>VWYN01019617.1:0-25918 GCA_013400075.1 Hippolais icterina
TATTTTATTTTATTTTATTAGACCATTTTCTTCAACCATCTCCAGCAGACACAACCTTCTCACTTGAGCTTCTGGCTCGCTTTTGCTTAGCTCAAAGCAAATAGCTCAGCTCAGCTTAGCTCAAATGAAAGAGCAACCTCACTGAGCTCAGCAGCTCTTTCAGATCTGTCAGGGTAAGACAAACACAGGGGGCAGATCCACAAACCCTCCTGGATCCTTTCATTCAGACCTCATAACTCTGCTTCTGCAGCACAACGCTGATTTTCACTGAGAAAATCGCTCTGAGACAATCAGAAGGACACTGAGAAATGTCCTCAGCAATCAGAAGGACACTGAGAAACGTCCTCAGCAAACACCAGCAGTGACCCACACAGAGATGTCCAAACACAACAGCCACCAAAAGGCTCAGCCCTGCTCTAAAACCCCCCGGGAAAGCCACGTGAATAATGAAGTGTAAATAAAAAATAAAATCGAACCAGACAGACAAATTTCTTGCAGATCAGCGTGCTAAACAGGACAGGACTGGTGTGCAAAATGGGATTGCTGCAAGGAGCAGCTTGCTCAGCCCCTGTCCCATCTGCTGGCTGCAGACAGCACAGAGTTACAGTCTGTAATTTCTCTGTATAACACCTCAAGCTCTGTGTATGGAGAGAAGAGGTTTAGTGGAGATCAAGGACAGTGGTATTCAGCTGTCATGGTGATAAAAGCGTGAGAGATTGTCTAGATGAGCTCTTGATTCGTGCAAGCATAAGTAAAGCAGAAGGCAGCAGGGGAGGAAATGGCCCTGAGTGAGCAAGCTGAGCTCTTCCAGGGTTACAAGCATTGAAGGGTGTTCTGGAAAGATTTTGGGGAGGACTGGAGTGTAGGATCTGTGACAAAGTCCCATTTTCTTTAGGTTTCCTTTCCAACTCCTTTCCTTTCCTATATAAGCTACAGCACATGAAAGGGACTTACTTTTTCCAAAGCTTCTCCTTGAGTGCAGGAGTAATTGTGATGAATTGTCAATCAAGACAAACGCAGCCCGCTGATGAAATTAAGGACGTGAAATCAGAGACAACAACTGCTGCAAAGCACCCCGAGCAAATGATGGATGGGAGCAGGGGAACAAATGGATGGATTGTCAGACACACAAACCAACAGCACAGGGAAATTGATGGCAGCTGCTCCAGCCAAAGCACGGGCCTAACACGCTGCCTTAAAGCATCATTAACTCTGGTGTAAAAGCTGTGTGCCACGCAGACTTCGTTAGGCACAATCACAGGTGGTTAAGGACCTGCTGAGGTGTTCCCTCAGCACGTTGTTCCTGTTGCACACACAGGGGCTGGGGAGGGGCTCAGGTGTGCACCAGAGGGACCCAACATTGCAGGAAGCACCTGGGGAGCTCTGGCAAATGAAAATTTGCCAAAAATGAAGATTTTGTGTTGTCAGACAAAGTAAAGACCATTTACACAAGTGGAAAGGCCAATGAAGTGCCCATATTGGAAAGGAGTGGTAAGGAAGGCAGGGGTGATGCCTTGGGAGGGCTGGCCTGGAACAGAGACTGGACAGAGCCAGAGAATAAAGCAGGGATTTATTGAAAGGCCTTTAGGGGACACCTTGGGCAGGACAGGAGCCTGGCCAGGGCTGCACCCAAGGTGGACCCAAAATGGTCACAAAATCAACACAGAATGGTCACAAAATGGATGCAAAATGGACATGAAATGGTCACACAAAATGGACATGAAATGGTCACACAAAATGGACAGTCAGTCACTAGACCTTACATTTCTAAAAGTTTTACTCCATTTGCACATTGGGGTTGAATTGTCCAATCCCAGCTCCAGGCTGTGAGCTCCCATCCTTCTTGTTCCTCCCTCCAGCCACCCTTGTTGGTGCTGTTGGGCTGAAAGTTGTCCTTGGTGTGCAGCAGGACAAGGATTTGTTTTGTGTCCCTGCTGTGTGCAGAGAGCTGAGTGACCCTGACTGTGAGCTCAGAGCTGCACCCTGGGCACCACAGAGCCTGAAATGCAGGAAAATAAAACTGAAGGCATCAGGAGGAGCAGCAGTGTGGCTCCTGTGTGTAGCAGAACATTAGCCAGGAATCCAGTGTGCCACTGGAATCTGTCACACAGATTGTGTGACACGTGTGTGACACGCGTGTGACACGCGTGCAAGAGAGATTCTCTGGGTGCACCTGCCCAGCCTGCCCGCAGCACAATGTGCAGGTGAAACACAATTCCTCACTGCTCCCCAGCGTGCAAGAGAGAAGAAATGCTGCTTCACTACAAAGCCAGGGATTTCTCCTTTAGCTCAGCCTTCATTCTACTTGAGCTCAGTTTAAAATAAACAATTGTTCAACCCAGAGAAAGCAAAACCAAGCTCAGTCAGGGAAGAAGACAAATCTTCCACAGCAAAGAGGAACGGAGTCCTGCCTGCTCTGTCAGTAACTTCTTTGGCTGTTTTTTTATAATATCCTAGAAGCTTTTAAAGGACATTCAACAAAAAGGTCACTTGGAGTGTTTGCAAAGATTACAGGGGATCAGGGTGCGTTGGCTATGCACAGTCTGCTGCATGCTCAATTCACTGTCAGCGAGGAAGGAAACAGCAGAATTAATCCTCACAGAGGAAATTAGGATGATATTGTGCTGGGTCACGTTCCTGGATTATAAGATTTCCACCAGTCAATCCTGAGTTATTGCTCTGCAAATACTCAACATCATTTGAGAGATACTCTGGGAAAAAAAAACCCACAATGAGAAATTGCTTTCCTTGTGTTTCAGAATGAACATTCCATAAAAGAGAGGCATTTAGCGTGCCACCACTGAACGCCCAGGCCTTTATTAATGGAGGCTGTATTTCAAAGCAGATCTCCATCATCCTGGTGCTATTAGCCCACCCAACAAGAATATTTTTTTGTGCAGTTAGCATGGATTATTGCAGCCAGGAGGGAACACTGGCTTGGTTAGATAGAGGGTTGTTCACACATCTACCTCAAGGCAGAGCAAGATGTGAATTAAGGTGTCCAAAAACACAAAAAAACATTCCTTAAATACTTTCCTCCAGCCTCCCTGTTATGCCACAGAAATTTCTGCCTCAGGCAGGAGCTTTCCTACAACTTCCACCCTGAAATAAATGTTTTTCCTCAACCACTTCTCACAAGCTCTTGAGAACACACGCAGCAGTGACACGGGTGTGATGGTTACTCAGCTCAAACAGAATGTCAAACACACAGAGATTAAAGACAGGATCTGATTCTCAGCTCTCAGGGTGACTTTGGCTCCTAATGCAGGATTTTCCGAGTCACCCACACAGATCAGGGCACCTGCACCTCATGCTGTTCGTGGGAATCCAACCCCACCAGGCACATTTCAAATCCCCTCTGGTGGCTCTTAAAAAGCCACACTTCTGAAGGTGATCAGAACAGAAACATTTCCAAAAGGACCAGCCTGGAGCATGGGAAACAGGCAAATCCTGCAAGCCCTTCCACCACATCAGAGGCTGCAGATTAGTGAAATCCTCTCTCTCCTCTGGCAGCAGCACAGGGAGCCTGGCACTCCTGATGGGACACTTCAAACCAAACACAGGCACCAAACCCTCGGCAATCCCAGCCCTGGAAGGTGGGAGATGCTGCCCAGCTCTGGATAAACCAGAATGCCACTCCTGGGGGTATTTTGCACCTCCTTTCCAACCTAGTCGTTTGGGGTGAGTAATTCAGCCCTTCCTGGCATTTCATAATTACAATTAAGGATATTTTGTCGTGCCCAAAATTCCAGGATATTCGTGCAGGGTGGAGGATGACCCAAGGAGCCTGAGAGGAATTAACAGTGTCAGGGCCAGCTGTAACATTCTCATGCCAATTATTCTGAAATGCTTGAACATATCTCATTAATAAATAAAAACTTAATGGGCTCTTTTTGCTCATGTACCGGGTGAGGTGGCTCGTCAAGCAACACAGGATTGGGAAAGATCATTTAACCTGTTACAAAAAAAACCCACAAAACCAACCAACCAACACCACAGACAAAAAAACCCCCAACTACAACAAAAAAAACNATGTACCGGGTGAGGTGGCTCTTCAAGCAACACAGGATTGGGAAAGATCATTTAGCCTGTTACAAAAAAACCCACAAAAACCCAACAACAACAACAAAAAAAAAAAACCCCACAAAACCAACCAACCAACACCACAGACAAAAAAACCCCCAACTACAACAAAAAAAACCCAAAAGGAACAAGCAAATAAAATAAAAAAGAGAAGCAGGGAAGCAAAATCCTCCCAAGGTGGCAGAGTCTGGGTACACCACTCACAGTGAGCCTGTGAACCACCCCAGCCTGAAGGCAACAAAGACCGTAAAACATAAAACACAAATAAATAAAAATAAATCAAAAATAAATTCTGGACAGTCCCTCACAAACTTATGCCTCTTCTCAAATATTGCCCACCTCACTAATGCAGCCAGGACTGGTGTCTCATCGTGCAAGACACTGCAAACAGAAGCAAAATCTGGGATTTGCCCCAGGGAGGTGAGGCTGTGTTTGGAGAAGGCAGATGGCAAATGCAGAGGCAGCTCGAAAGTCAAACCTCCCAAATATTTGCCTGATGCCCAGTGCTTCAGAATTCATCTCTTCCTCGAGTCCTTGTCCTGCCTGCAAATGCCAGCAGGATAGCACAGGGCTGTGTTTTCCCTTGTGTAAATCTGTGGAATTTCATGAGCTCCAAAAATCCATCTAATTCCAACCAAGTAGAACACACAGATGTAGAATGCCTGTGTGCCTAAATTCTCTCACTTAAACCCGACATCAAACTCAGGCAAAAAGGCCCAGAGAAAACATATCCCACTTCAAAACATTTTAATTAGTCACACTCATTTAACTCCGCATTTTCCTGCGGTACAAAGCAGTGCTTATCTTTACGGTTCAGGCTGCAAACCTCTCACTTCTCAAGATGCTCACAAAAGGAATCTGGCTGCTTTGGGGTGGCAGCAGCAGGAGCTCAGGGCAGAAATGGGTCCCTGCCCTTTGGGAAGGGCTCTGTGCGTCACCCAGGTGTGTCCTGGTCACCCTGCTCGGGCCATGGCCAGGCACTGCCAGCTGCAGAGAAAATAACTCACTGCAGGAAATCCTCCAGTTTGGTTCCAGTTTCCAACTGGAAATTGTGCAATTTCCAACTGGAAATTGTCCAACCTGGTTCACAGCTCCCAACTAGAAATTTGGTTCCAGTTTGGTTCATGACTTCCAACTGGAAACTTGGTTCCAGTTTGGCTCACAGCTCTCAACTGGAAATTTGGTTCCAGTTTGGTTCATCGCTTCCAACTGGAAATTGTCCAATTTCCAACTGGAAATCATCCAATCTGGTTCACAGCTCTCATCTGGAAATTTGGTTCCCAGCTTCCAACTGGAAATCATCCAGTTTGGTTCATGGCTTCCAACTGGAAGTTTGGTTCCATTTTCCAACTGGAAGTTATCCAGTTTGGTTCACAGCTTCCAACTGGAAATTGTCCAGTTTGGTTCATGGCTTCCAACTGGAAATTTGGTTCACAGTTTCCAACTGGAAGTTATCCAGTTTGGTTCCAGTTTGGTTCATAGCTTCCAACTGGAAATTTGGTTCTAGTTTGGCTCACAGCTCTCAACTGGAAATTTGGTTCCAGTTTCCAACTGGAAATCATCCAGTTTGGTTCACAGCTTCCAACTGGAAGTTATCCAGTTTGGTTTCAGTTTGGTTCCAGTTTGGTCCACAGCTTCCAACTGGAAATTGTCCAGTTTCCAACTGGAAATTGTCCAACCTGGTTCACAGCTCCTAACTAGAAATTTGGTTCCAGTTTGGTTCATAGCTTCCAACTGGAAATTTGGTTCCAGTTTGGTTCATCGCTTCCAACTGGAAATCGTCCAATTTCCAACTGGAAATCATCCAATCTGGTTCACAGCTCCCAACTGGAAGTTTGGTTCCAGTTTCCAACTGGGAATCATCCAGTTTGGTTCATGGCTTCCAACTGGAAATTTGGTTCCAGTTTCCAACTGGGAATTGTCCAGTTTGGTTCCCAGCTCCAACCCAGCACAGGCACTGCCATCTCCAGGGCTCCTCTCTGCCCAAGTGTCCAGCTTTTCTCTGAGGTTTGTGAAAGAGTTAAATGTTGATTTCAGAGTCCCAGTGGCCTTCCCACCAGAGAATGATATTTCAGCGCACCATTATGGCAAATTTTCCTAATGCCTGCCTGTGGGGATATCTGTGTAATGGCACCATCTGACTCTTATCATAATTTGATTCAAACTCATATTGCTTTTACATTTTATTTCTCTTTGCCATTCTGGCTTGCAACAGCCAACAGCAGGCTGAAATTTTACCTAAATGAGAGCATTTTTGCTCAGTGAAAGAACATTACTCTGTGCCATTTGCTTAATAGTTCACATTACTGTGTGGGGAGTGTTGCATTCTTAGGCCAACTCCCTGGCACCCCGTTTGTTAAAAGTTTCAAGGGCAGCACAGCAACAGCTTCTGCATGGAAAAAACCTCCCTGTCTGGGCAAAATTGGAGTTTCTCAGATAGACCAGAAGTCAGGAAAAATCTCAGCTGCATTTATGTTGTGACAGGTAGAAGAATTCTAAAAGGAAGGCCTCATAAAATCAGGCCTGATCTATAAATTAATAGCTGGCCTGTCATCTCTTCTAAGTGTAGATAAAAAACTCGCAAGTTCCCATGTGAAAACAATCTTGGAATGAAAGGTCACGATTGGCGACGGCTGAGCCTGCCATGGAAAAGGAGGCGGGGCAATGAAAAAGGAGGCAGGGCCACAAAAAGGAGGCGGGGCCACAAAGCAGGAGGCGGGGCCACAAAGCAGGAGGCGGGGCCACAAAAAAGACCTCATAAAATCAGGCCTGTTCTATTAAATTAATAGCTGGCCTGTCATCTCGTCCAAGTGTAGTTCAGCAATTTGAAAGTTCTCACGTGAGAACAATCTTGCTGTGAAAGGTTGGTTAACACAATAACCTATATTTGGGTTGGAAAATAATTGCATCTGTGTAAACGATAAGATCTGTGCCATGAGAAGCCATAAAGGAAGAATGGAAACAGCCTGAATCTTAGCCTAGACACACAAATCACCTTGTGGCCATAAAATGGAGTGGTAAGAAAACTGCCAGCCAATGGGTGCTGCACACGAGGAGTGTGAAAAGTATAAAATAAGTGATGTGAATAAAGGATTGGCTTTTCCCATTAAGAAAATGGAGTCTTGGCTAACTTATTACAATATCTTTATGCAGATATAAATTAATAAACACCAGCTATGCTCTTGCCACAAAGTGTCCACGTTTCCTTAATGAAAGCAGGGAGCAGCTGGAAGGACCCGCACAGTGCTCAGCTCCAGAGCCTGAGAGGGCACCCAAACGAAAATTCCCAGATTTTCTGAAGTGTCACTGACAGGAGATGTGGCCAGATCCCCCCTTCTCATCCTCAGGAATATTCTGCATTTAAGCAGTGAAAAACATAGGAAGCTGCTACACAGGAGTTGTGTGTGCCAATGCTGCAGAGGATTTTTAGCAAAAAAAAAAGCCAAAAACTAGAGTCTGAATTTCAAGCAAGAGAAAGGACTAAAAACAAACTGGAGTTTAAAATACACAACCAGATGTATTTAAAAAAAAAAAAAATAGAAAGTACTATTTTTTCTGCAGTTCCATCTCCCCTTCTCCCAACATCTGGCCTTATTTTTCCCCTGAAGAGGCTCGAAGTACATATTTAATGGAATAAATATCTTAAAAATAAATAAATATCTAAATGATAAATATTTTTTTAAAATATCATGAGAAAGATGTTAGTTATTGCCAGCCTCTGATGAGGGTTGATATTGATCTAGAAAGCCAGATCTTATTTTTAGATTACTACAAAATACTTCAGTGGCTCATGGTAAAATAATTTCAGAAATTGTTTTTATTAATACACAGCCATCTGTACTTCTAAGCAGGTGATACAAGTTTGATCTGCAACTTTAAAATTCTGAGACACTTAGTTGCTAGGAAACCAGCAAATCTAATTCATGTGTCTCTTATAACACAAAAATATAACTATGTACTGATTCTCTCAGAAAAACCTCTCGCTATGTATTTTTCAACTTCACCTTTTGTCAGTGATTTGAAGCTTTATTTTCTTTCATTTAGGCCTAAGAGAAGGCACATCGCTTATAAAGAGATCGGTAAATATGTTAACAGAAAAAGAGATGGAATATTCTTTTATTAGAATTTTTCACGCATCTCATTTCTGGCATGAGCAATGTCTGAGCAGCGAGTTATAAAGGCTCGAAATTTACTTCTAATATGGATTCACAAATTTATCTTTAATATTTCATTACCATGAGTGTTGATCATCTCTGGCTCAGAAGATGGCTTTGTAGACAATCAATCTGGTGTCTTTATGAGAAACATTATTCATAAACAGATGTAAAAAGCCTTGCCTTCATTACAGCACAGCCAGTTCAGCATCTATCTGTGTACACCCATCTGACCTCGCAATTACTGCCTGATCTGTTTGATGCATTGCTACAGAATTATTAATTCTGCTCCCTCACACTTTGATTCTTTGGCTTGGCAGGCCCTACCAGGAAGAACAACACATATTCCATTAATAATAATAATTAGCAGCGACATGAGAGGAACCTGAGTGATGTGTTACTCAAAAAGTGGTGGTTTGTGTGTGGACAGACATAAATATAAATACCTTGAATTCTGGAAGAATATTTTCTTAATTTCATCAAAGAAATGTGACCCTATGTAAGAAACAGAGACAATGTACCCCTTTTATAGGAGCAAGAAAAACCCAACAACAACATCTAAAATAAAATCAATATCCTCTCCATAAGTTATCTCATATCTTCTCATCACATGGGAATAAAAAGCAAACGCAGTGATGACAAAAGTCAGGACAGCCAGTCTGCTCCCTTCCTCAAGAGATGCCAAAATTCACAATTCTGCATTTGGTTTTTTTGGGACAAGGCCAGTGCCACTGAACATCCTTCCCAACCTTGGTGGCAGCACCCAAGGGACACCACCCAGACACGCTGCAGGTCCCAGGACACGTCCCTTATTGCAAAAAATGACAAACTTCAGCGTGCATAAATGACTTTTCTTGCCCACTTTTGGAGCCTGGCAGCTGCAGGCTGTTCCTGCAGGCTGTTTGAAGGCTCCCAGACCTGCAGGTGTGCCACACCACAGCTCCTGCAATTACTCAGGCTTGCCTTTGCTCCTTGTCTTTAACAGAATAAATAGAAAATGGCATCCCAAAACCCACATTAAAACGTTTAGATTGCAAATCACACACTTGAGCCAAAGAAATGGCAGATTTGTGCTGCCACACAAGGCTTTGCTCTGCCCTTCCAGGATTATGACATGGTTTGTTTTTTTTCAAATTCCATGATCCAACCTCCTCTTCCAAACACTTTGGGCTTTGAGCAAGATAAGAGCTCGGTGCTGCAAGATGAGTGTGGGAAGAAACCCAGCCTGCACAGAATTAAGGTGGCACAAAGAATTACAAATTTAGATTTTCTCAGCTCCCCAACTCCTGACCTTGCAATAGAGAGGCAGATTTTTAATGTATAACTGCAGTGAATACATCTGCGTGTGCATTAATGGTATTATGCACATATCTCAAATACACAGACAAATCCATTTTCTCTGTTGAAAATGTTCCTATTAGGGAATCATTCTGAAAAATCCTTTTCCCATATAAGTAATGCTAACAGAAGGATTAAAGACACAGCTCTGCCCTGGGCACCTTTGAGCAGAAAATTTCTGTCCCTAAGGAAGCATCAGTTACTCCCCCAAAAAAATCTTTTTTTCACACCCTGCAGTTTGCCCCTCACAGTTCTGACCCCCCCAAAAAAGATTCTGCAGAGAGGAGCAAAACTTCTCCTAAAATGGAGATGGAAATGATTAAGACTGTTTACATTAAAGAAAAATTACTAAGGTAGGACCTGATGAAAGGAATGTAAAACAGATATTGAGCTGGGGGCTTGCAATCGACCCAAGATGAGGGGAAAAAAAAAAAATAGAAATCTTTCTTCTCCCTCAAAAATAAATTCTAATTCTCAGAGACACCCTCAGCATCACAAGCAGCACGTTCTCCTTGCTGCCCTGCCAGGTGCACAGGGAACTGTGTCAGTGTTGGGATTTTTTATTCCATGAAAGAATATATGAAAGAATAATCAGATGAACACCTTCCTCCCCAAAACACAATCTGCTATTTCAGTGTGTGTTCACCTTCTTTTCCCTTATTCCACGAGCTCTGGGTCTCCATCACTCTCAGCTGGGTGTGCAATGTAAACAAAGTCACATCTGAATGAGAAAATAACCTGCCCAAAGTGCCAGGGCTCAGCTGGAGTGACCTGTTACAGTTTTGGGGGGTTTTGTGCATTTTTGGGGTTGGTTTTTTGGGATTTTGTTTGTTTGATTGTTAAGGTTAGGATGAAAGATAAGGGAAATGTAGAGTTGAGTTTGGTTTCGGTTGTTTATTATATTTTATTTATTTATAGTATTTATAGATTTACTAGGTGTGAGTGCTAACCAGTAAGTTAGAGAAACGAGGTAAAATGACTTGTTTTAAACTCTTTTTAAGGTTATTTAAGTGATAAACTCCTAATAACAAAGTGACACTTATATTATTTATGGTTTTGGCTTAATAAGGATTATTTAAGGCTTGTAATGTGGACTTTTTTTACTTATAGATAACTACCTAAACTTATAAGAAGAAGAAGGTGAAGAAGAAGGACAAAGACAACACTTAAAATCTTCTATTTTGACTTACACATTTTACTGTATACTAAAAATGTTAAAATCTAAGTTTCCATCATTCTAACAGTGACCCAAACCCTGCCAGACCCAGCCAGCCTCACTTTGTCAGGCCTTGGTTACCTCAGCTCGTCACTTTTAAATCCATTTTATGTACAGTTGAAACAATAAATACACAGAGGTAACCGACTTCTGCTCGACCAAGAGTGAAAATTAGGAGTCAGATTATACAATCAGGCATTTATTTGTAAAATTGTCGCTTTGGCTGAAATGCAGTGAAGGGATAAAGCAGAATTAAACTTCAAGCACCTCCCATTCAGCCACCTCCGTTCTCTAATCACCTGATTGTCAATGAATTTAATAAAAATTAAATTGAGGAATTGAGATGGAATGACCTAAATCAAAAAATGCAACAAAGCACCTGGGGAGGGTGGGAGGAAGCACAGCAAGATCTGCAGATCACAACAGACAGAAAATTTCTTGGTCTAAGATAAAATAACTCTATCCTCATTGTAAATAATTTTTACAGGTTTATTCCATCTAAAGACCTTTCCCAAATGCAAAAAAAAAATTAATAATCTTAAAGAATAAGTATCAACATCAGTGGTTTTTAAAGGAGAAAGCTTTTGCAGCTTCTCCCTTGCTTGGTACTCTCACACATCTTGATAAATTTTGTTCATTTGAAATTATGATAATGATCCTTCCAGCATCACCACTTTTGAGAGGGGAAAGAGGAAGGGATGAGAAAATCAAGCAGAAGATTGAAGGAAGGAGATCTTAAATCTAGAGCTCCAAGTCCAAAAGATAGCTTATTCTCCTCCTAATATATATATAAAAATANGCACTCTGGGGACACACAGGACAGGAGAATTAATTTGGAAGCCCTCTTGTATATGTGATACACAAACAAAAAGGGTTTATACAGACCTTACACAAGATACTAGAGTTTATCCACTTTGAAATAATCCTTTCATAACCCTCTCAATATTTTAATTTTTACTGATAGCTGTTTTATTCACCGTACAGGGAATAAAAAATAAGCAATTAAGAGAATTATGAAATATAGAGACGAGTTAAATTTAAAAATGTAGAGAAAAATCGGTTGAAGCTCAAGGGTTTATTACAACAGAAAAAATAGAGAATAACTGCCACAAGGTCAAGATTAAAGACACATTACCTTTTTCAGAAAATTGAGTATTTTGGTTTATATTTTGCATTTTACAGCCATAAAGAAAAGGGCCGCTCTAACCAACTCTAAAGAACTTGTCTGATATCCCTGGTGCTGTCAATAGCAGCACACAGCTAATCTCCACTCAATAAATGCACCTTTTGTAAGAGTGATTCCTTGTACAATTTCTAGCCCAGAAACTGCGAGAGGGGAACACACGAGATCAGATGAGCACAACTTGACCTAATATTGAAAAACAGATTACTGCTCTCCTATATTACAGAGCTTATAAAACCATTTATTTCTGCGTGCAGCAGCTCACAAATACCAATTCCTTGCAGTAGGAACTGGGAAGACAATAAGGCATCGTCCCCTTTAGTCTGAAATAAAGCAGGTTTGGGGTTTTTTTTTCCTCTCTCAAAGTTGACTTACAATCCACTGTGCCTCAGCAATAAATTGAGAAAAAAAAAATAAAAGAGGTGGCCTGCTACCTGTACACACAGATATTCTATCATAATTAATAATGATGGTTTTATTACACCCGTGGAGCAGCTGATCAATAGGCTCGGATACCTGCACAGCCGACAGCAGCTCCTGTGTGCTTGCATAATGTTCTCTATAAAAATCCCTGCTCCAGGTACAGCAGTTACTGCCAACGGCACAAAGTCAGCAGAGGAAAGTGCATTTGCAGTTTTCCATACATCACCTTTGTCCAGATTCAGGGTGAAGGCTCCACAGCACTCAGGGGAGAGGGGCAGAAAACAAGGGTGAAAAACAAAATACTCAAAATGAAAAAAAATCAAAATTCACAGGGTGAGTAAGAGGGAGGATCACTGGGTACTGGGAGATGAGAATCACAATTCTCCTGCTTCTGAACCATTTTTTTCTGAGTTAGCTCCAAAGAGCAATTCCACGCTCCCTCAGAATAAACCACCCAGAGAATAATCCTGGACAGGGACACGTATGAGACCTGGAGATGTGACCCAAAGGCATCAGGAGAGAGAAAAAAATGTCCCAAGAGCCTTGGGCACATCTCTGTTTTCGCTGCTGCAGGCTCATAAGACCTAATGTTTCCTACTCCAGATTTCAGGACGTATTTCATTCATTCTCCAGCCCTCGCTCATCTCAGTAAGTCACTGAGAGATTTCTTCAGGACACACTGTGGCTGAAATTCTTCTCATCACACACAAATGCTTGACTTGGATTTTTTATCTTCCTCAAACCTGGGATATCTCAAATGTATTGAGAAGTTGAAAGGTGACCATGGCCTTTCATCTGGAAGAGCCACTTGGGTTTTGAAATCACGGAGACTGAATCCTATAAACCTTACAGGGCACTCTAAAAATCAGAGTTTTCCATATAAGTGTCTACAAAGCCAACAGCTTCAGAATCCTGAGCCTTTCTGTTCCTTTGCTTTCCTTTCTCCACAAGACACAGTGTTGCTGAACTAATTATTACCAGAAAGGTAACTAGCTACAAACAAAATACAATGTACAGTGTAATATATATTTATTTTTGTATTTCTATGTGTTTAAATGCAGAGACCCTATTGTTTTTCTTGGAGCTTACACTTTTCAGCACAATGGAGGCTACAAAAAATGACAGTAGTAGTGATTAATGCTCAAGGTTGGGAAACAGATGCATAAGAAATGATGTTCTGGTGGGTTCTGAGGAGCATCTTTGGTATTACAGAACATCTTTGGTATTGCAGAACATCTTTGGTATTACAGAACATCCTTGGTATTACAGTTTGCATCTCAGCAACAATGACTTTCACAGAGCTTTTCAAACTGTCCAAGCACTGTGAAAGGAAATTTCCCATCCTTCCTGCTTGCTGGAACTCTTAAACCCTGTAAAACACATCATCATTTCCTTTCATTTCTACAGGAGAACACAATTTTTTCCCCCCTATTTTCTCTCTCTTTTTCACTCATTCACAAATATCTTCCACTTTGACTTTCTCCCCTATTCTTGCTTAAATATTACAATAGATATAAATTTCCCACTTCAGATGGTGTTTTCAATTTCTCTCCTCTCATCTCTCTCGCCTACTCCATCTAATCTTTAAACTCTTTTATTCTTTATTCCATTTTATATACTTTTATATTCTGTCTGAGATGCCTTTCACTGTACCCACAATTTAAACGCTGCTCTGTATTTCTGTGATATTTCTACCTAAAGAAACACCCAAAATCTTTTTTCCTCCTCTCATTTCTTCCACTGCTGGTTTCACCCGGCCATCTTACTCCTGCCCTCTCCATTTTCCACCCTCATCCCCTCTAATTGATGGCCTTGCCTCACCCACTACTTTGCAATTAGCCTTTGACTATTTTTATTTTTTACACAGCCCCTGACAGCACTTCGCCCTAATCTTGTTTACTCTTCCAGCCTGTTAATTCATAACCCCTTCTGCATTATTCAAAACATTTATTCAAGTGTGAACCTCTTGCAGTTCCAGCACATTTTGCATCTCTGGGTAGATATTTCCACGATATCTGCGATACTGAAGGAAATTTATTACACCAGACAACCACAAGCAACTCATGAAGCCCACAAAAACTTGAGATGTGGCCGCTGGAAAGAAATAAACCAGGGCAGCACAAATATTTGCTAGAGCAGGTCACCAATTCCACCAGGCAGGGCAAAACCAAACTCTCCTTTCCCCACCTGCCAAGATGGGTAAGATTGTCCACAGTCCCTGCTCCTTTTTTGTTTTCCCCCCTACACTTCCAACATCAAGTTTTTCAGACTAAAAATACCCAAATTTTATTTCTTAGCAAGACATTTCTGGTCTTCATTAGAGTAGGTATGGGAATTACATAAATTAATGTATATTTTGCTGTTGTTTCACCACTCCTTCCAGCACAAACTGGCCTTGATTTGAGTAATGAGTGACACAGCGTGCCTGTTACACACCAGGGAAATTTCCTGTGCTCTAAAGACTTTTTGTGCCCTGCAGAGAATCTGAACGAGACTAAAAATCTTTCTGACTGACAGGAAGGATTTCACAAGAATTTTCACCTTTTCCTCCATGACCAGCAGTGGGCAGGGTTATTATCTGTGCCTGCCAGTGCTGGGGGAAATTTCACATGGGATGCACCAGAACGGGCACAGAAACAGGGAATATTTACATTTTACACTCTCCAATGGCTGTGCTACTGGGAACAGCTGGGAAAGTGTTTCTGGATTCTGTCTGAATTCACAGATTGACACCAGAATTTCTCCAAGTTCATCTCAGAGGAACACACCGAGCCCAGTGTGCCAGTGGTTCCTCCTTGCTGAATCACCGTGCATCACCACACCCCTCCTCACACCACTGACCATAAATCACCCGGGTAGGTCAGGAGGAAATGCATAATCAATGGCAGGAAATGCAAATACTACACTTCAAACTGCCTTGGTATTGACTTCAGCTTTACTGGAACCCAGACCGTGTCAGTCTGGGAGTTTTTACCTCCTTGGTGTGACTGTCAGTACAGGAGTGGGGCTGTTTTATTTGAAACAACCACCTCCACAGCAGTGCTGTGCATTACCCACTCTAGAAAATAAAGATAACGGGGAAAGCAGCCAGACCTGATCCTTTCCAGAGTCAGCAGGGACTGAAAGGAGTCAGGGGGCTCAAAAATCTGTCCTGTGACACTTGAGAAAGTGTTCTAGAAAATAATGCGAAAAGCAGCCATACCTGATTCTTTCCAGAGTCAGCAGGGACTGAAAGGAGTCAGGGGGCTCAAAAATCTGTCCTGTGACACTTGAGAAAGTGTTCTAGAAAATAATGCGAAAAGCAGCCATACCTGATTCTTTCCAGAGTCAGCAGGGACTGAAAGGAGTCAGGGGGCTCAAAAATCTGTCCTGTGACACTTGAGAAAGTGTTCTAGAAAATAATGCGAAAAGCAGCCATACCTGATTCTTTCCAGAGTCAGCAGGGACTGAAAGGAGTCAGGGGGCTCAAAAATCTGTCCTGTGACACTTGAGAAAGTGTTCTAGAAAATAATGCGAAAAGCAGCCATACCTGATTCTTTCCAGAGTCAGCAGGGTCTGAAAAGGGTCAGGGAGCTCAAGAATCTGTGGCCTGTGACAAGGTGTTCTAGAAAATAAAGTTTATGAAGAAAGCAACCACATCTGATCCTTTCCAGTCAGCAGAATCTGAAAGGACTCAGGGAGCTCAAGAATCCGTCCTGTGACATATGAGAAAGTGTTCTAGAAAATAATGTGAAAAGCAGCCACACCTGATCCTTTCCAGAGTCAGCAAGGTCTGAAAGGAGTCAGGGAGCTCAAAAATCTGTGGCTTATGACAAGGTGTTCTAGAAAATAATGTGAAAAGCAGCCATTCCTGATCCTTTCCAGTCAGCAGGGTCTGAAAAGGGTCAGGGAGCTCAAAAATCTGTGGCCTGTGACACATGACAAAGTGTTCTAGAAAATAATATGAAAAGCAGCCATACCTGATCCTTTCCAGAGTCAGCAGGGTCTGAAAAGGGTCAGGGAGCTCAAGAATCTGTCCTGTGGCCCGTGACAAGGACTGCCTGCAGGACTGCTCTCATTTTTATTATTTTCACTTTATCTCGTTTTTATTCTGCCATTTTAGGCACCATTTTTGGTTACACACTCCAGTGGGGGATGCTGGGCTGTGTTCAGACCTGCACAGGCTGGCAGAAAATACAGAGGTACCAGAACCTACCCCTGGACCCTGAGCATGACAAACTCCATCCATCCCCTCCCTCATCTCTGCTGTGAGATGTGTCACACACACACGAGGCCTCAGGCTACAGCGTGGCAGGGATGATGTACCAGAGCTCTTACATCCACCACCATTACATTTCCTTATGAAAGCAGAAAATTCTCAAGGGACATTTAAAAAAAAAGGCAACAGTGAGAGAAAATGTTTCTTTTCTGCAGCACAGGAACGTGGAAATCAGGAAATCTGCACCACCTCAGTACCTTAAGTCCTGCACCAGCATCGAGAGGAAATATTAGATTTTATTCTCTTTCTCATTTTACACTTCCTACTTAATCCATTTAATGGGATTTCACCCTGTGATTCCTCCATCTCTGAAGGAGGTCAGAGTAGATGATCACAGTAATGTCTTCTGGCCTGCAAATCTAGGGAATCACTGGGCCATTATAACCTCTCAAAAATATGCAATTAAGAAGTACTTTTAGCACCAGCAGCTGCCTGAGATTCAAAAAAGCCTCTCTGGCTTATCTGGCTTAGGAAACTAGAGGAGCAGGAAAAAAAGAAAAATCAAACTGTTAAAACTTCCATAGTTTCCCCAGACTTCTAACAATGGAGGTAAAAAAGCTTCATATTTGAGATGATAAAATGGTACCCCTCAATGTCCCCATATGCCATCATCAACCTCAAAAAATCCCCCAAACACTGAACTCAGTTTAAGCTGAAAGGCTTCTCTAAAATCCTTTTTTGAAGAAGAATTTTTATGAGTGCTAGAAGCAGAAATTGGGCTGGATCCATTAGTGGTGGTGGGAGGGATAAAATGGGATTTTTTTCAGGGCCTGCTGCAGTTGCAGGTGGGTCATTCCCTGTGCCTGGTGGAATTCAGGGGCGGGAGCACTGGGAGCACTGGGAGCACTGGGAGCACTGGGAGCACTGGACTCAGAGGAGAGGAGGGCTGCACGCCCTGGGGAAAGAGAATGATGAACAACAACAGGAATCAGTTAATTCTTCTTAAAAGAGTTAAGGAGAAGGCACAGCTGGGCTATTTTGGCCCATTACCTGGCTGAAGCAGGATTTTACAAGTTTCAAAAGAGAGAAATGCAGATACTGAATTACAGACAGGCTGGGTGACATTGCTAGTTCAGACCCATAAGAGAACTCTGCAGTGAAAGTGATCACTGCAGCCCTGATTTCATACCTGAGATGTTTTTGTTTTCTGAAATTCTATTCTATTTTCTGTAAACAAAAGCAATGTTTGTGTAGCTGTACCTGTGTTATTCATTCCTTCTCTCATGAGGGGCTTCCTCTTGGTGTCCCTCTGGTTTGAGCAGTGTGATTGGAGAGGTTTGCCTTTGTTTCACCAATCAAACTGGTCTGTGTAAAATTGTATAAAATGGAGATATATTCCCAATCAAATTGGTCTGTGTAAAATTGTATAAAAGGGGGACACATCCCTAAAATAAAGAGTCATTTTAGCCATCTGAACTGAGTCTGTGTCAGTAAAACAGCGCCATTATCACCACCTTATCCAACACACAAAACTGGACTGATCCAGGAGTTACTCTCTGATTTCCACCCCTCTGAGTTTCTCCTGAAGAAAGGCTCGTGTGTCACCACTGTGAGGATTTCCTGACCAAGTGAGCAAACAGCTCCCTGAGAGGCCAGCAAGGCCAATGAGCGAGGTGGTTAGAGGTGCCTACAGAACGTCAATCACTTTAAATTTGCAGAGAAGCTGATGGGAGTTAATGTCACTGAGGAACGCTCAGTTCTCACCTGAGCCAGCTTCTTGTGAATGCCTCAGCCAGAGTCACACTCATCATCCCCTGCCTGCTGCTCCTGCATTCCTCCCGTCTGAACCAGGGTGGAGATAAACGTCCTGCTCCCCATTCTGGTACAGATTCCACCTGAAGGAGACAGAAGCACAGAACCGCTGAGGTTTACAATTTAATTTATAATTTCATTACACTTTTCCCATCCCAGAAACCCCAGCCCCTCCCAGCACTTGGTGACCCCATAAACACAAGCTGTTTGTACAGCCTGGATAACACTGCCATGATGGTGCTGCACTTCTCTCCAGCACACAAATGTTGAGAGGGGAGCACTGCTGCTGCCTTAATAAATAATAACAATAAAAAAAACCTCTGCAGGGTTTATTTTCCACTGGTTTCCAGAGGTAACAGAGCACTCCAGCACCGTGCTCACACTCTGACCCTGCAGAGCTCCGGGTTAGGTAATAATGACTTGGATTACTTTGCAGGTGAGGGTTTATTTTATATACTCCACACAACCTTTAACACGTTGTGCAAGGTCAAAGAAGAGGCTGCTCCGAGCAGGGGAGTCTGCAAGCAGCTCACAGCCCTTGAAAGTGGAGAGGGAGCCGAGTCCCAGGGAGCAGGGCAGGGTCAGCACGGCTCTGAGAGGAATTACTGCCAGTTTTGCTGCTGAGTTCGGTGAGAAGGGCAGGGCAAAAGCATCGGGAACACAATTCTCTAAAAGGGAAGGAGCTGCAGAAATGCAGGACAAAAAAAAATAATAAAATAAAATAAAATAAAGGACCAGGAGAGAACTCTGGAGGTGCAAATTGCTCAGGAGAAAGGCTGTAAATGAAGGTTTCCAGGGGAAATGGAAGGGTCAGAAGGAAATGGAAGAAGTGTCTGGAAAAAAAAAATGGAATTAACTTCTTAGCAATTACTTCTCATCCCTAAAAGGAAAAAAAGATACGGAGGAAAACCACCAGCACAAAAGCAAACACCAACTGAGGAAGGAGTTGGGCTTTAATGAAAATGTACTGGTCAGGTTCCAGTTCTGCAAGAGGAAACTGGGACTGAACACACACAGCTGCTTTTCTTTGGGTTCTCACATTTCAGAGGTGAGCAGGCAAAAAGCCACCTCACCTACCAGCACCAACATTTACCACCCATGTATCCCAAAGTGCACACCAGCACCCTCAATTACAGCTTGTTTTTACAAACAAAAGTTTCCCAAATCTCTTGGTTCTCTAGAGGGGCTGAACCAAGCTCAGATTAAACAGCTTTACCTAAATCCATCACAGACTTGTGGCATGGTTTGTGTTGGAAGGGGTGGGAAAGCCTCAGAAATAAAAAGAGCAGAGAACTTTGATACAGCAAGCAAGGATGTGAAAAAATAGTCTGAGTGTTTAGGCTTGGCTAGGAGAGACCTTCAGACTGCAGAAAAATGTGCCCAGCAAGATGGTAGAAGGTTTTAAGGTTAATAATTGTGCATTGTTAACAGAAAGCATCCAAGCCAGCATTGTTTGAGGCTGGTGCACGTGGTTTTGGCTGGAAAACCTTTCAAATGCCCTGAGACAGAGAGATCTTTGGCTGTGCTGGCAGACATGACCCGATGCCATCTCTCAGTTGTCTCAAACCCTGTAATGAGGCTGGTGCTGCAATAAAAGCTCAGGGAACATCTCCCAGCAGTCCCATCCTGTCTGTGCAATTCTCCAGCACAGAAGGAACCTGAAAAAGCCTCTCGTGACAGCCATGGGCAGGGACACCTTGCTCAGAGCCCCAGCCAGCCTGCTCTGTGACAGATGTTCAGTGTAGCCTTGAGAACACACAATTTTTCTCTATTTTCACACTGTTTTGCCTTTTTTTTTTTCCTATTTAAAGGCGAGGGAAAAGCGCCTCACTAGAGGCAGCACGACCAAACAGAGAGAACCTGCACTCTTTGCCATATGTTCAGATCAGGGGTGCATTAAAAGCCATCAGGAAGAAATGACATGCAGCCCACCTTGTTTTCAACGTGGTTTTTTTCAATTTTCTCCTTTTTTAACTCTCTTGGTTGGTATAAATGATGGGCCAGCTCCAGAGTGAAAATGATTTCTTGGGAGACGTGGGTATCACAAGCATTAAATGCTGTTGATTCCAAGTGTAAGGCAGGGGGTTCTGCAGGAAATTGCTGCAATGTTAAATTTCATTGCAATCCATTTGCCGTGAATTGATGCAGCCAAATAAAAAAAGAAGAGTTTATTGCAACTCCTGCCATTAGAACTACTAATTAGAAGCAGCATTCACTCAACTGTGGAGTTCAGGTTTAGCCTTGGACACTTGGACCTGAGGGGATTCGCCAATCTCTCACCTCAGGGCCAGTTTTTGCACCATTTGAATAATGTCTGTAAAAATAAATGAAACCCATCCCTTGGAAAACAAAGCTAGACTCATCTACAAAACAGATTTTACTTTCTTCTGACAGACTGCTGCTCTTGCACTTGGTGTGAACAGAAAAGGAAGAAAACTCTGTTTTTCCAGACATCTCCTCCTTCTGTGGAGGGTTCACTTCATGCTTTTTGTGGCATTTTGTATTTTTTATGTAACAGAGATAAATTACCAGTGTGGCAACAGGTCTGCTTAGATTTCCAGCATCCCAGAGCACGACAAACCCAAGTAAAATGGTAATCAAACAACAGTTCAGGATCACTGGTGACTCCAGCCTCAGGACTGCCAGTGACAAATCTAAATTTAACTCTAGAACTATTGCCAGGCACTTAATCAAATTACTGCTTTGGAGAATTATTTGCTCCACACGTTTGCTGCCCTCAGTCAGGGTGGGATATGACTTGGGAAATCGTAGATATTATGTATTTCAGGTTTTAAAAATAACTTTAGTCTCTGTTTTAAGAGGCTGGATCCAATTCTAACTTGCTGTTTGTAGATCTCCTTTAACACACCACTAAAAATACTTGCATAATCAGGCCACTTAGCTCTGATATGACCATTTGTTTACATGGCATGTTTTAATGAATCATTAATATATTCTGTGGGCACTTGGAGTAATCTGCCCTTTACTTTGGTATTTCACAATGCACCCCAGCCTTAATGGCCCATTAAAAGATGCCCTGTTGAATCTTGTGGCTTAATTGATGCACTTTGGCTGTTTTTGATATTATTTTCAGGAAATATGTTTTTGTTTTCAGCGAGGAAGGCCAGCACTAAATTGGAAATGAGCTCAAAAGGCCATCTATTAAATGGAGACGTGGGTGTTTTCTTTATCATTCTTTCTAATCCTCCCGGTGTTCAAGATTATGGCACATTTAGATTTAAATTACCAGATTGGTTGATCACAGCGGGAAACAGAGTAAGCACATTACTTCTGTTTTGACAGAACAATATAAGATTTTTATACATTTCATTAAACAGAACTACTTAAAGAGAAAAAAAAAAGTCTCACTGTGTAGCACCATCTTTTACTCATGAACATCCTGTTGAAAATCCAATTAGTATTTTCAGAAGGAAAAGAAGTCCTGCAGTTAAACTCCATTGTCACAGCAGACAGCGCAAGTATGAAATGAAGTTCCAATATTTAAATTTTTTTTCCACAATCAACCTTTGCAGTGCCAAAAATTTATCATAAATTATACTTTAAATTAGGATATTTTTTTTTCTCCCCTTCTTTGCTGTTTTTTTTCCTAATTCATGCAGAGAAAATGGAAGTTCATAAATAAGCTTAATAAGAACTCTGAAAGCATTAGCCTATCTGCAAAGAGGAGCTGGTCAGGAAAAATGCTGATGAGTGGACTTTTCCTTCAGAGCAGTGTTTCATTCTCAGTGATTCCAATAATACATTGTGAGGCTGTATTTGTCTTTTTCACTGCGAGCAGATAACTGGCAGCACAGCAATTCCTGTTAATTTTTAGCCTTTTAACTGATCAGCGTGCAAAAATACTGATGCCAAATGGCAGAGCAATTTTGCCAGCAGCAGAGGTGGCTCCTGGACACTAAGAGCTGAAGGTAAAAAACAATTATTTCTCTGCAAAATCGTGTTAGGAATTTATTATTGTCATCAATAATAATAATATTGTTGGTTCTTGCAGTGTTGGTATAATACATACTTGGTACATAATATATTTATATGATGTATCTATTATATGATGTGTGTATATATATTATATGTTATATATCATGATATGTATTATATTATACATATAAAATGATATATGATCTGTGATATGTGATCTGTGATATTATTTTATATAATTATTAAATAATAATAGGCTATATAAAAATGTATTTTATATAAATATTAACTGATTATATATTACCTAATNAGCAGGGCCCTGTGCCTGCTGCAATCCATCCCAGCACCTGCTCTGGAATTCTGCCTGGCATTCCCTGCTGGATCAGCTCCTGCACCAGTGTGGTGCAGGATCCATCTCACACAGCCTAGCACAGTGCTTCCAGTGGAGAAAACAGGAATTTTTCAACCCAGAACCACAGAGGAACAGCACGGATTTTACCTGGTGGCCGTATAAGTATGTACTTTTTAGAATTCACACTGTATTAAAAACAAAACAAAAAAAAAAACCTGCTCTGTTAGCAGCTCCAGCTAATGAAGTGCACACAGAATACTAAATTGAAGGCACTAGACCAAAAATATTCTGGTTTCCTCTGCCCTCCTGTTTCTCATTAAAATGCTGGAAAACAAAGAAAGGATAACAGTCTGAGCCTACGACACAAATTAAAATTATATATACAAAGCCAAAGAGGAAATAACACACACACTGGGCTCAGAAATTGTATTCGACAGCCAGATGAAAACTTGATACAGCGAGAAAAATGCACGGCCACGTGAACCACCTCCTCTCCCCAAGGATCAACCAGGACTCCAAATTGCCTGTACAGCCACATCGATATTCACCAAGGCAGCAGCAGAGCAGCTAAATTCCTTTTGCAAGTGTGAAAGCACAAAGGCACCCACGGCTGCCCCACTCTCATAATTCTCCCAATCGTGTGAGCCCCACGAAACCCCTGCAGACCTGGTGAGCTGCCACCAATGATCTGCGCTGTGGCATTTTACCCTGCTCAATTTTTCCACCAGCAAAACCCAAATTCCTTCTCCTCCTTCTCCTAGGAGAGAGGAACTGTCAGCTTTCTGCCCAGGCCTGATTTAAAAACAGAGATTCAATTTATATTTTTTTTATCCTAGCAACGCACAAAAGTATCTCTCTGCTCCAGCATATCCTGTCTGAAGTAAAATCTTTTCAGAGATATCTACTCATTAGTTTTAGCTTAACATAGCAAGACTGCTCAAATCTTTTTTCCTCTTTCCCCAGTTTGCTGCAATCCATAATCTGGGATAACCTGCATCTCCCATCCTTTTCTCTGCCCCCAAATCCAGCTTATGTGTAAACCCTGCAGGTGCTCTCCACACACCAAATTCAGATATGGCTTTTCTTATCAGATCACACTGGAAAAGCTCTCTCTGGGCTCCAAACACCTCCTGTCTTTATTAAAACAACACGGAGTATTTTTCCTGGGGTTTGACAAACGCGATTCTGTCCCTGCTCACGTCCATTTGCAATATTTCTGAAAGGATGATTTTAGTACTCTGCCACTTTGGCCACATCAGCTGTCCTCTCTGTCATCTTTGGCATCGTTCTGTCCTCCTTTCATGTTCCATCAAACAAAAATCACCTTCATTTTCTAAGCTTTCCCTTTCCTGTGCCAGCCCTGCCATCCCCCATTCTGAGGAATGGGCTGTCACTTATCCTGGGGCAGGGACTTCCACCTTCAGCACCAACCCCTACAAAAACACAAAATCAGCTTCATCCTTTGTGTCCCTCATTGTGGGAAACAACAAACTGAACATTTCCCTGCAAGGTTGTTGTGCTCAGCTGGGCTTGGGCTCTTTCTCCAGGCAGAACGAGAGGACACAGCCTCAAGCTGCACAAAGAGAAATTTAGGCTGGATATTAGAAAAAAAGGTTTTTATGGAAGGGTGATAAAATACTGGAATGCTCCGCCTGGGGAGGTGGTGGAGCCACCATCCCTGGGTGTGTTTAACAAACCCCGGATGTGGCACTGGTGCCAGGGTTTAGTTGAGGTGTCAGGGCTGGGTTGGACTCGACCTTGGAGAAAGGGAAATGCCATCAGAAAAGTGCAAGAAAGTTACAGATATTAAAAAGGAAAATTCTTGGAGTGCTTCAATTTTTCTTTCCTAAGGGAACACAAAATGAGCCAGAGTCTTGGTTCATAAATCTATGCTAAAATCTTGACCTAATATACTGAGCTTTGATCTACTCACATCAACTTCCATCCTCAACTAATCATGGAGCTGGGTGGCAGCAGGACAGGTCCATCCTTCCAAAAGCCGTTGGACAGTAACTAATTTTAAAGATTGGTTTGCAGTTTGTAATGACATGGTTCTGTATAAATCAGAGCAGCCTCGCACGCTGCACTGAGCAAATCAATAAATCACTTACCAGCAACACTTGCAGACCCTTTATTATCAAGTGCCCTTTGAAACACTTCCTGCCCCTTTCACATAATATTTCCTATCTCCAGTTGTTACCAGAGAGGTTTTTTATCATTTGTCTTATTGGAGACATTTCATGCTTAGCTGCTCAAAGATTCAGCAGACTCACGTGAATGTTTTTTCCTTCTCCTCAATGCCCCTTCATTCACTCTAAACAAACAATGACACATGGAATTGTAACCCCATAAATAGATAAAGTCTAAGGCCAGCAACAAAATATTGTGGGATTTGTCCTTTAAATCAAAAGAAATAAATCTTCTAATTTTCAATGGAATTTGTTTATAACTGCTTAGGACCAAAGAACACATGGAGAATTATTCATTTTCCTCATCTGGTGAATAATTTTGAAAAACAAAGGATTCATTTCTGGTGAATTGGTGAAAAAGTGTGCTTGATCAAATAAATTACCAATTACAAACTTTGTTTAATTAGTAAATCACCTACGGGGGAATTTATGTTCATTAGAATGCCAGAGGATTCAGAGGTAGTCGTGTAATTGTTTGTCTTCATAAACAAAACCAAAGCCCTTCAAGAAAGAGGGTAAACACATTTAGATACCTGGATGGGATAGAAATGAGTTATGCTACTTAAACAGCCCAGCCAGTCTATAAAGTTTTCTTTATAGAAAACATCTTTATCCTGCACAACCAGCTCCTGATGTCTGCTGGGGAATGAGCAGAGGGAACTGGGGAAATAAATGAGTTTTCTTTGGATGTTTTCCTTTATCAGTTTTTCCCTACGCTCAGTCCCACACTGTGCTCAGCCTTGGTTCACAGAGGCTAGGACACCAAAAAAAGGACACCTGGGCCTGCCTGGTGCAAGTAATGCCAGGTGTTTGACCTGAAAACGTGAGAAACAGAAACACCAAACCACAATAAATTATATAATAAACGTTTATATAAAATGTATATTTATTATATAATGTATTTATGATATAATTTATTTATTATAAAATGTATATAGTGTATATAATTTATTTATTATATATATTATTTATTTATTATATATTTGTTATGTATTATATAATGTATTTATCATATAATGTACTTCTTATATTAT
>VWYN01019617.1:34610-59766 GCA_013400075.1 Hippolais icterina
TTAAAAAACAAATTATTCTGACACTTCAACTTTGTGCCCATTTCCTCAAGGTTTAACCTGATTTTTCAACAGATGCACCCATTTCAAGGTGTTCTATACAGCTTATTTAAAGCCATAAAAGTGTTATTCATGTAAAAGATAAATATATTTATTAAAATTGAGTAATTGATACAAATTACTTCCACCAAGACACAAAATATTGAACCTGTATGTAACAGTACTGCTCTTATTCCAAAGAAGAAATAAAAAAAGTAATTCTAGGACCAAAAAAAAAAAAAATAAAAAAAATAAAAANATTCAGGACTGGCAGGGAGGGGAAGGAGAAAAGGAGATTTCAAAGGGAGAGGTTTTGAACCCCAGGAAGGATTTATTCATCCAGCAGTCTCATTTGTGCTAGGGGAATATTCAGAATTGCCACGGAGCATGAGAAGAAGTTTCATTAATCACAATTTAAGCTAAACACAAGCATTGCAAGGCAGCCACCTGAAAACACTTCCTGGGCCTTTTAAACTGGGAAACAACTGCCACTGCATGGGCAGGAAGGGCAGGAAAAGAGGAAATGTGCCAAGGCAGTGACGCTGCAGCCTCAGCCAGAAACCAGGGATTGGCTCAGAAAACTCCTGGAAAACTTCTGCCCCACCTGGTGTGCAAACACTCGCTCCACTCCCCTTGCTCCCCGTGCCTTTTTTCAGCCTGCAAACAGCCTCAGACAGCAAACAAGCCTGAATTTAACATTTCTGCCTCGTTTTCCTTCTCCTCTTTGAAATCAAGGGCGTTTTGGATAACGAGATTCATGAATGTTCCCTGCTATAAATTCAGCACAAGTGTTTTGACCCCAGACAGCACCTAGGATGCAGCTGGACACGGATTTAATAACAGCAGAGCTCTGAAAAATTTTCCCAGCGACTTTGAAAATCCTGGAAAAGTCCCTGACCCCGTGCTCCATTACTTTCAAGTAACAAGCTCAGCCAAAGTTCTCTGACACCTCTTGGAGTTTTGCAATTCTTTCAAATGACCTTTCACTAAGTTCTGTGTGAACCTGCCCAGATTTACAGCTTTGGAATTAAATCGCTCAAACCTCAACAGGCTCAGTGTAAAAATGAGGTGAGACCACAACGGTTTTGAGTTCTGCTTGCAATTTCAGGCTTGCTTTGAACTCGAGGCACAAAGCAAAAGGCACTTTAAGCCCAAGCAAGCAGCTTTTTGAAATCCTGCTCTCCTGGAGGCACGCTGGACAAGCCACCTCTGCATATTACGGGGAGCTTTCTTCTGTGATAAAGGGTCAAAAGGAGGGAAAACACATTCCTGCCCTCCTGACTAATAATTCCCATGGCCCAGTTTCAAACCTCTGTCCATATCCCTTCGTTAGATTTCTCAGCCAAGCTCAAAGTCTCACGTTTCACAAAATTTCACTTTCTACAGCCTGATGTCAAAAATAACTTATTGTGAAGCCTTGAAAGCAGCACTCATTTCCTCCACTCTCCATATCTGTTTCTTCCTCCTTTTTTACCAGCCTACAATACATCATAAATCCAAGGAGCAGACTGGTCATGTTATTCATATGCCCATTAAATACTCCAGCATTCAAAAATTCAATACAGCTCTCAGCAGATGCCTACAAGCAGGGTTTAACCTACGGGTTCCAACACTTCTTCCCTTTTGCAGACACAGACAAAACAGAAATCACTCTGCTGATTCTTTTCCACTAAAACTCCAAATTTAGCAAGTATTGATCTAACCTGTCACTGATGACTTATTGACCTCGATGTTTTAGCCTGACCAAATCCTTTTCTCCCTTCCCCTCTCTCCCAAAAAAATATAAAGGGGAGTCCAGATCACAATTAGGGAAATAGGAGGATATTTTATTTTGTCTTTCTAACCTATAACAAGCTTTGCCATTCTTTTCAGATTTTCGTATCCTAAGGCATTGTCCAGATCAGCTCCCAGTCCAGAATGCACAGACAAATGTTAAAACAACAGATATTAATGCATGTAGCTGACAGTGCAAAGAACACCATAAAATCATCCAAATACCCCAGTAAGCCAGTTAAAACATCTTTGTTTGCCACACACAAAACCCGGCAGGTGCCACTCTTCAGAGATCTCTTTAGAGACTCTGCTGATGTGTGGGCTCAACATTTCCGAGCCTGAGAGAATTTTCAGCTTGCCAGCCATGGCCAGCTCCTTTCCCAAGGGAAAGCTGTCAACAGTTTTCTCTTCCCAAAATATCCTTTTGTGAAATAACTGCTTTCTCAAACATCTCTAGGTAAACACTGCTTTTTTCTCATAACAATCTTCCCTAGCTGTTGTTTCCTATCACTTAAAGAGGTGTTAGTCCTATTGACTAATAAATACCTTTTTTAGAAAAGAATACTGTATAAGAAGTAAAAAAATTATAAATAAAGCCTTTCTGACATTCTCTTTGTCAAAACTAAAGTCAAACTATCTTTATTTCATGTCTTACTGTGACACTGAAACAACTGAAATAATTTGGCTTTTGATGAATCATTTAAGAACAAGTATGATAATCCTCTTGTACCAAATCTGGGTTCTTCAAATGAACTAAATCTCTCTCTTAAAGTGCTGGCACATTTCTGTGACTCCTGCATAAGAGTGTTCAGTTTGTGAGTGTTTGGTTGTAGCTGTTTTACTCTTGCTTTAACTATAAATTAGAAATGCAACCTGGGAGCTGGAGATGAAGTGGTGCTTCCACCCTATTTCACAAAAATCACTACCAACAAGTATTTGGTCAATAATAAAGAATTGGTACTTAACTCATGGCTCCATTTGTACACGGAGCAGAATTCACCTCCCTCTCCCAAAGCTAAATTGAGTTTGCAGTGTTAAGATTGCCCAAGTGCAAAGTAATTTATTATCAAGGTCTATAGATATGACTTGAAAAGAAATATATAAACCCTGATCTAATTCCCTTAAATCAGCTGCATGATTCCCACTGACATCGATAGCTCAAGACTGGGATCATAGAGAAAATATATTTTTAAAAACTCACACTTCAGACATAAAGAACTAAACAGCTTAAAAGAGGCTCCATGCAAAATTAAACTCTTTCTTAGACTCCACAGATGGCTTTGAGGCAAATTAACTAAGATGATTCAATAATTCAGCATCACACTGGGTCAAGAAGAAGATTCTGGTCATAAACAGAAGTGCACAGAACACGATCATGTGCCTGCCAGGAGGATTTCCTTGTCCCAACACAGTCATCCTTTCTCCAGGCATTCTGATTGTTTCATTTTGGCAAAGATACATTTTTCAAATTAACTTTTACTGACCCTTGCCTCCTCCAACACCTTCATAAATCTCATTGTCACCTTCCAAATTAAAAAAAAAAAATGGGGGGAAAAAGCAAACTCTATCTGTCCCAAGCCATGTACTGGCTGGAGGGGACAAACTGTGTTTACCCTGTTTGAAATTTTCAGCTGGGGGACTTTCTTACAGCCAGTGCATCCTGGGGGCTTTCTGCAAGCACAACTGCATCTTCCAAACTCCCTTTGCACATTTTGGTGGCCTCCCCAGGTCAGAGATAAACCTTGTCAGTCTGGGGTTTGCTCAGCCATCAGTCAATTCCCATCCCAGCAATCCCAATTATTTCCTGCAGCAGGTACAGGGTAGCAGTGACGCGGTCACATTTTTGATGGGAAGGCTCAGATCAGTGCAGCAGCAAGAAGTCAGAGCCTGAGAGGAGAAAAGAGGCTGCAGTTCTGCTGGTGAAGTTTTTATACCCACATAAAAAGTCATTCTGGCAATGTTTTGTGCTCCCATCAGGACAGTCTCTGTTGGAATTCTGGAAATATTCTGAATATTTCTGGAATTCTGAAAAGTCCCCTCTCCTGATTTTTAGTGTTGGATAAGAAGAGAGGTGTTTACAGCCAAAGGAGGCACTGGACATCAATCCCCAGGACACTTTATAGACCACACAACAGATGCTGACATTGGCCACAAGACTTTATCAGGATCCAAGAGCATTTTGCTCACTGAGATGGTGACTTAACCCAGCACTAATGCTTCACCTGGTGACAAATAAAGGAAATCTTGGTTCTGCTTCTGCCTTGGAGCTCTGCTGTGCCAGGGGAGAAAAGGGTCTGACAGAGTACCTGGTGAGCCTGCCAGGTGCAGAGAGCACCATGGGGGGAATTCAGATCTCCTGCGCTTTTGACAGCTGAAAGTCTGTGAGTTTGAGCAAGGTTTGGGAGTGAATCCTGTCCCACACAAAATACAAAGCTCAGAGATGTTTCACCCTGGCCAGAGAAGCAGAAAGCGTAGGAAGTTCACTGGGCACTAATGATGATAAGTAGTCCAACACGGGGTTTTTTTATAGATTCAAGATTTTAAACGAAGGAAAAGCAAAGTGCTATGCAAATGGGGGTGGAAAGATCAGGCAAAGGGTGCAAGGAGGTGCTGTCACTACAGCCCCACCACAGGGGTACGACAGCAGCTGCTAATGGGAGCTGTCAGGGTACAGGAACTGCAAGTGAACAGCATCAAAGCTGAGGAGGAAGCAGAAGAAGAGAGAATGAGAGGAGGCACAGGTAAATAGTGGTACAAAAGTGCCATCTATGCTCACAACCAAGGACAGCACTTAAAGCTAACAAATGCATTAACATTCTCAGGAGATAAGCTCGTACACTCATAGAATTAGAGCATTTTAACATGTCTTGAGTAGCCTGTTAAAGGAGGACAGGTAGTGCTCCATAAATTAAATCAAATACATTATGTGATCACATTTATTTTTATCTGAGCCTACACCTCTTGAATATTTTATCACCTGAAAAAAAAAAAAAAAAAGATTATAGACGTGCCCTGCAAAGCCATCAATTCGTCAGGTTTAGATTTTGAAATGCGTATAAAATTTACACCCACTGAGCATATTTTTATACCCACATAAAAAGTCATTCTGGCAATGTTTTGCCAATATGTCATCTATGAAGTTTTGTTTAGATTATATACATATATTATATATATATATGAGGGGTTTTTTTTTAATATAGGGCTAATGTTGCCTCTCTGTTGAAGAGGTTTCCATCTTAGGCATAGGGAGCATCACTCTGCTCGTATTTGAGATGTGACATCTTCCACCTGAAGACAAAGAGGGACCACAAGGTCACTAAACTGGGTTTCAGTTCTTACAGCAAAGCCAACTGCAGCTGAGCCCTGCACAGCCCTCTCTGGGCAGGCAAACCTCAGGGGGGTGTGGCTCACAGGGACACCAGGACAGGGGACAGGGCCACCTGCCTGCTCCCCGTCCCAGCACGGGCACACAGGGGCTGGGCACCGATGTCACTGCCCAGACCCCCTGTTCCTACAGCACAGGTGGCAGCTGCATCTCCAGCAGCCTCAGCATTGCAGCTGTGCCTCCTTCTCCAGGCAGGTGTCAAGGGGGGTGACTGCAGGCTCTGCACCTTCACAGCAGAGGTCACAGAATCACAGAATTTACAGAATCCCTGGGTTGGAAGAGACCTCCAAGGTCATTGAGGCCAACCCAACCCTGACACCTCAACTAAACCCTGGCACCCAATGCCACATCCAGGCTTTGTTAAACACACCCAGGGATGGTGACTCCACCACCTCTCCAGACAGACCATTCCAGTCCTTTATCATTCTTTCTGTGAAAAACTTTTCCCTGATATCCAACCTAAATTTCCCCTGGCACAGCTTAAGGTTGTGTCCTCTGGTTCTGTCTCTCTCTGGAGAAAGAGCCCAAGCCCAGCTGAGCACAGGCACCTTTCAGGGAGCTGTGAGAGTGCTGAGGGCACCCCTGAGTCTCCTTTTCTCCAGGCTGAACAACCCCAGCTCCCTCAGCCCTTCCTGACTCCTGCTCCAAGCCCCTCTCCAGCCTCTTTTCCTCCTCTGGACACACTCAAGCCATCAAGAGAGGAAGATGCCATCTGCCCTCCTGGCTGCCTGGCACTGCAGATGCTCCTTTCCCCACCCCACCACCTCCCTGCAAACCTCCCGGGAGGATTCTGCAAGGCTGTGAGAAAGCAGAAAACTGCCAGGCACACAGGCTGGATGCTGTGTCTGCACCCAGAGAAGCTGTCACAAAAGCTGCTGACACCTTTTCATCTATCCCTGTAGAGGCAGCCTCAAATCTCTCACTGGGCATAAAGCAAAGCATCATCCCTACAAAACAAAAAGCAAAGCACCGTCCCTACAAAATAAAAAGCAAAGCATCATCCCCACAAAACAAAAAGCAAAGCACCGTCCCTACAAAACAAAAAGCAAAGCATCGTCCCTACAAAACAAAAAGCAAAGCATCATCCCCACAAAATAAAACCCCACAAACATACCAATGTGTAATAGTCAGTAGATAAAAGATAAAAAGGCAGGTGATGGTTACTTGCAGGGAGGCCAGGGTGTGGAAAGGCTTAATATGATAAATTAAAGATTGCCTGCTTGAGTGTGAGGTACAGAAAAATACCTTTTGTTTTCTTTTCTTTTATTACTCTGATTTTTATAGTCATAGAAAACAATAACACAGACGTCCACCTTCCCCTTCAGGTGAGTACCTCTCACACCCTGCTTGGCTCTTTTCATTCCCTCTCAGGCTCCATTTGATTAGTGAGAGACACCTCATAGAAAACAATTTCAAAGGCTGTACAGTGCCACACTCATTTTTCCAAATGCTGCCTCTAATGCATCGGGCACACTCTGTGGTGTCCTAGGGTTTGTATTAAATAACCATAGAAAGTCACAGCGACGCTGCTTCAATGATGAACTGACACAGATCTGATTATATGATCCAGGAAAAAAACAGCTTTTATGCCTCCTCTGGGCCGTGGCTCCATGCTCTGCTTGCCTTTGCTGTGCTTTGTACTCCTGGCTGCTTACTGCCACCAAGACAGCAATTTCACAGAATCTACGTGCGAGGTAACTTGGCAACCCCGCCAGCCACTGAAAACTCTCTTCATGTTACAATTTGCCTCGAGCTGGACATGTGGATTCAGGGCAGGGTTGAGAGCTGTGCCCATGTGTCTGCACTGGCTGTACACATGGAGAGCTCTTTATCAGCTCCCACAGAGGCCACCTAATTCCCATTGCATTGCAGGGTTTATTGCCATCCTCTCAGCCCCTAAACCCCTGGTTTATCTCCTCCTCTTGTAGTTAAGGTGACACTTGACACGCAAGAAAGGAAAACCGGTCGCTGTCTGCAGGATAAGCACCTACAGGAGCTAATATATGGGAAAAGTCACAAAGAGCAGGAATGTAAAATCCTCTCCAATTCTCTGTAACTGGTCACGATCTCATACTCATCTTTGGCAGAGGTAAAAGCAGGAGAGCTCAGTTTTGGTGTTTGATGTGTGTGGTGAGCAGTGCATGGCCCCACCTCACCCCCCTGTGCTACTCCAGGTTCCTGCAGAGGAACAGGCAGAGCTCAGCTCCCAGGCCCTGCAGAGCCCCCTGTCCTCAGCCCTCCTGGCAGGAGCCCAGGCAGTGCTGGTGAAATCCTGCATTTCTGCACCATAAACACAGAGAGCCAGGAAAGGGAGGGCTGGAAATAATTTCCTTATTGATAGAGATTGATGCCTTGAGTTTTATCTCTCATATTTTCATGTTCTGTGGTGCCCAGGGTGCAGCTCTGAGCTCACAGTCAGTGTCACTCAGCAGGGACACAAAACAAATCCTTGTCCTGCTGCACACCAAGGACAACTTTCAGCCCCACAGCACCAACAAGGGTGGCTGGAGGGAGGAACAAGAAGGATGGGAGCTCACAGCCTGGAGCTGGGATTGGACAATTCAACCCCAAGGTGCAAAAGGACCAAAACTTATAAAAATATGAGACCTCATGACCGTTTGTCCATTTTGTGACCATTTTGGGTCCACCTTGGGTGCAGCCCTGGCCAGGCTCCTGTCCTGCTCAAGGTGTCCCCTAAAGGCCTTTCAGTAAATCCCTGCTTTATTCTCTGGCTCTGCCCAGTCTCTGTTCCAGCTCAGCCTTCCCACGACCATGTTCTCCTCAGACATTGGGATCTCAGCAGAGGTTGAGCCAAGCCTGAGCCCAGAGCTGCAAACACAAGGCAATCCTTTCAAACTCTGGCTCACTGAGCAGCCTCAAAGCTGTCTCATTAATCTATCAGTAACTGAAAATGGCACAGCCAACTCAAGAGCCTGTGCTTTCATTAATGTAAATCCCACAGATAAGCTCCTGTCCTCCCCATTCCCGTAGATTTCCTGCACTAAACGGTGCCTTTCACACCTCCATATCTCATCCATAAACATTTTCAGACCTGGCTTTTGGAACTGCAGCACAATTTCACCTGGGTGGTTTTTATGCTCCTTCATAGGTGTGGTCTGTCAAGGGGAATATTTGTATTAGGCAATTAAATGCTCAATTGCAATCAGGTTTGTGTGCATAAAGTGACAAAACTGTTTGAAGCTTAATTGTAACTGGCCTCTAAGAGTGAATCCAAACTTTGATTCTTGAAAAGGGGACTTCTAGCCTAAAGTCAGGCTTATTTAATAGCCAGCTTCAAGAAGATTTAATTCTGCCCCAATTCTGCCCCTCCCCATGCACTCTCTGATCCCAGAGGTTGTGTTTGTAAAGCTGAATTATCAGAAGACAATTCACTGGTTTTTCCCCTTCCCCTCCAAGACTCATTATATTTTTCCACAACTTAGCTCCAGTGTCAGACTGACTCCTGCAAGAGCAAGGAAGCACACGGGGAAGAGAGCAAGACAACTGATCATTAACAGTAATTTAGCTCATTCCCAAAGTGAAAGACAAAAGATCAAGGGCAAAACTACTTAAAATTAGAACAAAATCAGGCCCAGCATAGGGCTATCAGCACAGATCCACTGCACCAACAGCAGCCTGAGAGACAGGAGCACCTGCAGCTCATTCCTACCAGCACTGCTTTGACTGTTCCTGTGGCCTCTCCCCAGCACGAGGCTCACCTGCTTTCCCTGCAGAACTTTTGAGGCTGTTACAGAGGCTCCAGTGTACAAATAATAATTAACTCCTGAAAGCAGAGGCTTACAAATGGCATTGTTTGATTTGCAATGCGTTCAGCTCCATTTTTTCACTCTGCACAGAGAATTCTTGAGGAGGACGCTGACAAACAAGCAGCATAAGGTCTGCGTGTTATTAAAATTTAAAACACATGCTGCACACACAGAATGTCAAAAGAATGTGTTAATCAAGCACAAGTGAGGCAGCTTGATCAGCTCTTCTCTGTGATGGTGCAAAGCTGGGGAAGTTGCCAATAGAAGAGTTGCTCTGGCTCCTTGTAACCACAGAGGATTTATCCAAAAACATTAAGGAAAGCACACACATCTAACTCTTCAAACCTCTCATGTTCTGGTGGATTCGTGCTGATAATTAAAAGAACAATGTAAAACTTTTACATTTCTGTTTTGCTGTAGGGAATTCAAACTGTAACCCCAAGCTAGGAGAGAGCAAGGAGGGAACAAACTGACCACGAGCTACAGCTCCATGCAGAGCTGACCAAAACACACCCAGAGCACTCCTCAAAACATCCTTCATTAATGACAGCTCCTATCTTATCCCTCTCCTCTGTGGCTTTAGCAGGAAACAACAGGAATTAAAACACATTGAGGTTTTTAAGGACTGTAATTTGAAGGAGTTTCTTCCACCTACAGCAACTCAAAGTGTAGAGTTTTGTTCCCACTCTGAATTCCGTTTCTCTCATTCAAGCAAGAAGCAGGTCCCAGGTTTGCATTTCCTCTGCCACATTTATAACATTCGGTCACCTGCAGTTAAAGGTGTTTGATCACTGGAGAACAACTTGGTTTTATAAAGTGAAAGCACAAGAAAGATTTTCCGAGGTTTCAAATGCTTTACTCTTGGAAAAACCCCAACAACTGACTATAAATAATATTCACAGCTACCTCTAGTTTCAGTTTACAACCATGAATTTGTTGGGTTTAGGACTGGTTTTTCTTTCATCCACTATTCCACTAAGGAAAGAAATCTGAGCTTAAAAGAGGCTTGGACACAAATGAGGATTTGTGGATGCCATGGGCGTGCAGCAGCAGAGCTGTGTGTCACACGTGTGACCCCCACTGCTGGCAGCTCCCAGCACAAAGTCCCCAGCGTGGTGGCACAGGCAGAGCTGCAGCCACACACACCTGCCAGGGGCCATTCCCTGTGCTGCACGCCCCATGGAAAGGGATGGAGCAGCCTTTGATACAAATACCACGGGGAAAGCTTGTTCTGCTGCAGCCAGGCACGCTCTGTGCCATCCAGCTGCAGAATTCCTTTCCATTTATTAATTCTCTGCAAAGCTGTGAGAGGGGGGAGGTTTTTGTTTGGGTTTGTTTGTGGGTTTTTCCCCCCAGAGGGTGAATAATGAGCAGTAAGGTAGCAGGCAGGTCACTGCCCTCTCACATTCATTTACACCACATTTACAATGGGCCTGCCATCCTTTTAATCAAGTTCTCCTGTTGTAAGTGTTCGTTCCTATGGACCTCATGGAATTTTTGCTAAAATTCCTTTTTTTTTTTTTTTTCTCCCCCATTGGAATGATTTGCTGTGCAGAAATTGGTTTTGCTGACAGTTACTCTTTGCACAGGAGCTCCCTTAAGTGGGCTCCAGTGAGTTACTGCTTATCCCCCTGACCTGTGGCCTGGGCTGGGAGAAGAGGCACAAAGAATACTAAAAAGATGTGATCAGCCAGTTTTACTGCATAAACCCCTTTTCAGACCTCAAATACCTCACTGTGTTAACATAAACTGTGCACAAAGGGAGGCATAAAAACTTCTTCAGCAATTCAGAGCTTAAATGTTACCAGTACAGGGAATTTCAACTGGCAAAATACCAAGCAGGAAAAATAATGCAAAGAGAGGCTCTTGTAAGGGGATTGGTGCTTCAAGCATTACTATTGCATTTCTTTGAACAGTGCTGCCTTCACTAGGACTGTAATTGCTTCTTCCATTTGAATAACTGCCAGAAAATTCTCTATACCAATAAACTCCATTGTCAATGTGAGATTGATATTACTCTTGATAACAGCTTTAAAAAACAAACACGGCTTATTCATCAAAAAAATGTCGATCAATGCGTCCAAAATTTATATTCAGAAGGCATCTTCGCTTTTAAACAAATAATTTCATCATAACCTACTTCTCAGTAAAACTACAATAAGTTTTCACATTATATTACAGGAGCAATGGCTATTCAGTTCTAAATAATGGCTCCTTTGCTAGACAAGTCAATGGAAATTGATTTGTTTCAGCCTCCCGTGCTCGCACACACAAAGCCTGTGTACAACAACCCTATTGACTTCAGCAAACAGTGTTCAACCTTGCATCCTCAAGGACTCGTGGCAAAATTTTTAAATCATTCCCCTCCCGTATGGTGGCCTTTTATGGAACGAGACTGCATTTAAATGTCAGTCCCCAGCAATAATGCCATGAAGAGAAAATCGGCCACAGAATTGAAAATCCACTTCACATTGAAACAGGCGGCGCAGGGTTGGGTGTAAGAATGAAGAAAATTAAGCTGCACTGAGCTACAAAATGAAAAGCATTGACTCTGCATATGGTGAGAGGAGACAGACTCCAGCACCCTGTCTACACACGAGTTTTGGCACACCACGGGCAGGCCAGGCCGCCTGCCACAGAGCTCCCATCTGCACACCAAGTGCTCTGCATGGCACACGGGCCTCTCCCAGCCCTCTGTGTGCTGGATGTTTTCTCTCTTCTATAAACAAGAACATTTAAAAACAATTAGAATAAAGATGAGGGATATTAGCGTGGCAGGAGCATGAAGTGCAGTATCAGAGACAAGAGACCATATGGCCCATCAAAATCTGTGTTTATAAAGCCTTGGAAATACAAGTCAAGCATATTCCCATCCTTTTAATCCATTGTTTTTTCCCCTATTTTAATCTGATTATCAGCTTCACCCCCACACATCCAAAAGTAAATGCCACATCTCGCGTTTCAAGCACATCCAGAAGCAAAAACAATCATGAAAAGTCCACAGCTGAATGTCATCAAGGCTGGTGCTTGACCTCAGCCCCTGAGCCAGCCACCACCTCACATAATGCACTGGTTCCTGCCTGTTCCACCTGCTTTTCACTTTTTATATAACATTTCAGAGAGCACCTTTGGCATCCCAGAGCTTGCACCACAGCAGCTTTGTTCATGCACGAATTTTCACTCACATTTCACACAATGCCAGGAATGCAGTGACTCTTCCCCAGCAATTACTCTGAAGTATTAAGATCAGGAGTTATTTATGTGATAAAAACCTCTGAAGTGGGCACTTGAATATGTTTTCTGCTGGCTAACTCCCACCAAAAGGGATCACCAGGTGATTTTTTTGTGTTCCTGCTCCCATTATACCAGCGTGAATAGAACATTATTTACTAACTCACTGAGCTAAGTGACCAAACTAAAATCTGCAGCTTGGCAGAAATCAGTCCTGTTCCATTCCTTAGGCTTATTTGCTGGATTTTATTTTATAAACAGGAGATTTGCCATGCATGGGTAGTGCACAGCACACCATGGCATTGGTGAGACTGCATCACACGTAAGAACAAATAACAGCAGAAAACAAAAATGAACAGCTGATGAAAAAAACTTTGTTTCATTTGAAAATAAGAAATTCAAAGGGTTTAAATGCAATCTCATTAGAACAGTTGATCTACATTCCTTATAATGAAAGAGATATTTGAATTTCTAGACAGAAATTTGAATGTTGGTTTTAGGATTGTGGTTTTTTTCTGTCCACTAAATGTCACTCGAGGTGTTTCTCCTCAAACAAACAATTCTTATATCACCATATTAACATTTTGTCTCTTTCTTTGTCCATATTTACTGCTGTGTTTTGAAACTCATTTCTTCACCCAGGTTACAGAAGCATTTATTTGCTTCTCAAAAAGAGTCTTAAAGCTATTTAAAATCACTCTTTCCCTTTTCTGAGCTAACCTTGCCTCTCCTGTCAATCACCTCCTGATTGCTTCATTAAAACAAGAAATCTCCTCAGTGATCACCTGAAGTAATCTGCTCATCAACTCAAAACACAACATGGAAACAAAGATCTGATCAAAAATAAATAAACCACCAACACCACAAAAACCTTCCACGTATCAGAAATGCCATTTCCAGCTCTGAGTGAGAGGATTTAAAGACACCTGCCTACAGTTTGGGGGGTTGTGTTTAACAAGGAAAGAGGGAGATTTAACAGCAAAATCTGATTATAAAAGAAAAAAAATAAAGAATTTGACTTGTTTACTTGATTAAGGACATAAAAACTCACCATCAGTATATCATTGGGACACACATCAGAACAGAAGCAACATCACACACACTAAAGACAGGGACTGAGAAGAAAAAGTTATTACAATAAAAGTTAAAAGTTATTACAATAAAAGTTAAAAGTTATTACAATAAAAGTTAAAAGTTATTACAATAAAAGTTAAAAGTTATTACAATATTCTGCATCACCAAAGAAACATGGGAGCAGTAAGGATACAAAAAAAAAATTCTAATTATTTCCTTTTAAAACTGAGGCTTGATCATATTAAAGAAGAAAATATATCATACACCCTGGTGATAGCAGGGGGGTTGGCACTCACATGGTGATCACAAAGATCCTTACCCAGTGTTTATATCAGGGAAAGATGTTCAGTGTAAACATGGGGGGCTCATAGAGGCAAACAAGATTATCCTGTTTGGTGTGGAGCATTTGCAAGAAAAAAACAGTTCAGGAAAGATAAAAGCCGTGTATTTGTAAGGATGAAAGCCTTCTGCTCAGGGGGAAATAAATGCTGACTACTTTCAGAGGAAAACAAGAGAAAGAGAGAGAGAGTTGTTATTCCCCTGGGCTGGGTGAGTTTCTGAGCACTCCAGCTCTGCCTCAGCTGGTGGCAGCCAGCTCTGAGGGGCAGGAGCAGGACATGGTTTGCTCCACCACAAATAACCCTGCGTGCCCAGTGAACCCACAGAAGGTTCCACCAGCCCTCATCACTTCACACCTCACACTTCTGGTGTTGATGAACAAAATACCAACTGCCCAGCGCCAGCAATGAAGGAGTTAACAACCCAGCCACCAAGAAACAAAAACCTTTTTCTTTTCCTCAACTTTGTCACTGTTTTGCAATTTAACATTTACCACGAATTAATTACTGGAAGTCTCCATTAAGACTCTTAACATTTAGAGTGAAAGGTCGGCATAAACTCGGGGTCACTGTTTACTGTGCTCCCTGAGCAAGCAGTCTTATTGCTTGGAAGTAACCATGAATGTTAAAAGGTGCAAGGCAAGTGTAACGAGGAAATGAAATACAGAACTCCAAAAATATCCCCCTGATCTATGCGTGCAGCGTAGTGTCTGACAAATTCAATTAAATATGTCATACATCATTCCTACAATGTTACTGATAGAGACATAGCAGTATTGAATTTTAATTATTCAGCTGGTATTGATCCCACAATAATCTGATGAAAATCATTCCAGGTTGTCAGTACCCCTAGGAGACAACAGCTATTATCTAATTATAAATCACACTGTGTCATTTGACAAAAGGTTAGGGCTTTCTTTTTACACATTTTTGCAGTCAGATTCCCGTGTATAAATCAGAGTGACATGATTGTCTGCAAATGCTAATTATTTTCTTCCCATTGAGCTTCTATTCCATTACCACGACGGACCCAGCTCTCAGTGCACGCAGCAAATTCCCAGACACGCAGCAATGATAAAGGAATTGGGATTTCAGATTTTTATTCCACGCTGACCTTGAGCAAAGCTAATTGTAACGCTCACAGGGTTTGCATTTCCCCCAAGGAGAAGAGTGGGACAATATTTGCCGTGCCCACTCTTGTTAAACGCTTTCAGATCCTCAGAGGAAAGCTGCTGAGCAGCAGCAAACTTTCCTTTTCAGCTCACATGGAGGCTGGCTAGAAATCCCACAGTGCTCTCATCCAGAAATTTAAGTTTCCCTCTGCACTGCCCTGCCACCATCAGGGAACAGCGTGGCTGAGGCTGTTTTTTCCATCTGTTTTCTTTTCCCCCTTCAGACACATTTTATAAAAACTTGGGCCCAGAGTGATGACTTGGGCGGGCTGACCTGGAACAGAGACTGGACTAGAGAATAAAGTAGATATTTATTGAGAGGCCTTGAATGGTACACCTTGGGCAGGACAAGAGCCCAAGATGGCGCCCAAGATGGCGCCCAAGATGGACAACACGTCACGAGGTCTCACACTTTTCTTAAGTTTTGCTCCATTTGCACCTTGGGGTTGAATTGTCCAATCCCAGCTCCAGGCTGTGAGCTCCCATCCTTCTTGTTCCTCCCTCCAGCCACCCTTGTTGGTGCTGTTGGGCTGAAAGTTGTCCTTGGTGTGCAGCAGGACAAGGATTTGTTTTGTGTCCCTGCTGTGTGCAGAGAGCTGAGTGACACTGACTGTGAGCTCAGAGCTGCACCCTGGGCACCACAGAACATGAAAATATGAAAGATAAAACTCAAGGCACCAAGAGGATGGAGCACACACTCCCAAAGCCAGCCTGGCACTCAGCTCTTTGCTCTGATGGCTGCTGGTTTTTGGCTCAAGCATCCTCCACAGAGGCAGAGGGAATTGGGAATCTTTACAGGCAATCCAATAACCCCTGACAGATGCTATCCCCACAGGATACATTTATGTGTAAGGAAAGGAGGTGATAAAAGTGCCCGATCATTGCTCCCTAAAACACAATGACTTAAACAACTGCGCTGATGGTCTGCAATAAACACACCGTTCAGTGCCATTCTGGGACTCCCTTCTTTTCCCCACACATGCCTTGAACTTTATGATACAGAAATAAGGATAAAATAAATGATCGGCGACAAATGGTCCAAACCGAGAACACGAAACCTTAAAAAAGGGGAGGTTAAATATTTGGAAAACTGTAAATGTCCTCCTTTGGATCTGAATTTTATCTGGTTTGAAAATGTCACCATCAAGCCAAGTACAATTTAGAGGCTGAGGAAATTTTCCAGCTGAAGCAAGGGACATTTTTGGAAAATCAGGTTCAAATGAGAAACACCCACATGAAAGGCATCACTGGGTGGGATCCTGTAAAACAACATTCCCACACTTGCACCAGAGCCCTACAACATCCTGACATTGCAGTTCATGAATTTCAGAGACTCTGCAGCCCTGAACCCAGGGATCTCTCAGCAAAGGAAAAGCTCATTATTAGCAGCAGCCAGATTAGCACCAACCTGTGCCCTCCTGCAGCACTGAGGGATGCCAGGGTCTCCCACGCACGTTATTACCACAGGCTTTTAACAACACAATACATTTCAGGCACTTGGTGGTTTAAGTTCTACTTTGAAAGGAGAATTGCCATGGAATAACCCCAAGGCTTCCTTTCATTTCCTTTCACAGAAAGCAAAAATATTAGGCGGCGTTAAAAGCTCCTCTAGCTAACCTTTGCAAACTCTCTCTTGGTACATCCATGTGAAGCCAGGACTGTGTTCACTCCCAATTACTTATTCCCTCTTCATTTTCTTTCTTTTAATTACCCCAAAAACTCTCCCACATGACGAAATTCAACAAGGCACTGCCAAGAAGAGAAAATCCCCAGCATGAGTCACTTAAGCTGCCACACAGTTGTTAGTCCCTTTCCATCCTTGAGTTAAGTTCACCTCAGCTATCTAAAATAAAAACTTGTATGCCCTAAGCTACCTCGCTGCCTTTAAAATACTCTGTTATATTACTCATTTCTATTTTCAGGCCTTGCTTTGTAAGACCTCAATCTGTGACCAGTCCTTTTTCATAACCAACCTCACATATTCACAACTACCTGTGGGGTTTTTTTCCTTACTCTGAATGTAACTTCTCACTTTGCTTCATCTCTAGAGTTTATGTTGTGCCCAAAAATTCACGAACAAATAAATGCTCTGGGAAGCACAGAGTCTCAGCAGGGTGTACAATCTTGTTTAATTATTCTGTGAGCACGAATAACACAAAGCCAAGGGGAACCTCCCAAAGAAACCTAAAGGAAAACCATGCCAGGAAATGCCAGGCTCACTGTACACCATTTCTTGCTGTTCTGGCTGCAGAAATTCCAGAGTTCCACAAATCCCACCTAGAACCCTAAATCAGACCTGCACCCCTGTCACTGCTGATTCACAGGTGGTGAGGCAGAGAAGAATAATTTCCTTCCCTAAGGAAAAGACTCACACTGTCACAAATTGCCACCCAAAACTGAGGTGGTGCCTAGCAACAAGGGGAAAAAAATATCTGTGAACAATGCAGGGAAGAAAACCTACCTGTTAATTTGGAGGTAAACACTGAGTTGCAAAGAAACCCGTATTTTAAACAATCCAAGGGGTTTGGGGAAATTGAGGGCCTGTGTGGTTTGAAAAAGCCACGTACCACAAGGCTGGAATTATCCCAGAGCAGTGACTGCGTGTCACAAAACCCACTGGGGCTGGGTAATGGCAGCTCACAGGTGGACAGGAAACTGCACCTGACCCAAGGTAAAAATAAAGGCAGAATCAGAGCAGGACTGTGAGGCTTTTGGCTTGGAGAACTTTCACACGGATGCCATCCATCAAATCCCCCACTATGCATCAGACCCAGGCAAAATGTAACATTTTTTTCACCATTGAGCCACTTGGCTTTGTTCCACACATCTGATTGTGTGATTTTTTTTTTCCCCTCCCCTTGTAATTTCAGCTGCTATTCAGCCATACGTCTTTCAAAGCTTGTAATTAAAACACCATATTGAAATATTTCATGGAGTGAAGTATCAATGTTTTAGGGATTAACAGCATAAATAATATACATTTCCAAATGGCATATGATAATGTTTGGTGAATAAAAAATGAGAAAATCGTCAGTGCTTTTGAGTCCTCATGTGTAATAGTAACTTGTGCATTTACTCTAAAAATTTATGTAGATGCTGCTACATCTCAGTGTGTTTTTATGCTCACTTCTCTTCCTGAATATGTGATATGATCACTTCAGAACGGTGAAGAGCTCAGGAGGAGTTGAGTGAAACTCCAGGGGTGACAAACCAGAAGAGATCCATCCTGGCCTTAAAATGCAGTGCTCAAACTGTTCATAAAAAGCTTTACTTCCTTTTTTTTATTTCATATGTATATATACTTTTCTCCTGAAGACTTCAGCATTAATGACAAAAATCTTAACTAAAAAAATTAATTTGTTTCAACAAAACAATCCTAACACTATGGAGATAAAATGGAAATAAACCAGAAAGACACTTTCCACTGAAATAAAACACTGATATCAAAGATGCAGCAGAGTTTGCAAACCCTGGCAGCATTTCTAAACCAGACACAGATCTGAATTCTGGTCCAATCTCACATTTGCTGGTAGAGCGTGCAAGCTTTTTCATCTGGTACCTGTGCTATCAATTGATCTGCTTTAGAGTGGCGCACACTGAACGAGCAATAAGATCCAAAAAAACCCACAGAGCCCCTCTAGCAAACCAAGTGGCTTTTGTGGGAATTATGAGAAGTGATGAAGGCTGACAATGAGAGACAGAGACAGAAGGTGTGGTGGGAAGGTGAGAGCTGCCCCTCCCCTGGACACACAGGAAACATTAACCAGCCAGAGCTGTGACCCCATCACGTTTCAATCACTGAATTAAAAAGCAGCTGCTCTCTGAGAAACATGGCAGGGAATTTATTCCTCTGTGCTGGGTGCTGGGCACCCCTCCTGCACTGCCACAGCCACACAGGGAAAGCTGCAGGGAGAGGATCCAGAGTCAGAAATACATCCAAGGTATGAGAGGGATGAACAGGACATAACCCCAGCCTTGATGTTTCCTCCTGGATGCTGCACTGCTTTGAACTCCAGTACAAGCAGGGCTGGGTGAGCAATTTGTCCCAATTCCCTGTGGGGAGCAGGGGAACATTTGCTCTCCAGCCAGCCTCATCATGCATCGTGCTTCATCTCTGTTTGCTCCAGGAGGAAAAAGGATGTTCTCATGTTTAAGTCATGCAAAAAGCGTCTGAAGAACTCAGAGGTGCAGAAACAGACCCTGGGCAGAATGCACTGCTGGCTGCAGTGCCTCAGAGCCCACCAAACCCAACAAAGCTGATGTCAGAAAGGCAAACACTGCAGAGCGCTCTGTGATTACACAGCAGGGTTAAGGCACCACCAGGCTTACCCAGGATGGGCCTTCAGGGCTTCATGGATTTCCACTGAGCAAACTGGATCCTATCAGTGCAGGGAGCAAACTCTGATGGCAAAATTCACCAAGCATAAAATTGCTTTCAGCTCTGCTTCCTGGAGGCAAAGTGGACTAACCTGCATTGGAATCCAGGTTCTTCTGAAAGCATAAAATTGCTTTCAGTTCTGTTTTCTGATGGCAGGGTGGACTAACCTGTGATGAAATCCAGATTCTTCTGAAAGCATAAAAATGCTTTCAGCTCTGCTTCCTGGAGGCAAAGTGGACTAACCTGCATTGGAATCCAGGTTCCTCCCACACCCTCTGACTTGCTTAGAGCTCACACAATGACACCAGCTCCTCTCTCAGAACCATGCTGTGATTTCCATTCTACATCTAGAGCTGGATTTGCTAGTTTCAAGATAAAGTCCATAAAAAGGGACACTAAAATTAAAAATTCTCCACACGTGAGATGCAAGAGTTGCTGCCTGAATTACAGCAAACCACCATTCTTCAGCTTCTTGTACTGAAGCCTCACACTCCAGCTTTATTCAAAGATTGCTGGCTGAAACTCCTGTAAGAGTTCATAATTCCATAATTCATATTTTAGCCCACACCACCTAAGACTCATAGTGATAAATAACAGATCAGGCAGAAAATGGAAACACAACAAAGGAGCCAGAAAAGATCATTGCTCTAAATTCCTTTGGGAGCTGGCTGTGAGCTCTGACCTTCAGAGCCTCACCTGATATCCCTTCCCAGCACCTCAACTGGATTTTCAGAGCTTTGAGTCTTTTACTGTGAAAACCTTGTGAGGTCACACACATTGTTCAGTGGGGGAACATGATCTTGTGCTCCAAGAATCTTCCACCACAGGACAGGATAAAAAACCACACAGGATAAAAAACCACACAGGATAAAAAACAAGCAACGACCTCGATCAGCCCAGGATGGACAAGGACAGCACAGCCTTGGTTTATGACACAGGACAGGAAATGCAAAAGGCTCCATCTCAAACATAATGATAAGCTGCACAAACTGGCTGAGCTGTTTGCTATGAAATGACTCATTTCTGTAACTATTTATCTATAAATAATATCAATGCCATTCATGGGGTTATTTTTTCTACTTGACCCATTCACCTACCCCAGCTGGCCTGTGCAGGAACTCCTGCAGTGACCCCAACTCCTCTGCCTGTTCCTCCCTGACCCCAAACTGCAGCTCTGTCACTCAGCCTAGAGGTGCAGCCAGACCCAGTCACCCCAAAACCCTCCACCACCACTCTGCTCCATCTCTTTCACACAGGTGTGAAAAATAATGTTTTGCATTCCCTTTCCTTTCCTGTATTGAGGGGAATGAAGCCACATCCAATCCAATTATTAGTACTACCCTAAACCTTCCCAATAATGAGGCGTATGGACAGCTAAACATGCACAAACTAATCAGCTTTTACTGCTGCCTGATAAAGTGTCACACTTATCGTGCTCCCTGATCAGCCCAGCTTATTAGCTCACTGCATATGACAGTCACAAATTTGCATCCATTATACTCTGTCTGGAGATTTAAAAGCTTCCTGTTACGCAGAGATTATCCATCAATGGAGGCAATTCTTGAGGGAGAGAAAAGAATATGTTAGTTCAGTGCTAGCTTTGCTGGGAAGGCCTTGTTGGATTTATCATCTTAATCTGTTCCATTGACTGAAACCATTGCAGCTGTCTTCACCCAGCTGTCTCACAAGTGATTGGCAACGTATTAATAATAATTTCACTAAACATTCCTCCGAATCTTTAAGAGCATTAAATCAAATGAAGCCTCTTTTTCTTTGCTTCAACAGTTTTTCAGCATGTGCCAGTAAAATCTAAAAGGTACCTGAGGAGGTGTGAAGTACCTTTGGGTGGTGCAGTGCCTGGAAATCAAATAAACTGCTTCATCCTGCCCGTGGGGAGGGAGGGAGCACAGGCAGCAGGATAGGAATAAAGATGAAATGGAAAAATTGTTTTAAAGGCTTGGGTAGAGTTTCTTGGCCTTCAACTCCTTCCCCTGAAAGAAAAGTCTTCATCCTCTCTGCTCTTCCACTGCAGCCAGTGGCTCCCACTGCCCACAGCTTTGGTGGAGCAAGCTGTCCTCTCCTCGAGCATGAACTTTTACATCCTAATGCACAGATGTGCAGTCAATCTCCAAAAATAAATTACAGATATTCTTTACCTAGTAATATATATATTATTCCAAGCAGAGGAAGCAACAGTTGGAAATAAGAGCAAAATAATTCACCTTGCAAGCATCAGGGCTAACCCACGTGGGGTTCTGGATTCTTATTTTATTTTCTTGACCGTGCCAGGCTCCTCCTCATTATTACCTTCAGCCAGGAGAGGGAGAGTGGGGGAAGAAAAAGGCTGATCCTTATTCCAGCCATGAATCAGCAGACAGAAAATAGCACACGAGCATTCAAGGCTGGCATCTTCCCTGAAGAGAATAATTGTGGCAAGCTGGCTTGGCCTTCTGCCACTTCTTAGTGCTGCAGAAGAATCTCTGCGTGGCATTTCCCTTTGCCACCCTGCCCCTCCAAAGGAGCACGGACAGTCGGTGTGATTGTGCTCTCCAAGGAGCCCAAAAGAGGGAATTGGCTCCCTTTGCTTTCTGCCCAGGTCAGCTAATCCTGGAGGCGAGGTGCAGAGAGAGAAAATGTCCCCCAGAGCTCACAGCAGGCAGAGGGGTGCTCCCCCTGGACAAGCTGTCCCCAAACCTGGGTGTGGGGCAGAGGAAAAGCTGGATTAATGAGGCTGCTGGGTGTGCAAACAACCCCACAGCAACAAAAAGCACAGCTGAAGAATTAAACCCATTCGCTTGATCTGCTCAGAGAGAATTGGACAGACCAACAGCTTAAAAAATGAGATGGTAACAGGCAATGCAGCTCTCAGTTGGATGTGCAAAGATTATAAAATCACTGATACATCTCTCCACTTCCTTTCCATGTTTCCCAGCAGTTGTGCCTAATCCAAACAATATTTGAGTAAAATAGCAGTTAGATTGCAAAGATCAACGTGCTTAAGGTCTTTCATAAATACCTTAGAGCATCTCGAGATGTTAATTCAGCCCTTGTGACATTGGTGCTGCTGAACCAACACCTCCTTGGGGCAGCCACTGCACCTCCCTGCCTCGCTCCAACCCCACAAATCCTCATCATCACTGAAGCACAGCAGAAGCTGCAGCAATCAGAGATCAGTTCTTTATGGCAGCCAGCAGCAGGCAGGATTTCTGGCAAAAACATTCTCCAAAATGGGTTTGTGATAAACAGTAACAGAAAAGTTAAACAGCAGAAACATCCATTTAAGTCCCAGCGACTTGAGTCTCCAAGACTGCGTGACAAATGAAAGGAGTGGAGGAAAAAGCAGCAGCTTTGCTGTGAAAGCAGGGCTCTCATGCTCTGCCAGACACCCTCCTGCCAGCCGTGTCTGTCACCCATAAATGCAGAGCCATGCAGCTGGTGGAGAAAGAGAAAAGTTACCTGCACTGCACAGGTGTAGCTGAGTGCTCCAGCAAATATGCAACAAAAGGTCACTACTGCTTAAAATCCTGTTCCACTGCTGGGCAGTGCAGCCCAAGCACCATCCCTGAGCACAAGGGACTTGGGAGGCACGAAAAAATTACTGTAATTTTTCTGGTAAATCTCTCCTGAAACCCATAAACCAAGCAGGATGGACCAGACCTGCCGTACACTACCCGTTTTTAATGAAAACTATAAGAGATGCTGTGTGAAGAAATTAATCCTCTCCAATCCAGAGACTGGGAAATTGAAGCAAAAAAAAAAAATAATGAAGACAATTTTGTGGCTGCCACTTGGGTCTAAACAGCAGCCAGTGGTGCCTCACCCTGTGCTCCACCAGTTTATTCTTCACATTGCATTGCCCCTTGAGACCAGGCAACTAAATATTTATAGGAACAGAAGTATTGAGAAGAACATTAAAGCAAGGAAATAAAAAGAAAGAAACAAAATGTTTTGCAAATTAGAAACAAACCACCCCTGCTGTTAAATAGTCTGTAACCAAGGGTGCTGTGCCATTCTCTCAGGTCTTTTTCACTCAAAGTGTTTATTTCCAGGAGCTACACAGGTTTAATTCACTCTGTGGGGGTAACAAAAGATAAGCCACTCATTGAGACCATTTCCCTTCTCTCTTCATGAGACTTGAGCCAAGTTCTGCCCTGGAGAAGAGTCACACCGATCTCTATTGACAGCAAAAACACAGAGAGACGCAAGCCCCAATTTAATTGTGACTATTTAAATCACCGCAAAATAAACTGTTTTCCCAAGGGCTTCGTGAAAGAAAATGGAAGTCAAAACTATCTTTTATTCCAGTAAACAAACTGGCAGAGTAGACAGTGTTGTTAATGAAACACACTGAAAATAGCTGAAAGAATAATGCCAGGAGCTGCAAACAAGGCACGCTGCAGAACGTGGAGCAGCAGCTGATGAGCAGCCCCCTCCTTATTTCCTAATGGTAATTAGCAGTTTTCTTAAAGGAGATGCACATGGCATTTCTTCAAACTGTTTGCTGAGGACACGGGCCTTCCTTCTTATCTCCAAGTCTGGCAGCACCAGGATGTGCCCTTTCTTAGGGCTGTGCTCTCAAACAACTGCTCTGCATTTCAACACCACCAGGCTCATCCTCTGAAGTCTTTCAGAATGTCACAGAAAGGAGCATTTTTTAACATTCCAGCCGTTATCTTTTAGTAAAAAGGAATGCGTAATACCAAGAGTATATTTGCCAAGGAAGCTGACTGATTTATTTGAATATTTGCACAGCTTTTGCAGCAAATCTCCTTCACTGTTTCTTCTGCATTTTTAGATCAGAGGGGAAAAAAAAAACCCAAGTATTTCAGTGGCATACAAATGGAGCAAACAATATCGGCGCCAAGGGAGTGGGGGAGGAAGAAAAAGTCTACAAACACATGCAGGAAGAACAGAAATGAACTTTTTAACAGAGTAAGGGAACAATTTCATGCAATCGTGGCCCTTATTGCAACAGAGTTAGAAGAAAGCAACACAATATAAGTTGTCATGCAGCTAAATTAAACACCAGCAAAAAAAATAATGATGTAATTCACCTCCCTGGTGAAGAGTGAGCAGCACTCAGATTTACAGCACGGTGTGCACTTGAGTCCATGTCTGCACAAATCATCTTACTGCTCACATTACCAATTATCTCAAGCAATACATTTTTTTCTGGCCCAAAAAGAGTTTTTGCATTGATGTTGGAAATGTCACTGTGCATCCTGATGCCTGCAACAAACAGGAGCAGCACGTGTGCACCTGTGGCTCACCGTTCCTCCCCGGGCACATTTCTTTGTTCAACAAAGGCTTTGAGCCTCCTCGCTGAGCTCCTCCAGAATGATGGAACCATTGCTATCCAAATTCAAACACTTCAAATGGCACGGAGCTCGTGTCTGGGCAAAAGTGACACTCATGGAAAGAATTTCAGCTTGGGAAAATCCCACAGAAAAATAAATTCGGAGCTAAGCTGAGTCTAAACAAACCAAGGAATGAAACACATTCAAGTCTCCAGTTTCTTTCTCCCCATACCTCACTAGGCCTGCACACCCCTCACCTCACCCAAATATTTGTGAGAACGAAGAGCATGAAGGCTGAAAAGCTTTAAGCCTCTTGTTCTACCCAATTTGCAATTACTTTTTCGTTTGGAGCTGTCAAACCACCCATTTCCAACTAATTGCAGGAAAAGGCGCAGGAACAGAATCAGGGGGAAATTGTTTTGTTCTGCCTTGCTCCCAGAAAGAAACAACCAGCCCTCCTGGGCAGGAGCTGAGATGACAGCAGTGGGATGTCACCTCCTCCAGGTCCTTTCCCAGGGAGCACAGGCACGCAGCTCTGCTTGTGACATTTGTTCCATCAGCCCTCATGTTAGAGGGTGGAAATAAGCCAGGACACAGAGTGCTTGTTGGTCACAGCATGGAAAGGGGCCTGGGTTATTCCTCTGCACAGCTCAGCCACCCTGACTGCAGCCATTCCCTGGCTGTGCCTGCAGCAGCTCCTGCTGG
>VWYN01019617.1:59880-78653 GCA_013400075.1 Hippolais icterina
GGATCAGTTCACAGACTCTGCAGCTTTTCCCCAGCCAGATTCTGACTCCAGGTTCCAACAAAGGCTCTGACTGCACACCCAGACTGACCTCACAGCAGGGATTCTCTCTCCTCAGGATCCTTCATCATCATCCTCTCATCCCCTCTTCCTCAAGGTTCCTCCTCCTCCTTGATTCCCCTCACCAGCCAACCCCTCCCTTTTATCACACTTATCTTTCTTGGATACAGCTGTGATTCCTCAGGGGTGAGGTCACCTGTATTCCCCTCTCCTCCAACACTGTCCTTGCCATCTCCACGCAGGAATGACAGAGACAAGCAGAGGTTTCTCAGGACACAGAATGTTTCTCTTGCATTCCTGCACAGCCACGTAGATCCAAACCCTGATCCCCCAAGTTTCACACAGATAAGCACAGAAGTCAGCAGTTCAAATCATTTTCACAGGTAGACATCAGAACAGAAATGAAAATACCCAAGTCATGGCAGAGCAGGGCTGGAAGATGGGAGACAGAAGAACTGAATGCCTCTGAGCTATCTTTTCCACATTCCGCTTGCAATCTGTGTTACCAACTTTGCTGTTGAGACATACCAGAATTTTGCATATTGTCAGGTATTTGAGGAAGCAAAACATGTCAAAGCACATAATATCACATTCTACTAGCAGAATACTTTATTCTACTGGCAGAAATATGCATTTTCCGACTTCCTAAATTGTACGTGCAGCAGCTGATTGAATATCCAACCAAACTTTTACTTCAGGCAGATGGAAAACGCTCTAAAAAAATCATCCATGAAAGAGACAGTGCAAAGGACAGCAAGTGCAGATAGGGGTACCCACATGTGCAGCCAGCAGTGTCTCACCTGATGGGAAATGGGCATTGCAGGTTTTTAACAGTGACAGAATTTGTGCATTGGGGACCTGGTTCTGCAGCAGGGGCAGCCCAGCTCCATGGGCTTGCTGGGCAAGACACACACACACCCCTCAACTCCTGCTGGGGCACCATTTTTTAGTCTCCTCCAGATAATTCCTCAGTTTTACAGTGCAGCTGACGGCCTGCAGGTACTGCAAGAATAAACTCTTCCTTGGTGGCATACTGTGGGATTGAAACCATTACCCTTTTTAAAGGCTGGGCTTAAAAAAAAATCAAGCCCTTCCTGAAGCACCTTCTCCACAGACACTCCTACCCTCAGGGTTCCAGAAAATCCTGTGGAGCCAGAACTCACTAGAAGCAAAGCACCAGGATGCAGAAGCAGAAAACAAATGGAAATGCTGTTTAATTCCCCTTGTTAGTGACCCAGGAAGCTCATTACAATTCTCAGGGCTTTCCTTGTCACTCTAAGCAGGTGCCCTACAAACACGAGTGAACCTGTAGATAAAATCAGGTTCTGCAACCACAAGCCCAAGGTCTTGGTGCCAGATTTAAGATCCTGCAGTTTTTCCACATGGCTTGTGCAATAGTCACAAAGAAAGACCAGGCCAGCGTGGACAAATTTCACCCAAAAGCAAACTGGAAACACCACCTCAGTTCTGTGCTGAGCCACAGCAGGGCTCCTATTGCTGGAGAACAAAATTAAAATAAAGACACGAGTCAATCAATCGTAAAACTTCAACCACCTTCAGGTTAAAGTGGCATCTGAGCAGAATTTCAGGATAAGCTTGGATGAGTCACCCAACCCCTCACTAAGCACCTGTTCTCAGTTTGGGCTCTGGTCTCAAATCTTTTTGCAAAAGAGTGTGAACAGAATTTGCTGTGGGGATGGGGTAAAACATTGAAAGGACATCACTCATAAGTGCCTGTGAAAACCTGAACAACAGTTGTTCAACAAATTGAACATCAGTTCAGCAGGAAAAGGTTGTGTTGGCTGAGATGTGGAGTATCCTGCTGGTTAAAATGATTTCTGTTTTGCAGTGTTAAAATCTCTCTGTGCAGCAGCATATGAATTTTAAGACTAATTATTTTTAATGACTGTTTGCTTCCAGATGTAATACAACCATTATTACTCTAATTACCCATTATTACTGTAACAGCCTTCAAAAACCCAGCATTCAAAAGCCACAAACCACTTAGCAAGCAAACATTCTTTTCTCACTGGGCAGTGGCTTCCATCACTTTGCCCTTCATGAAATCACTTAGTGCCACTGCCTCATTCTTCACAGATCCCTTCTGCAGAAAGGAAAAACAAACAAACAAACAGCTAATCAGGATGAAAATTCCCTCCTCTGAGTTTCTACCATAAGGATCGAAATCACTTGGATTTGGATCCTTTATGGTAGAAATCCACTTGGAGCAACACTTGGATTGTTGCTACCCAAATCACCCTGCCCTACCTGTGTGCTCCTGGAATTATTCTGCCTGTGCCAGACCCAGGAGGGGAAGCAAAGCAGGCTCTGAGGCAGTGATGGAAGAGAAACCTCCTGCCTGTGGAGCAAAAGCTGCTGCTGGGCAAGATCTCAGTGTGCTGTGCACAGCAGAGCCGTGGGTGCTCTCCAGCAGCAGCAGGACACGAGGAGCACGAGATGCTCTGCTGGGACTGGGGGACTTAAATCCTGCTTTTGTCACAGGATTGGGCACTGCAACCACTGCGGGCCAGCTGGGTTGGAGCAAGGAAGAAGAGGCAGCACAGCACTCCTCTAGGAACACACTTAGCATGACAAAACTCATCTATTCCCAGCAGTTTTTTACCCCTCTGTGCCTTTCCTACGGCAAGGGCTGGTTACACAGAGTGGAAGAAAAACTCTTGGAGTTACAAGAGGAGAAACTGCTCAGGGAGCTGGGCAGCCCCATGAGAGCAGCTCTGGGGGAGCAGGGACACTGCAGACTGAGGAATGGCCTGAGCTGCTCCTCTCCTGCCTGCAGAGCCCCCTGAGTGCATCTGCACCTCAAGAAATCCTCCCCTCCTCACACACCCTGTGAGCAGTACCCAAAACCCCAGAGGGGAAGAGGATAACAGCTCCTGGGAAGTGCAGAGGAGTAATAAATTATAGTTGTACTTATTAGATATGCACACATCCATGGATATGGATGGATCTGTCATACATATTTGAGCTGTGGTGAGGCTATTCCCCCTAAAAATAACTCTGCGAGGAACAGAAGCTTCACCAGTCACCTTGCAAGAAATCACACGCTTTGGGTGTGGAGAAGGTGGATTTATAGAGTTGTTTTATTTTCACCAAGTTTTCCCCGTGTTTCATAAAGCAGAACACGGTGTAATTTATTGCTTGTCTGGCATCTTTCTCACCAAAAAGATTAGAGAAATGTTTCACTGCCAATTACAGTTAGCCAGCCTCACTCAAAGGCGGCTGAGCTACCACTGAGCTCACACAAACTCAGAAGTTCATGGACAGATGAAAGATCTCAAAGCTCAATTACTTTCATGGACAGAATCCTAAACATCTTCCTCCTTCTTCAGGAAGAAGGATCTGAAAGCTGAAAAGCTCAACAAAGATGGCTTGAAAGGAAATCTCTGAGGCAGGCTGGCTCTGCAAATACGTGTAACAGCATTCCCAGAAACATCCTACAGGCAGGGAAAAAAAAGGAAAAAAATATAGAGAAAGCTCTCATCTCTCAATATGGCAATGATGGACCAGAACAATGAGCACAGTTAGAGTCAGGGGATGAGAAAGACTGGCTAGGGCAACGCAGCAGGGGAATTTTTAAATGAGCAGGATCGTTTCTATTTGACTTTGAAACGAGAGGCCGTGACTATCCTCAGCCTGGCGTGGAGATATTTTTATTGCTTGACTTTTAGGTGAACCTTTAAAGCTGCTGTTTGGACAGCAAGGATCCATTTCAGGGATGTTTCAGTGTCTGCAGTGGGGCTGGCAGGGACTTCTCTATTCCAAGCCTGGGGGTGACGTGTGGCCGTGTGTGAGCACTGAACATCCATCAGATTAAGGCAACTCACAATGCCCGTGTGCTGGCTTCAAAATCCATGAGCTATAGATGAGCTTTTTCCCCCTAAATAAAAAACCGAGACCTTTTTCCCCTAAATAAAAAATTGAGACCTTTTTCCCTAAATAAAAAATCGAGACCTTTTTCCCCTAAATAAAAAATCGAGACCTTTTTCCGCTAAATAAAGGGTTGTTCTTTTAGAAGGTGGTTGAAGACAGACAATGTGCAATGTCCTGAAGTCTCGGCTTTAATTAGAGAGTTAAAGAAGGATATCTTCTTTTGTTGAAAGGATGGACTGCATTGAGTGTGTGACAATGAACCTGCTTCCAGGACAACCACCAGAGATGTTCCTGCCAGGAGCTGTGGAGAAGGATGATAAAGAGCTGGCTCTTCACAAACATTGCAGTCTCTGAACTTTTGTGACTCGTCTCCTACTGATTTTCGTGGTCAGCAGAAAACTTTGAATGCAAATTGCATTCCTCATCCAGTTTTATCAAAGGCAAACCCCAATGTTAAATCCATAGTCAGTCAATATTTAAACACTTCAGATACTGAGGGAAGGAAGAGATGCTCGTGTGGAGAATGATGGGGCTGTTATCACAGAGGTAAAATATTGTAACTCTTGAAAGACAGCAGGCCTTTGGGGCTACTAAGAGTTAAAGCAGATACTTCTTTATTTAATAGAGTCAAATCTGTGCCTGGCACTGAGAGGTGCCCCTGCCCAGCCCTGTCAGAGCACAGCACAGACAGCACAGCTCAGCCTTCCTCCCTGGCTCACAGCAAACCAACCCCAAACAAGGGCAAACAACCCCGCCGAGCTGCAGGATTAGGTTTGCTCTGAAGCACCTGTGCACGTAAATAAAGACAGAGGCAGTGCAAGCCTCTATTTCCCTCTCTGGGAAAAAAAAAAAAAAGACAACACAAGATCTGGCAGAGTCCATCCCTGGAGTACTGAGACACGAGGGTGAGACGAGCCACGCTGCGAGGAAATGTAAACAAGCAAAAGGGATGACAAAAATCTCGTGTCTAATACTACAGCCTAAGCTGTCCTGGCTACAGATTTCAGAGATTTCTCAAAGGCTGTAAAAGAACAAATAAAGATCTTGTCAATGCAACCTCAAAGACTGTGTCTGAAAAACAATGCAAAGAGGGTTTGGCTAAGGATGAGCCTGAAAATGCAGCCCCTGGGGGATCTGCTTGTTCATGAAATTTTAAAGATGTGCATGAAATGACAGTTTAGGTTGTGTGCTTAAAATTTTGTGGTTTCAAGCAAGAGTAAAAAAAACGCTTTCTTTGTACCCGTTTTGTTACTTGAAAGGATGAGCACTGGCAATATAGATACTTTAAAATAAGATTAACCCAAACCTGGGCAAAATTCCTCATCTTGGTGGTCCTTGGACCCAGATCTCCTCTTGGCTGGAGCAGAGGGGAATCTCCAGCAGAGATAAACCATGCCTAGACTGAATCCAAAAGACAAACCCAGCACCAATCCCTCTGCCTTATGGACAAACAGCATCACTGACTCAGTCCCGGCATCCTCAGTGTTCCTTAATTCTCACAAATTTATATTCCACCTAATCTTGTAACTATTTACCACCAAAAAAAATATAATAATAACAACAATGAAGCTCCTCAAACAAAACCAAAATGTCTCAGTTATTCCCCTTTGTCAGCTGGTGCATCACATGCAGCCTGGCTTTGATTTCCCTGCCTTAAGGATCATCCAATTTGCTGCAGTGCTGCACAAAATAAATCACTAACTTCATAGAGCAGCAAAAGGAGGACATTTAATGAGTCAAAGACAATATTGCATTACCAAAACAAAGATTAAAGGAACTGTATTGTTCGTTTAAAATAAGATTTGAAAGCTTTACAGAGCCCAAGAAAACAAAAAAAAAGCCGTACATGAAGGAAATAAAATCATTCTAGCCACAGAAATACAAATGTTACTGGTGGAAAACATAACAGGGCCTTTTGAGAGAACAGCACTGAATGAAAGCAAGAGAAGCAAGAACTGGATGAAAGGAAGAAAGGATGAGACAGATGAAAGAAAAGATGAGAGCTGGGTGAGGAAACAGGAAGGTCATTCCTTTATCTAGACTTGCTAAATTCAGTGTTCAGAAACAAAGGCAGCGACTGTTCTCCACAAAATTGTCTCCAAGGACTCCGGAGCCCATTTGGTGATATTTTTAAAACTAGTTTGAAGAAAAAGAAAACTGCATTCTTTAATGTCGCTCAGCAGTAGTTCTGCAGCTGGGGATTTCTGTTCATACAATGGTTTAAAGTTTTTTTTCTGCTCTAGTTATTTCATTACAACCATAGGATTTATTACATGGTAATTCCCTGAGCTCTTATAAATCTGTTTGGGGATAGAAGGGGAGTTGTCTTATGATTCCAGTCTGGCAACAAATTTTCCATATAAAATTTAATCTATTGTATCTCACTTTTGTATAATCAGATCATTAAAATGCATTGCTAACATGTAAATCTGAGCTAACCTCATTACCATAATTATGCTCCATAATTATTGAATAAACAAGCATTTTAGGGTTTCTGAAGTCTGCTGAGAATGCTTTTCCAGTTTGGGAGTGGCTTTAATTGTGTGCTTCCCAATTATTGTTAAAAAATTTGTGGTTTGTAAATGCTGCTCCTGCTCTGACTGGAAGGACCAAAGGTTTGTGTGTGTGTGAGCACACCACAAAATTCCCTCAGTCACACCCTGCCCGCCAGGCTCCACAGGAATTAATATTATTGTTTAATTTATAGGCCCACAAGCCTTCCTGCATTTTCAGGAATTACAGGCACTGAGTCAAACTCTGCTTTCCCCTCTGGAAGGGGAATTAGTGAGTGAACATCTCTGCGTGTGACATAAGTTTATTTGGAGGTAAAGCCTCCTGAAAAAACGTGCTCACTGTAGGTTTTACACCTGCACTGCACAGATGTCCAATGAAACAGCTTTCAAACGTGCTGCTGCCTACTGGGGATTTATTCTATTTTTATTTCCTTTTTTTTTTTTGGGTTTGGTGGTGGGTTTTTTTTTTTACGATACGTAAATGTTACACAATAAATGAGGCGTAGGGTAAACATCAGCTCCCCAGCCAACACTGAAGCCAATAAACTTTTGCCAAAGTGTGGAGGATTCAGCCCATTTCCTCTGGATGCCACCATTAGCAGAGCCCTGCTGACTTCCACACCCAGTTTTATCTTTAATGAGCAGCACGTCGTCGTTCTAGGACTGCCACTGTCAGGACACGCTGCCACCACATCCTGATCTAAACAGAAAATGGATAATTTTAAATTGTCTTTGCCACCCTCCCAGGAAAAGAGATCCACAATCTGAGACAGAACTGACCTTAGAACAAATGACTCATAAATTATCAACAAGGTCTTGGGAACGTTTGAGTGTCCTTGACCCCGAGTGAATAAACAAAAATACCCACGATATTGACCCTTCCTCCTTTTATAAGAGATTTTGGTGTAGGAGCCCTAATTAAAGTTTGTCTAACTCTAAGAAGGTCAATAAGGGCAACTCATACAAATTTTCAGAGTGAAAATCTTAAAAAAAAAGTGTTTGATCTATACATTAGAAAAAGCAAGTATAAAAAGAGTAGCAACAAACAACTGATCAACACCACCACTACAGCTCAACAGAAAATACAAATCACTGGCAAAGGCCCTTCCAGCCAAAAAAAGACCCTCTAAAAAACAAACAAAAAAAAATCTCAACCAAACAGTCCAAGAATCAAGATTACTTTAGTGCTTTTTATAGAGTCCCACAACACAACTGATTTTCTAACAGCAAACAGGAGAAGGAGAAAATGCCCCATCCCTCAGAGGGCGGCTCTCCTCCTCCAGTTCTTTGTAAAAACCTCTCCCAGCAGCCTGTCCTCCACACATTCACCCTCCCAGCCCTGCTTCCCCAGGGAGTGGAGCAGAGAGGAAGCTCAAATTAGATTCAGGCCGTGATGAACATTACCATTTTGGTGAGCTGAAACTTGTCAAGCTCTCTTATCCCTCAGGTGAACATCACATTAGCGGAGCACAGGACAAAGATTTGATGTGAAATTACACTTCACTGTGCATTTATAGGACAGACAGACTGGTTTTATCTTGGCTGGGGGAAGAGGGATCAGACTTGTGCAGAAAAGAAAAAAAGGATTATTCACATTCACTGAGAATAGAATCACCTTGTAGGCAAAGACCGAGGCTTTTTTTCTTCTGTGTATGGATTTTGTGCCCTTCTGCACAACTCTTTTTCTAAGAGCATTGGAAAGAAAAGTGACAGGAGTAAATATCAGTGAAATAAATCATTCTCTCTTAAGGAATTCAAGATATAGAACAAGAGGAAATTCAAGTGATACAAGAAATATATTCACAGAAAGGCGCTATCCTGGAAATTAACCACAAGGTTAGGAAATAAGCTCAAGATAAATCTAAGTACCATTTAAATTTAAATCCTGTTAAATCCTCAGTCCGTCCTTTCCTTACACAAGAATTTCCAGTGCAAGGAAGCCGGCAGGAGAAAAGATCAGATCAGTGCTTTGTTCAGTAGCAAATCCCAGCACAATGCAGGGCTCAGAGCCCTCCCCAGGAACGACACTGACTAATAACAATAATGCTTTTCATTTCTCTAGTTTCATTTCTCTGGTGCTCTTCAGCAGAGAATCTGCAACTGCTTTCAAGTATCCGTTTTTTTAAACTTCACTGTTGAAATTACATGTTGTGTGTACATTTTCTGGATTAAAAGAGAAGGCACATAAAGGTCTGGGGCTAGATTCCTGGGTGGGTGGGTGAAAGGCAAAAGAGCATAGGAGTTTCATGCTGTTTCAGGCTTTTCTGGCAAGAATGATCTTCCTCCTATTCCCTTTTCCTGCAACCAGAATCTTGGATCTCCACCTGCATTGTACCATGGCTTAAACAGTCTGGACTGGCACATTTATTTCTTTGGTGAGGAGCAGATTTGGTTCTATCACTCCTCAGGTGAGCCAAACTCACATCTGCCACCTCCCACAGCCTGGGAACCTCAGAAGAGCACAGGATGCGTTCTGTGGGGATGCAGATCCCTAAAATAAACATCNATTACATGTTGTGTGTACATTTTCTGGATTAAAAGAGAAGGCACATAAAGGTCTGGGGCTAGATTCCTGGGTGGGTGAAAGGCAAAAGAGCATAGGAACTTCATGCTGTTTCATGCTTTTCTGGCAAGAATGATCTTCCTCCTATTCCCTTTTCCTGCAACCAGAATCTTGGATCTCCACCTGCATTGTACCATGGCTTAAACAGTCTGGACTGGCACATTTATTTCTTTGGTGAGGGGCAGATTTGGTTTTGCCATTCCTCAGGTGAGCCAAACTCACATCTGCCACCTCCCACAGCCTGGGAACCTCAGAAGAGCACAGGATGTGTTCTGTGGGGATGCAGATCCCTAAAATAAACATCTCCAGTTCTTTGTAAAAACCTCTCCCAGCAGCCTGTCCTCCACACATTCACCCTCCTGCCACCATTGCTCAGTCAGGCAGTGATTTGTGGGACAAGGAACAGCAGAGGGACCGAGCAGGATTTGCCCTCCTCTGGAATCAAGGGCCCCAATCCCTGCCTCTGTCATGGCAGAGTTTGTCCTTCCTAAACTGAGGGACAGAGCTGGACACAGCACTGAGTGTCCATCCTGAACTGAGGGGACACAGCACTGAGTGTCCATCCTAAACTGACCTGGACACAGCACTGAGTGTCCATCCTAAACTGAGGGACAGAGCTGGACACAGCACTGAGTGTCCATCCTGAACTGAGGGGACACAGCACTGAGTGTCCATCCTAAACTGACCTGGACACAGCACTGAGTGTCCATCCTAAACTGAGGGACAGAGCTGGACACAGCACTGAGTGTCCATCCTGAACTGAGGGGACACAGCACTGAGTGTCCATCCTAAACTGACCTGGACACAGCACTGAGTGTCCATCCTAAACTGAGGGACAGAGCTGGACACAGCACTGAGTGTCCATCCTGAACTGAGGGGACNAGCACTCAGTGTCCATCCTCCTCTGGCTGCACGCAGCAGATTTCACAAACTTAATCTACGCCATGAACCACTGGGATGAGAGTCATGAGCCGGCCTCACCTTTTTCTCCTGCCTTTGTCCCAGTTTGAAATGTGCTCTCTATATTGGATGTTTTCTGACACACACAGGGACCTTCCCACTGGCCTGGAGATTATTGCAAGGTGATGTTCAGAGCACCAAATTCAGTTTTCAATTCTCTGTTCCACTGGCAATTTTTTTTTTTAGCTCAGAGATCTCTTTCTTGGGGGGCAAAAAAAAAAAAGAAGATATAAAAATTAAGTGCCTGAAATAACCTTTCTGTCCCAGATGAAACCTTCTGTTTCCTTTCTGAAATAACCTTCTGTCCCCACCTTCTTCCTTTGTGTATCTCCCAAGTGCAAAAGAGCTGTTATTCCACAGTTATTCACACTGTTTGTGACACTTGACTTCAAAAAAAAAGAACCACAAACCTCTAAAAAGAACTCCAAACCTCTCTTCCTGAAGCAGCACTAAAACAGTTAATTAACTAAGCTAGTTAATAGCCTTTCATCATCAAGGACTGGCTCTTCTGCACACACACAGGGACAGAATCCATTTTTTTTTTATGTATATTCTTTTATTTATCTCACTCCTACCAGCTGTATGATAATTTATTCTCTGTCACTCTTCTAAACTCATGAGTTCATTTAAAGTGCGATAGCAGAGAAAATACATTAACAGTTTTCAGAGAATAAAACCTTTCCAAAAATGGAATCCAGCACTTTACTTTTGCAAATACAGAATTTACACATTTGCACTTGGCTTAATTAATTAAATCCATACGGGAATGACTCGAGCCATACTCAGGAGGGCACAATATATATGCTGATAGCTAATTATCATCAATTTAGGCAGGACAAAGCCAGGAAACTGCCTCAGTGTGAGGGATGTGTTGGGACTGGCCAAGGAATGAGCAGAGAAGCTCGTGGTGGCAGTGGCTGCTCTGAGGTGTCTGGGCTGTGGGTCTCAAACTGAGACTCCACTGTAGTGATGCCTTAATTTTTATTTTTTATGTATTTGAGATTCTGTGGTGCCCAGGGGTGCAGCTCTGAGCTCACAGTCAGTGTCACTCAGCAGGGACACAAAACAAATCCTTGTCCTGCTGCACACCAAGGACAACTTTCAGCCCAACAGCACAAACAAGGGTGGCTGGAGGGAGGAACAAGAAGGATGGGAGCTCAGAGCCTGGAGCTGGGATTGGGCAATTCAACCCCAGTGTGCAAACAGACCAAAACTTATAAAAATGAGACCTTGTGTCCATTTTGTGTCCATTTTGGGTCCATTTTGTCACCATTTTGGGTCCACCTTGGGTGCAGCCCTGGCCAGACTCCTGTCCTGCCCAAGGTGTCCCTAAAGGCCTTTCAATAAATCCCTGCTTTATTCTCTGGCTCTGTTCCAGCCCAGCCTTCCCAATACATCAGTGCTCAGAAGGACTGGAGCCCCTCTTCGTTCCATTTATCCCTGCACACACATCACACAATATTTGGATTTATTTTTCCAATTGATCCAGCTGTAGTTTGAAGCAGTTTGGGTGAGGTTTGCTGAGCAGTGCTGGAAACAGCCAGAGGAGGGCTGGGGCCAGCTTGGGAAGAACCTGAGCAGCTCACAACACAAACCACACCATTAAAAAACCCCAGCTTGTTTGAAATCATAAGTTTCTAGCATCTCATTAAAAAAAAAGAAAAATCTACACAAACTAGGAGCTTTTCTGCCATGACTTTCCACTATGTGAGAGCCACAACAGCTTCTTTTTTCCCCAGGAAATGAGTTTGCAAAGGAACCATCTCATTTAGCCCGTCAGGGATGCTGACAGTGCCCTGCCCTCAGCAGCAGCTCCACAGCCCTGGCACAGCCCAGGATCAGCTGCTCCTGCCTGAGATTAAAAAACCCTCAGCTAATAGATTGAAGGAGTGGGGGTTACTTTGGGGTTTTTTTAAAAAGAACAAATTTTTCTACTCCCCATTCTCTGTGGTTTACTTTGTCTAGTTTTCTTTTAAATGAACGATTTTTTTACTCCCCATTCTCCATTTTTTGGGGTTTTTTTCCCTGTGTAATTAAGAGCAGTTAGAAGAGAATTAGCCAGGACAAAGCCATCAGATTTTTTGGGCAGAACCCCTGGCAGCTCTTGGCACGAAGCCTCAGCTGTGCTTTGGAAATGGCCTTTCAGAAGAGGCAGCTCCGAAGAGAGAAGCGCAGAGCTGCTGGCAGCAGGGACAGCCTGATGGGAACTGCTGCCAAATTGGGAACACAGCACATCCCCCCGAGACAAGGCTGGGAGGCAGCTCCAGGATATGCAAACCAGCAAAGGGAACCTGGAAAAGTTAGGAAACGACAGCCCCACAATCCATTGGAACAATCATTACTATTGATTTTGCTGCTGCCTTTGAGGGAGGCATCTATTACAGGAACCAACCCTCAATGAAATTAGGAGGAAACGCAGATGCTTTCCCATAAACACAGCTGGAGACAACTGCCCATCACCACTCGTTTGTTACAACTCCCTGGGTCCAGCCACAACCTGGAAATAACGTTTCAATATTGATGCTGCTCTTAAGCAAACACGCAGAAAATTAAAACACACGCACAAAAAAAAAAAATTAAAAATTAAATAAATACTTGTCCTGATTCCATTCCTGCTCAAATCCTCAGTTTTTCACCAGGAGCACTGAATAGAAACATCCTCTTTCCACCTAGATGAATTATTTGCACAGCTACTTATATGCTCTAGTCAATAACCCAGTGGGAAAATAGGAACCCCACAAGGTATAAAAGATTATTTCAGTCTTCATGTTCACCTGTCCTGGCCCTGCTCATAAACTGTTAATTTGATAAAACACTTAAAAGTCAAATGTTTCTCAGTTTTAAAATCATGGATCTACTAGTCAGTATCTTGCAGCTGGAAGTTTCCCCATGTATTTTACAAAAAGAGATGCAAATCATAAAATTGAGTATACAGGGCATTTTTATTTTTTTTCTGGAAAAGAAATTCAAATTATTTTCCTGATATTCCAAAAGTGTCTGCAAAAAGTACCTTGAAAACTTGAATTTTTGTGCTCTTGTTTTCAGATTAATGTGAAACATGGGCACAAGTTTGTTCTTTCCAGGTAATAACAGCAGAGCTCATTACTGGACTCCTTAACCTGGCAGTCACCTGCCACAACCCTGGCTCAGAAAAAAGGTGAAGTGTTCAACCTGAACTCCTCCACAAAGGTTTTTAGCTACAATTCCCTCAAAGTTCATGCACAATTTGTCCAAAACAGGGGTTTGATTTCAGCTGTTACAGAGTTAAACAGCACAGCCTCCCAGGGAAGCACCAGCCAGCTTTGTCAGATTAGCTCTGTGCACCAGGTAGGAGATCAAAATGCAAACCCATTTTATTTGATTTACTCTGAAATCGGGCTGCTGGGGTTTCTCAGGTTAAGGAGGTGATTTCTGAAGTTCTGTTTGTGTGTGACAGAAAATTGCTGCACTTTGGTGTAATTCTCACTCTCCAAAATACGTCGCAAACACAGAGCTGCTATCGTGAAAATCAGCCCCATCAAGCACTGCATTACACCCCATTTTAAGTAGTATTATGGCAAACCTCAGAGGAATTTTATAAAACATAACAGGCTTTTAAAAAACAACATTTTACTGAGAGAACATGTTTCTGTCAACCAGCACTACGCTGTTTAAAAGTTACAAAGAGATCCCACAATCTATTCAGTTCTGCTCTCAGAACCACCCCAGCGTGTCCTCCTGGGCAGCAGGACCTGGAGTGAAAAAACCCTTTAGCAAATCAATCCTAAAGTGATTTCTTTCCAAGTGGCAGACACCAAGCAGGCAGCATGTATTTATCATTTGGACAAGGCCTTAATAAAGATAGATTTGGAGTAAAAGTCGTTCTAAGGAACAGCTTCAGCTGCAGACACACACACCAAAGCTCCCCTCCCTGTTTAATTAGAGTCATTTGCTTCAGCTGGGGTTTGGTATTCAGGATGTTTGCTTTCACTCACAAATATTACAACTAGTTCTCCAAAACTACAGGTTGTCCAGGCTAAATAGCATGAAACCCTTTTTGAGATATCTGTTGATTGTCAGTGTTGGAAAAAATAAAACTAATCAAAATATTCTCCCCTGAGACAATAATTGGCATGTATTTAGTAGCTCAATAAAGATATTTTAAAATATCTTGTTAAAATAACCTGAGCAATACTGAATCCTGTGGAAAACTCAGAATAAATGACCAACCCAGGGCAGCAAGAGCATTGCTTTAAAAGAATTTTTTCTCCTCTTTAGAAAACTGAGCAACGTAAAATTGGGCGGGGTGGGGGGTAGAAGGTAGCAGCACACAGCTTCTTTTTGTCCATAAAAATACACTAAGCCTCCTTTTATCTATGCCTAGATAGCCATCCATCATCTAAATCATCTATTATTTACTGTAGTTTACAATATTTTCTGTGCTGCACGGCGCAGTTTCCCAGTTTCTTTGAGACTAACCTAGGGCCAAGCCCATCTTCTCTCACAGATGATATTTCTTTCAAGTCAGAGGGAGGACACAGGCTGCAGAAATGAGGTTGAGCTGCTCAGAGGGATTTGGATACACATTGCATCAAAATGAATGAAAAGCAAACCTCCTGCACGCCTTGGAAAATCTCATTTGCTCCTCTGAACTTAATTCAGCCATACAAGCTCTGTCTGTTCAGGGGCTCAGTAATATTTTACCCATTCCTTCACGCAGAGCTGCCACGGCACAGTGTGCTCTGTGGCTCTATTTGCTCGGTGAAATACAGGCACAACAAACCCGAGGCTAATGTCAAATTTCAGCTATAAATAACTCCGTACTCCACCTGACTGCTCAGCACTCCTGCCCCACACGTGTAACACGAACCAGGCACTCTGCCACCAGCCAGGAGGAACCTTCCAGGAGTCAAGGGAACCACGTGGAACAAACCCACTTCAATGCAGAGACAAACACTTCAAAAAGGACCAGGAGGGAACGCCTGATCTGAGGGTTCCCAGACACCCAAACCCACTGTTCCACTGCAGTCAAAAACCTGCCTTGACATCTCTCAGGAGGGTGAGGATGGAAGGGCCTCTCAACCTGCCCAGGTAGGGATGCCAGCACCCTGGAAAGGAGCAAGGGAGGAACCCGTGTCCCTCTGGAATGGAGCACACAGAGAACCCGTGTCCCTGTGGAAAGGAACATGAGAGGAACCCGTGTCCCTCTGGAATGGAGCACACAGAGAACCCGTGTCCCTGTGGAAAGGAACATGAGAGGAACCCGTGTCCCTCTGGAATGGAGCACACAGAGAACCCGTGTCCCTGTGGAAAGGAACATGAGAGGAACCCGTGTCCCTCTGGAATGGAGCACACAGAGAACCCGTGTCCCTGTGGAAAGGAACATGAGAGGAACCCGTGTCCCTCTGGAATGGAGCACACAGAGAACCCGTGTCCCTGTGGAAAGGAACATGAGAGGAACCCGTGTCCCTCTGGAATGGAGCACACAGAGAACCCGTGTCCCTGTGGAAAGGAACATGAGAGGAACCCGTGTCCCTCTGGAATGGAGCACACAGAGAACCCGTGTCCCTGTGGAAAGGAACATGAGAGGAACCCGTGTCCCTCTGGAATGGAGCACACAGAGAACCCGTGTCCCTGTGGAAAGGAACATGAGAGGAACCCGTGTCCCTCTGGAATGGAGCACACAGAGAACCCGTGTCCCTGTGGAAAGGAACATGAGAGGAACCCGTGTCCCTCTGGAATGGAGCACACAGAGAACCCGTGTCCCTGTGGAAAGGAACATGAGAGGAACCCGTGTCCCTCTGGAATGGAGCACACAGAGAACCCGTGTCCCTGTGGAAAGGAACATGAGAGGAACCCGTGTCCCTCTGGAATGGAGCACACAGAGAACCCGTGTCCCTGTGGAAAGGAACATGAGAGGAACCCGTGTCCCTCTGGAATGGAGCACACAGAGAACCCGTGTCCCTGTGGAAAGGAACATGAGAGGAACCCGTGTCCCTCTGGAATGGAGCACACAGAGAACCCGTGTCCCTCTGGAAAGGAGCACGGGAGGAACCCGTGTCCCTCTCCCACTCCTGAAATTCCTACAAATTTCAGCTGGGAAGCAGAGCCACACTGCACCAGGCACTCACCACACCCATTGCTGGGGATGGCAGGAACATCCTCATGAACTGGAAGCCATACTAACATCACATAGCAAAAACGCATAAAAATATTTTTTTCAAACACCTATTCTTTTGTGCTTCCTCCAACCCCTTTTCAATTAAGAAACCCACACAAGGGCTTCCCACCAATGTTCTTTGCCCCAAGAGCCTCAAACACTTTTTAACACCCTGTGTTTCAAACCAGTTATGTAAATTAACAGCTCTGGGGCCATCTCCAGCCCTGAGAAATCCACGTTTTCCTAAACCTTTTAGTGCATCTCTAAGCACGACAGGTGTTAATGGCTCAGATCGATATCGTGTTGTGGCACAACTCTTCCCTTAACAGGGAGGTCCAAAGAGACCAAAGAAACCTCAGAGGAAAGTGCAAGGCTAAAACACTTCTTAACCCTCTCTTGGGAAAGGGGAGGCAAAGGAAATCACAAAGGATGAACTTCCCTGCGAGGTAAGAAAAGAATCCAACAGTTCTCCATATTTCACATTGTCACAAAACCCACACAGGTGCACAAAAACCACACTGAAATGATTTTGTTCTTACCTGTGCGTTGCTCAGTGGTTTCCCCGAGGTTTCACAGCAGAAAATGGGGCTGAGCTGCAAAAGGAGCTGCCTAAATTAGGGTGGAATTTGACTTAAGGACTTTCACCTGATTCTCCGTGTGAGGAGCACGGCTGAAAGGCTCTAACGAGATGGGTAATTGGCAATTTTGGATGATCAGATGCCACCTGGCAGCTTTTTAGCTTTGCTTGGTGCATCTGGTTTAGACAAGTGTGGGAACACAGGTTTGCTAACTTAAGCTAAGTGCCTCAAGGTAGAACATCAGTGAAAAGGAACAAACATCAGTGTTTCTTTCTTTTTCTCCTATATTATTAAAAAAAAGAAATATATGTTATCAGGGCAGCACTGAAACTCTGTAGCATTTATCTCAATTTGGTAATTTTAGAAATTATCTTGCCCTCACTAGGAAATGAGTGTGGAATATCAGAGGTGAGAGATCAAGAACTGCAACGCTTTACACAGAGAGTTTTTAAAGTCAGCTTTTGCCAGGCATTAAAAACCAGCTCTCCATTACTGAGCCTGTATCTCAAAAATGGTAATCACCACCTGGCATACCCCATCAACACTTGGAAAAGCGACAAAATGAGGCTGCACTTTACATTTCTGCAGCACACCAGCAAGGGAGGGAACACATCCGTGTGCTAATGTGGGCAGACTCATGGAAACAGAAAGACATGGAGCAGTTTAGAGGGCATTAGGTAATAATTGTTGGCAAGGGTTGGCTTTTTAACAGCAAGGGCTTTAGAAACTGGGCAGCAGCCCACCAGCCTGCAGGTGCTGAGGGGAGAATAAATGACTTGTCCGTGCCTGCTGCTCAGTCTCAGGAGAGATGCTGCATTGTGTCACTCAGCTTGCTGATCTCTTCAGACAGGTTCCTCCAATGACAGAATTTTAGTGCCCAGAGCGTTGGCTTGCTAATAAAACCCTGAACTGATATTTCTGTATGCTGAACACACAGGGGTACCCTTGGGTGGCCACGAGGAGAGGCATTTCCTAATTAATTCATCCACACATCTCCTCTCTGGGCTACATCTGTGTACATCAGCACTGACATCAAATTGCCTGCTAACTTTATCAGAAGTATTTCCCTTTCCCCAAATTTCCCAGGGGCTGTATCAATACCTCTGTCCCTAAATAAAAGTGGCAGGTGGGTGTAAAGTGAGCATCAACTGACTCCCCTACTTGGCAAATCTCCAGTGCAGCCGAGGGTTCAAAGTGGTTATTAAAAGGTCAGAGATCATTCCAATTGACAAGGCACCAACTCCCAGTGACACTCATCCAAAAGTGCTAATGGAAATGGCGACAGAAATTGGGAAATCTGTAGGAGACATTTTGACAAGCTCAGCTGAGTAAAGGTCCCCGAAGGCAGACAAAGAACTAGCATAAGTCAGTGTTTTAAAATACTAAAAAAACAAGCAGGGAAACACACAGGCATTGACAGACCAGTATGCAAGAGCATTTTGAAAAATATTTTCATGGTTCAGGATGATAAAAAGGCAAATGTCTTCAATCTGATGCTGCAAGCAGGTGGTTTCCAAGAAAATGCAAGTTTCCCTTCCTTTACCAGCTCTATACTCGATGCCTTTGCATGCCTTTGCTTTCTCAGAGGGAAAAAACCACACAAAACACAACCCTGTTAAAGGGATCACATTTAATGAAAAGGGGCTGAAAAGGAATTCTGACAGCATCAGATGTCAAGAGTCGATGCCATTCCTCATATATTATTGTATTCAGAAAATCCTACAAGTTCTCAGCCAGAGAAAATTCCCTGACTTAAAATCAATACCCAGCTAAAGTCCTTTATCCTGACAGTAATTGCTGTTTGCATGCAAGGCTGCTGCATACGCCTTCACTGGGAGAAAAACTAGTAAGAGTTTCCCTAGATCAGAAAAACAGAAAGAGAAGCAGAAAAACAAAGAACTCGGATGTCTGCTCTTAGCACTTCTGTGCCAAGGTGGACTGGGAGGAGGTGAAAATGGCCACGTCTGGAGAAACTGAGGTGGAGCAGCTCCCAGCCTCTTCAGGGAGTGCAAATCTCCAGAGTGCAGCTGCTGCATGGGCTGTGTCAGCACACTGACATGGAATTCCTCATG
>VWYN01019617.1:78725-101666 GCA_013400075.1 Hippolais icterina
TCCTCATGTGAGTCACTTAATTCCTCATGGGAATCATGGAATTCCTCATAGGAGTCACAGCATTCCTCATGTGAGTCACGGAATTCCTCATGTGAGCCATGTAATCCCTCATGTGAGTTGTTATAAATACACATTATAAATTTGGCTTTTTGCAAATATTAAGATAGATGTTATACATATAACATTAAAATAACTCTGCTGTAAGGATAGAGTTTTTATGGCTTTGCTTAGACATGGCAGTGACAGAGCTGATACAGTTGTGCCTGCAATTGAACTGTTTGGTTGGGATAATGTGAATATTTGATGAAGACCCCTTGTTATTGATATGCCAATTATCAGCCCTGCCATCTGAGGAAAGCCCAAACTGGAGGTGAAAATAAAACCACAGCCGAGGAACAGGCATGCTCTGAAAGGGCAGGCCCGAGGAGTGGCCGTGCTAAGCAGCTCCTGGAATATGGAAATGAGTTTGTAGAAAAGTATGAATATGCACAACTGTTTATGAATATGCAATAGGCTGAAAATAGAATAGGTTTATAGAATAGAATAGAATAGAAAAACAGAAAAGGTTTCTAAAGGTTGTCACTGAAATAGCAGGTGTGCTCTTGGCTGGATGCCACACACCCGGCTGTTAAAAACTTTGCTTTATTGTATTTATCTCCTATTGTCCTTTATTAAACTTTTAAATTTTACCAGGAGAGTGAACCTCGTTTTTCACCCTCTGAACTGCATTTAGCTGTGCTGACCCCACTGCAGGAGGCAGCAGAGCTCAGCAGAGTCCAGGGGACATCCCCGGGGCTGGTTTGAGCTGCTGTACTCAGCTGAGGCACGGGGGCCACATCTCCTTCCGTGTGCCAGTCAGATCAATATTCACAACGGTTACAATACATGCTATAGTACAAACTAATAAAATAAAAAAAGTATTTAAAGAGTATCTCCAAGAGTATCAAGTGTGCTCTTAGCTAAGCACCAAACACCCAGCCATTAACCCTTTATTATCTCTGTCTCCTGTTGTCTCTTTATTAAACTTTTTACATTTTACCAAGAAAGCAAACCTCGTTTTTCACACAACCTTTTGACAAGGCTGATTTAAAACTGTGTCATGCATGTTTGTAAAGAAGAAAAACCCCCGTGGCCTCCCCAGAAATGATCTTTATCAAAGTAATAATGTCAGGGCAGGCACATATGTCTGTGTTGTACTAGGGATGGTAGTAATAACAGCACCTCAGAAGGTCTCAGAAGACAAAAGAGAGCAAATCTGTATTTTTGACTGTCCTTTAAAGGCAGTTTTGAAGGAATAAAGCTCGATTGGCCATCAAACCAACGCTTCACCACCACTGGCCATTTAGGAACAACACCCCTCGGATGATTTTTACAAGTAAACAACAATTTGTTGGACAAACACCACCTGCGAGCTGTTCTTTCACCTCCAAGGACTGTTTTGATTGCTCCTCACAATTTCTCAGGCCAGTGAGAGAAAGTTCTGTGACTTGATTTGACACAGACTCTGCTGCTGCTGCCTGATCTCTGGCATTCAGCATCCACACACACCATCAAATCTATCTGGTAACTCCTTCTGTGTATCCAGAAAACTCTGAGGACTGCGAGTAGCAACAACACGGGATAACAACTCCCAGGAGGAGCTGCACAGCAGCTGCTCCCAGTGACGGGCAGGGAGCAGGAGATGAGCAACACCCCACAACAAAACCTGCCCAAAGGGAGCAGGGCTCCCTCCTGTTCCTGCAGCACAGGTTTGAATTTCCTCCACTGCAGCAGCACAATACCACTGCAAAGTGCTGCTTCACTTAATTAAAGTCAAAACTGAGGCTGCCATGCATATTAATGAGCACCCTAATGAGCATTAATTTTTGATGTTTCTCGTTAACAAGGATTATAAACTATGACAAATTTCTGTTTGACTGAGTGCCAAAACTCGGAGGAGCGGGGGTTTGGAATTGTAAATTTGCACGTTTCCCCAGGGCATTGGAGCTCCAGGCAGACAGGCTCTGAAAGCTGGCGTGTCAAAGCAGAAATATAAATGTCACAACAGGCTAGCATCCACTGCCCTTCTACACATGTCAGGGGAAAAGCACTCGCCTCTTTCTTTTTCAGATTCAAAGAGTTAATAAAGGAAGTGCCCGACTCTCAAATGGTAAAAATTAATTATTCTTCTCTCATTGAGAGCAATGAAAACGCTTTAATACTGAGAGCTGTGTGAGAGCAGGGGTGAACTCACCCCTCTGAGCTGTGTTTGTGCAGGTCTAGCAAACATGCATGTTTGTATCTGTTGTCACGACGTTGGCATGAACAAACTAAGCAGCTTTAAAAGATTAACATATCTCCAAAAAAACCACATCTGCCTCATGCAACACAGTTACAAGAAATTCCAGAGGGTTACAAACCCATATGGATACTCCATGCAGATATTTTTGGGGTTGCCCTACACCAGCTGGACTTGGTGATTCCTGTGGGTCCCTTCCAGCTGAGACCACGCCACGATTCCATGATTCTGTCCCTGTGCTGATTTTTACAAGGGCTTCCTCAGCCCTCAGCTGGCTGGCTCCCACAGTGAGCCGTGGGGCTCCATCACTGAAACTCACTCTTGGTGCGTCAGGCACCGCTGCATTTTGTTCATTTGAGGATAATCAAAGCAGCTCCTTTTGGTTTCACACTCCTACCTTGCTTTTGTTCTAATCCTGTCACAGCCAAGCACCACTTGGAAGATGACAAACACAACACACCAGCTGAGGCTCACCTGCACTGCTGGCCCCTGGCTGGCTCAGGTGGAACAAACTCGTGGTGTAAGAGTTCTGTTCTTAAAAATGCATGGAGACAACGGCAAACGAGGAGGAGGAAAGCTGCAAAGTCAGGGCAGCACTGCTCTGCTGCAGCTCCACCAAAATCCTCCAGCAGCTCACTGCTGCACTCCACCTTTTAACCATTTAACCCTTTTAACCCATTTTACCATCCTATAAGTATCTGATCAAGGCTGGTGGTACCCATGGCATGATCCTTGTAACTAAAACCCAGGCTTCATAAAAAGTGACTTTTCAAAGTTATTTCTATTTCAGAATATTTTAAATGAGAAACTTTATGAGGTTTTCCTCTTTTTTCTTTTTTTTTTTCCCATCAGTGTTTTCTTCTAAGCATCACCAAAATCTATAGTGGCGTTTTGCTTTTTTTATAATCTGGCATCCAGAAAGGAAACTCACCTTTTTAAATAAATTCCGAAAACTATTCTTTTTTCCCAAAGAATAAATTCAATAGTGTCCCTATTTACCACCCACCCCCACCTCTCCAAAAACCCACCCAAACAAACAGACAGAAACAACTCATAACTTTTAAAAAACTACTCTCCACGAGCTGTGGGGGGTGTCTGGCAGCCCCACAAGGTCACCCAATTCACCACAACACACGTGGAAAAACTCTGTGATCACTGATCTTCTGTGCTGCACCTCCTGCTGACACCCCACAAAAGCCTTTGCCTGTCTGGCTACTTAATTTAATTGATTTTACCCTGGGTGTACTTGAATAGATTCGCTCCCCTTGCTGCTCTCACCGCTGTTCATAAATTAGAAAATGGATTTTAAAAAACCCCACCACTCTCCTCTCTAGGCACCAGCCAGTCCTGAATTGCCAGCTGATTTTCTCTGTGATTGCTGACACTTTTAGGCAGCAGAAATGTTTCTGACACTCACACTAAACCAACCTGGATGTTTTATACCTGCTGAGAACCTCACAGTCCTGTCTCCCCAGCTGCGAAGGTGGAAATAATGTTGGCCCTTTCCAGTGATCCATGGCAAATTTTCATTTCTATTTTCAGTCCGCCTTCCATTGGCGTGCCTTTGATTTCTGTTTTGATGTTGTTTCCAAATAACCAAAATAACAAATCCAGCTTTTTACTGGCATCTTTCAAAACTATCATCAAATTATGACCGTGTCAGCATCCCAACAGGACAACTCAGGAAGGTTTTCCATGAATTTTTACGGAGTAGGATCTCAGTCAAAAGAAAAATGAATTCACAACTGTCAGGAAGGTAATTGTAATTGAAATACATCATCATCCTTATTTTTCTGTCAAAGTGAATGATAACTGATAGCAGGATTTTTTAACTATCCCCCATATTATAAGGATTATGGAGGGGTTAATTTTTTTTTTTTTTCCTTTGGAGCTGTGGAAAAATTGGGTCTAAGTAGATTAAATGGCAAATCAACAAACACTGAGCTAAAAGTCACCAGCTGTCCCGGGTGAATATTGATGTTTTTGCAGGCACTGACTTCACCCTGGAATCTGTCATTACAAAAGAAACTCACACAGTTGTTACCAACCTGAGCATCTGGGACAGCAAGGGGGGCCACTCCTCTCAGCCATCTCCCTCATGCACTCCTGAAAGGGATGGAAAAGGAGATTAGTGATTACAAAAATCGTATTTTGGAGAATATTTTTTCCGACTGACCTGGAAATAAACTTTTTATAAAACAACTCGTAATGGTATTTTCCCAATTTTTGTGGTTTAGAGAGTGATTTGATAGAAGTATGGAGAGCTCTTGGAGAAGCCACCAATTGCTGCTCAGAAAGGCCCCTCATTTTCAGACAAATGAAATCAGAATTGGTGCATCCTATAATAAATTACTATTTTATCTGATTATGGTGTGATTCTCTAATTATAAAGGGGATGAGTGTGTGTGTGCTTATGGAAGGGAGAAGGAAGGTTCTCCACCAGGAAAGATCTCCCTTCTAGATTCCAGGAAATTTGCCAAACCACCTTGCAATTATCAAAATATCACTTGTGCTTATTGCTTGGAAGTGCCACTAGACCTAACCCAAAAAACCCACCAAAAAAAAAAAAAATTTCACACAAAAAACCAACAAAAAGGTAATGTTTCTATCTTGATTAGCCGACTTTGACTGCTCAGGACAGCTCAGATCATCCTCACCTCTGTCAACACATATTGGGATCCAGCTCTGAACATGCTGAAATTCATTAGCTCACGGATGTCAGGAACCAGGGGGCAACTTGGAAAAAAAAACCCAATGAACTAAAACAAGACAAACCAAACAACAAACCCCAAACCCCCACGGCTGCACTTGGCACAGGCTCACACCCATGGACACAAAGAGCCATGAGAGCAGAGCAGCTGCCAGAGCAGTGTCTGCTCCCCAGATTTACCCTCCATGAACGCCAAGCAGTGACGGCCCCAGGACAGACATCCCCTGTCCCTGCACAGCTCCCAATCCATCCCTGTCTGTTGTTTGGTGTGCAGGGACACACATCTGTGCTGCAGGGACACACATCTGTGCTGCAGGGACACATCTGTGCTGCAGGGACACATCTGTGCTGCAGGGACACACATCTGCCCTGCAGGGACACATCTGTGCTGCAGGGACACACATCTGTGCTGCAGGGACACACATCTGCCCTGCAGGGAGAAGGGCTGAGCTGACCCCTGGGTGCCCCTCCTGGGGGCCAGGGCTGCAGGGTGACCCTGGCAAAGGGAACGGAGCTGCAGGGACACGCAGGGCAATGACGGGGATGCCCCGGTGGCTGAGGGAAGGCAGCTCTGCAGGGACTGGCAGCTCTGCAGGGGCTGGCAGCTCTGCAGGGCCTGGCACCTCTGCAGGGGCTGACAGCTCTGCAGGGACTGGCAGCTCTGCAGGGGCTGGCAGCTCTGCAGGGCCTGGCACCTCTGCAGGGTCTGGCAGCTCTGCAGGGCCTGGCACCTCTGCAGGGACTGACAGCTCTGCAGGGACTGGCAGCGAGGGGACATCCGAAATCACCCTGATCCTGAGGATGCCCTGCTGTCCTTGCCCTCAGTGCAGCCCTTTCCCCCTTCCTCCCCCACCAGCTCCAGCACAGCCCAGGGACCATGAGCAGTTCAATGGGATAAATAAACTGTGTTGGCACTGGGGGGATCGCTCTGGCGTTCCTCAGCCAGCAAGGACGGGCCCAGTGCTGCATTCCTGGCTCCAAGCTCATCATTCCCACTGGAATCTGCCACCAGGCTGGCCAGGGCAATCCGCAATCCAAAGCTGTTGTGTCTCTCACCTCACCCCACTGAAATGATGTTTACAGCAGCAGCAGAGGTTGCTCTCGCTGTAGTTACTGAGAGGAGACAAATAAACTTTAATGAATATTGCCACAGCCCAGGTCAATAGAGAAATGATTGGTATTTAACACAGAGTGGTTTCTAAAAGGAGAAACCCACATTTTATATCTCCTGTTCATGAACAAAAGCTGTAGTGAAATTTAGCTCGGCATTGGCTGGGCTTTGTGAGTTAAAGGAATAAACCCCATTTATTTTCTGCTGATAAAATGTTATTTCAACTCATTCTATTGTCTACTTTTCCCTTGCCAAGATCTCCAATTCTTTTTTTTCCCTGTCTGCGCTAGAGGCTACATAAAACCACAGCCAGGCAGTGGAATATTTCCTTTACTGCCTGTTGATAAACTGGCATTCTGCAGGGATTGCTGCACTCAGCCTGTTCCACACAATTCCCTACAAGCTGCTGCTGATCTGCTACCGTGACTGTGCACAACAGGATTGCAAGAAATGCCCCCAAACTTGCACCTGCTCCAGTTTCCAAACAGTGAGATTACCCCAGGGCAAAGAAACTCCACCAGACATTTGTGTAAATGCGTATCATTAAAAATAGAAACTTCCTTCTAAATAAAAAATAACATTTTAACAATTACAATATCCTGCTCTAACATTTGTGACCAAACAGTTGGGCTGCTACAGGAGATCACAGTGAAAGAACCCAAAGCTGATTTATCTGGTTTCCCTCGCCAAGCTGAATGACAAGCTGAAAACTGAAGCCACCAATTACGTTTTGAAAATAGTTGCCTCAAAGAGCTGCCTTTCTAAAATAGCTCCTCGGTGCATGATGTAGGACAGAATTAAGAAAGAGCAGCACCCCTCCATCTTGGCAGATACAGCGTAGATAAAACCCCCTCTCTGGCAAAAAAAAAATCTCAAAAAAAGAGAAGAATTCTCAAAAAAAAAGAGAAGAATTCCAAATTCAGGACTCTGCTAGTAGAAGAGAATGCAGTTTGCACCTCTGACAACTCGGTGTTAGATGGAAAATATTGGCTAAGAGTGAGACACTAATGTGAGGAAAAGAGGATAGAACAGCTAAGAAGGAAAACAAAGGAAAGAAAACAAAGCTTTGCAGGAACAGCTCTGAGTGCTTTTCCTTACTTCACATATTTAAGGCTGCCAGTAAGTGTGCTAATGAAAAATCATTAGCTGATGATATCAGGGTACCAGGCCTGATCAATACTCAGAGGAGGAACTGAGTGCCACACAAGAGCTACAGGATGAAAGCTGAACACCAGGCACTGAAGAGCTGCAACAGTTTTGCTGTAAAGTGGGAACTGGGGAGAACTGAGAAAGGTTTGGGTGTGTGGCTACAGACGTGGCACACACAGTGCAAACACCAGCAGGGACACACAGGGACCTGTGCAACTCCCCAGGCACTGAAGGGAATTCAGGACTGGGATGGTTATTGTCATTACATCTGTCATCAAAGAAAACATCTTAAAAATAAATGTTAAAGAAGATCTCCCAAAGATAAATGTTATTTTTGCACCCAAAATTAACAGGTATTGACCAAAAACTGGCTGAAAGCAAAAACTAGGAGGGGAAAAGATTATCCAAGAAAAAACATTCTGCAAAAATCACCAAATAACGGAAAGAGCAGAAAAGGAAGGAGCTTGAATTGAATTTGTGAATGGCAACATTTTGCATGATGTGAATGGAGCCCCAGGTCCCTGCACTGGCAGAGCTCAGGGAAGCACTGCCCAGCCCAGCGTGCTCCACTTGGCAGGAGTCACCTTGAGCTGGATGATTCTGCAGGATTAAGGCCTGGGGGAATTCATCATATTTAATATTAAAGACTTTACTTTGACAAAATTTCAATTGACTGCAACAAATCAAAGCAAACTCTGCAATAAATGTCTTCATAATGCCTTGTGCTGTAGCTGTACTTTGAAAGTCCAAAATCAATAAAAGCAAAATGGTGACATATGTTTGTATTATTTGGAAAGCTAAATGCATGCAAGGGATCTGTCACTGCAGGATTAATAGAGTACAAGATGTTCTGTTTGTTGGGCATCTGATTGTCTGTCTCATAATATGAATTTTGAAATAGCTAGGGATTTCTGCTGGTGCATTCGCAGGTTTATGCTGAATTTCATATTAACAATAAATCATGCTGTATGTATAGTTCTCTTTTTCAATTTACTGCAACACAACTTCATCAATCCACACGGGGAATGGGCCCATGCGCATAATGAGCAGAAATCTGATAATAAAATATTAAGTAAGACAACGAAACAAAAGCATTTGAAATATTAATACCGAGGCTCTGAAATGCCCCTCATTGCTATTCAGGCTGCGTTTGGTGTGCACAAACCTCCTGCACTGGGGTGGAGGGACAGCAGCAGAGTGCCAAGCAGCCTATCCCAACAACTGCAAAATAACCCAGTGGAAATTGGGAAATCCATTTGCCAGCGATGCAAATGAAAGGAAGATGCATTCTGCTGCCAGGTGAAAGACATTGTTTTTACTCTAGCTGGCAGAATCACCTTTGACCAAGTGATTATTCACTACCTTGGGTCCTTTTGGAGGCACTGAGGGTTTCACGAGGTGGATGTGTGTGGGTGCTGGATGTGAGAGATCAGGTGAGAAGCAGCAGAGTGTCTGTGTGAAACCAACCACAGAACTTCCTCACGCTGGCCTGGGAAAGTGTGGCTTGGGAAGCTGTGAGGAGGAACCCCAAAACAGCCCCTGGAGGAGGAAAACAACCTTTGGTGTTGTTTGTCTCCTCGTTGTTCACTTGCAAGGAACCCTTGAGGGGTGCTGTTCCCAATTCTCCAGTGATGGTTTGTGGTGGTTTTCTGGCCAGTGAAACTTCCCTCTCTCAGAACTGTCTGTAAAAGGTGGTTTGGAGGAATAAAGTTGCTCTCATTTTGCTGGAGCCTGGAGAGTTTTGTGTCATTATTATCACCAGTCATGGGTGTATTTGTCAGGGCTGATCCTTGGTCTGTGTCTGTGCTAATGAGGCAGGGGAGAATTCCTGACCCAGAGAGGTCCCCGTGGTGCTGGACACAGCGTGGCCCTGCTAAGCCTGAGCTCAAGCATTCCCTTGTTTTCCAGCACCCTGGACTTCCATTCCCTGTCACTTTCCAGAGACATTTCCTCACCATTTCCACGCTGAGGTTGGAGCCCGTGCTGACACAGGCGTGGCCCTCACCTCTTTGGCATCATCTCCTGCAGGTTCAGATACTCAAACCCCTGGAATTAACCCAGTCTTGGATGCAACTTTTAAATTTCTATATTCAAAACCCACAGGCTCTTTCAAGATCAAATTCTTTTGGTGTTCCAGAAAATGCAGCTCTCCCATCCCATGCAAATAGGCTCCCGAGCTGAGTAATTCTCCTCAGCTAACCAGGATCATATTTACTTAACTGATGTGAACAGACAAAGAAAAATACACCAATTGCTCAATGTGTGCAAAATTTATGGTTCGTAGCTAGCATAATGTGTTTAACAATTTTATCCAAGTTTCAATCTAGGACAAAACAAATATGTTCACATAATCCCAAGCAATATTGTAGCAGTTGCCTGCAGTAAGTGATTTAAAGTTTTAATTAATCATTAAATACACTGCACACATACAGGTTTATCTTTTTAAACAAAAATATGCAAAACTTCCAGAGTCATTAACAATTTAATAAGCTGTTTAAACAAGAGGAGCCTTTGAAATGCTTGATCTGTGCCTGTGCCTTCTAAGCAATCATGCAATGATTTATCATTTTCACAAATTGCTTGTCAGCTGGACCAAAAATACACGTTCTGCAATTATCTCCATTCTGAAAGGGATCTAAATAATCTCCCTATCAATGGGTACAGGAAGTATAGGGAATCAGGTTACATATATTTTACATTGAAAAAATGTTAATTGGCCTTACCTGTGTCATTAAGAGTTGCAGAGAACCCAAGGGGGAAAATGCTCTATTGGCAGATGACAGAGCTGCAATATCTACATTTCATTTGCAAGAACACAAACAGACAACAGCAATGATGACAATAATGACCAAGTGGAGCACACTGGACTTAAAGTGAACAGCAGGACACTGTTAATGCACTTTTTTATTGTCAAAAGGTCATCCTATAATTTCACCTGCAGCTGGAGGGTATTTACCTGGACTTCCACCAGTTTCACCTCCAACTTTGGCTCATTTTTTGCCAGAGGAGGGTGAGTTAGCAATGAGAATGACCTTCACCATTCCAGAGCCATTTCAGCTCTCCCCTACTTGAGCTAGAGTTGGGTTGGCACAGCACAAATTTTCTATAGAAGTGATAAACAGCAGATGTGCAGCTCAGGGCTGCACTTTCCTTGTCTGGGTATTGAGCAAGGAACAGAGGCAGGGAAATTCTCTCCAACCTTTGCCTAAATTCAGTCACAATTTGCCCCCTCACATGAAGTTCATGGTAATGCAGCTGATGGCAGGCCATTAAATGAAATATCACACAGCCACGAGGGAGAATCCCCCAGTGACCTGCAGCAGAAACTCCTGAGGAGCTTTCTCCTCGCTGCCTTCCCAGGGTAACCTACAGCAAAATCTCCTACCAAGAGCAGCCTGAGAGAATTTTGTGTCTAAAGGCACCAACTGCCATAATTTGACTCTTGGCTCTGCCTGGTGTCAGGGCAGAGTCACTGAGTAAAACTGAACCACTGAGAAATCCTGGAGGCTGAGCCTGGGAGAAGAACTGGAAATCTGGAAATCTGACCAACAGCAGGAGCAGCCCCATCTGCCTTCAGAATCTGAGTAAAACCATCCAGGAAAATCACCCTGTAACACTCCCTTGCTTCAACAGGTAACCTTTTAATATATTCCTATTATTGCCACGTGGTGTTTGGTCAATAGAGAAGAAGTCCCACTGCATTTCAAAGTCTCTAAGTGCTTTTCTGAGACAGCTGATGAGTGATGAGTACTTTACTGGTTTACACTGAGGCCTATTCATTCCGGTTTTATTGTATTTTTAATGATTTAATTAATATCGTTAAGGAGAAACAGGACTAGTCTAAAATTTGGCCCCGTTGATTTCAATCTCCAGTTCTTGCTGTGGCATACGAAACATCCTGGGGAAATTTCTGGGTAGAGTGATTAATCTCCTCCAAATTCATGGACTGTACTCACAACTTAATAACTCAGCCCAGGTTCTGTTTTCTGCAATAGCTTATAGAACTTGGTTTTGTAAGCATAAAGTTTAACAATTTTTTAACTGCACAGGCAATAATGGTGCTTGTCAGGGTTTGCTGGTTTCTAAATACCCACTCTGGCACCTCCCCGTGCTGAATCATTGCCCCTCATTCCCAAATCGTTTCACTGCACTCCCACAGTCACATTGCCTTGCTTTATGTGCCTGAAGGACAAGAATGCAACACAATTCACCTGTCACAGAAAAAAAAAAAAAAAAAAAAAAAAAAAAAAAAGGGAAAACAACTTTGGTTTTGGAAATGCAGCTTAAGGAGGAATCTGCACACGTCTCCAAGCCTGCACCTTCCAAAGTGTGCTGCCTGGGATGGATTTCTGAAATGGCTTTGACAGTCTGTGAACAACCCCAGCCAAGCATTGTGAACAACCCCAGCCAAGCATTGTGAACAACCCCAGCCAAGCATTGTGAATTATTTTGTGCATTTCACATCCGGGACCCAGTGGCTTTTCAAGCATTAAAAGCATACACTGCTGCATATAAACCTGAAATAACGGAGCTTTGAACTTATTGCATTGTAGAATTGCTACAGAACTGAAAGGCTTCAGAGATCAAAAATGATTATCTAGATTATCTTATCTAGAACAGAGTGGCACCTTTCAACACTGCCAGTGAAACAAGGGAAAGAGCAGTAATGCTCTTAATACAGATAATTTCTTTGATTGTGTTGCTAACAATGAACAGCGACAGAACTTGTAGGACTGACATGGGAAACAAACAGCTGGGAGGAGAAACAAGAGCACTTCCACCAGGGGAAGAAGCCACAGACATCACCAAACATGTAAGAAACACTGCTGGGGCCACAGAAGAGTTTGAATCCTATGCTCTCCAGGTTTTTTGCCCTTAAAAACTGGCTCACTGAATTCATACAGGGCTGATACTCCTAATTATATGATCCTGTCATGTAATTTGACATGTAGGATCATACAAACACATTAACTTCCATCCTACAGTTCTCAACAGCATATTCCAGACTCAGTAATAAATTATTGCAATGTCAGGGGGTGAACTGCAGAGACCAGGTGGAGAATCTGCAGCAAATAAAGTGAATAAACTGCCTGTCATTAGGGGCTGCTCCAGCATTTATTCACCAGGATCAACTTGGTTCAAAGATTGCCTTCATGAAGCTGAAGCCTCACTTGGGTTGTAGGAAATTACATCCTCTGTGTTTCAGATACTTTGGGAAGATCTCTGAAGACAATGCAGTGCTTAATAGAGATGTTTGTTCCTAATTACCTCATATATGTTTGTTCTATTTTTATTGTAATTGATTCGGCGTTCTGGGCATTGTGAACATTTTTTTTTCACTACACAATGTGCCAATCTCTCATTAATATCAATGAGACCTGTGTAAACTTCAAAAGCCACTCAGCATTTGGCAGGATTAGGACAACCTGACAAAAGGAGCACTGAAATAGATTTTCCAAAGCGACCTGTAGCATTTAGCACTGCAGTGGCCTGTTGTGTGTTATTTGCATGCCTTGCTGAATCCTAACCACAAACTCCTTTGAATGTGATTCCCTGCAGAGAAGAATGAGCACGCACCTCACTTGTACACATCAGAATGCTGAGGCCAGCTGAGGATTTATGTTTTCTGAAGAAGCCAGGGAGATAACTCCAGCTGGGTTGGAAAGGCAAAGCTAAACCAAGAGAGACAGAGGCAAAGTGCTGCATCACTAAGGCAGTGACACCCTGTGAACAGATTGAAATGGGTTAGAAAAATAAATGGAACTCTGAAAGCACAGTGTGGAGCTATGGATCCAGGCTCTCACAGAAGAGTTATATCACAGAAAGGAAATAAAACATCATCTGACTTACATTCCTCACCGTGCCACCCATTCCAGCGGTGCTGCCAGACAAGAGCTAAGAACAGATTCAGCCCCGTGCGAGTTGTCTTGCAGATGCCAGTACATAAATTATGATGTCCTGTCCCCATCTGAACACTCGAGTGGCACTGGAGTAGATTTTTGTGCCTCACAGCCTCGCTCTTGCACCAAGATGCAGAAATGGGAATCCTCAGGCACCCACATTTACAAATTAAGCAAACATTATTCTGTAACAAACGACTGCACGCTTGGAAATTATTTTAAAGCAATCTGAAAAACAGCCTACAGGGGTTCTACAGATTTATAAAGAAACAAAAACAACACTAAACCACAAAACAGAGAGGAAAAAATAACATCATTTCCCATATGTTCAGTGTGTGAAATGGAGCTACAGCCCTTTAGGTAGCAATTGTAATAAAGAAAAGTCATCTTGGTCAAATGGCATGTTTCTATTTATTATTAGCATTATTTAAACTATATTTGAGGTGTACAGAGTGCTCTAAAAACAAATAAATATCTGACAGAGCCCTTCCCTGAAAATCACACAACATGCAGTAGGCAAATCAGAATGTAATAATTTTAAGTTTTTGCAGCGGGGAAAAATGTCACAACAAAAACAGGTTTCAAAGTTTTTGGCTGTGAAGCGAAAGGCTGATTTAAGGTGTTTTTATTTTTCTTTTTATTACAGAAAAAGCAGCAGTCTGCATTCAGGTGGGCTCCTCCACCAACACAGCTGAAGTGACAAACAGGACAATCTCTGACACCACCGAGCAGACATAAAACAACAAGGAGCCCCATAAACCAGAGGGGACTCAGAGCTCATTTGCTGGGTGCCAGCAGTGCACGCTCTCTGTATTTCAGAGGAGCTCACGCAGAATGAGGCAGAGTTTCAAGGCTCAGTGATCCCCTGTCGTTAAACTAACACGGAGTATTTTATTAAACACACGTCTGCGTTTGCTGCAGCAAGTGGCAAACCCTCTCTGGGTGGTTTTGGGGTGTTTGATACAATTCTGCGTGGGGCCAGAGTGTTTTTAGCCCCACAAAGGTGTGTCAAGCTCTGAGGGATGCCAGCAGCCTCTCAGAAATGGTTCATGAAAAATTTAGCAAAAAGAAATTCTAATTTAATTTAAATTTAATTAAATTTAATTTAAAATTCTAATTGAAGACAAAAATAACAAACGATACGAAACAAAGAACAAAAGCTGTGCAAGGTGCAGGGAGGCCCCTGGCACCTGCTAAGACACCCCGAAAATCCCCAAGAATCTCCGTGCTCACTTTTAAATATTCAATTATCTAGGAGGGGTCTACGCCCTGAATCCTCCATCTTGCTGCATATATACTGTTACATTCTAAAACCTCAACTCTNCATGAAAAATTTAACAAGATGGTTTGATCCGAGGGGTTTGGAAAAGCGAAAAGAAATTCTAATTTAATTTAAATTTAATTAAATTTAATTTAAAATTCTAATTGAAGACGAAAATAACAAACAATACGAAACAAAGAATAAAAGCTGTGCAAGGTGCAGGGAGGCCCCTGGCACCTGCTAAGACACCCCAAAAATCCCCAAGAATCTCCGTGCTCACTTTTAAATATTCAATTATCTAGGAGGGGTCTACACCCTGAATCCTCCATCTTGCTGCATATATACTGTTACATTCTAAAACCTCAACTCTAAGTTTTCCACCCTGTGACATTATACCAACACTTTTTTCAAAAAAAAAATTTTTTTCAAACCACACACCCACAACCCCAGTGCCATCACTCAATTTTGGACGCCTGTTCAGGTCAGTGCAGAGTTTGCATGGGGGTCAGTGCCTTTTTTAGCACAGAAACATGAAATTCTCAATGCCCAGAATTCCAACATTTGGCCAGCTGCCCAAGAGAAAACAACCACATTCCTTGAGGAACAGCTCAAGGGTCCAACAGGTGCCTTTGTGCTGGCACTGGGCCAATTATGGTGAAAAGAACACAGAAGTTTCTGGCTCTTTTTCCTTAAAAAGATCTTTTTAGATCCGTGTAGCACAGATATATACAGCACAAAGGGGCACACACGTGTATAAACACATAAAACCAAAAATGTCACACTACGGCGTTCCTCTTCTACTTTTTTCATTCCTCCTTCAAGTTAAAACAAAATGCACAGAGAAATAATTTTCATTCGCAGAAGCGCCGTACACAAAAAATAATTAAAACATCAGATTTCTCCAAAGAGATGTGATGTGATAAATGAAACTCAGCATTTAGTGAACGGAAAACAAAATCCCTCAGATTAACCTTACTGATATGGAGAAGATCACGACTTCTAATTGATTTTTATGGTACCATCACACTTTTTTCCACCTCATTGTTATCCTCTCCCCAGCAGCCTGAATTAACTTGTCCACACCACTGGAAACATCACCTCCAACCATGCCCATGGGAGCTGATTTTATTTCTCTCAGTAATTTCTTTAACATTGTGTGTGTGTGTACAACACCCAGCATTGCAGCTCAGATTTACACACCACCTCTGCCACTTCCTACATGCAACTGCACTTCTCCAAATTGGATTTCTGAATATAATGCAATATTTTGCTTACAAAAACCCCCCCTTTGTTTATTAGCAACATAAAATTGTCAGTTGTTTATGCCCCACTTGTAAATACCGGGCCACATTAACATAAACTTGCCAAATGGAGGGTGGGGGGAGAGCGGGCTGCTTTCCTTGCTATCCTTCAGCAGGAGACCAAAAGAATAAATAAAATCAAGCACGGTGGGAAGAGTTACAAATCATTCCAGTGATTCATCCCACACGGCCTGGAGGACACGAGCGTGGCCAGATCTCCTTATTTACTGCCCCGAGCCCCGGCCGTGTTTGCCAGCTTGACTTTACAGGGGCCTGTGTTGGCTCATCGCGTGAAAATATATTGTTGGGCTATATATTTTAAATGCTGTCTACCTTCCTTGTAAGATTCAAGACCTAATCAATCCTTTATGTTATAACCAGGTGTAAGTCATAAAGGGGTTGTTATTACAGAATTTTATGGAGTGAGGCGCTTCGCTACTCACGCGGCAGAGAGGGGATAACATCCACTGCACCCTCAGGTTTTCAGGTACTGCTGTCAGGATTTCTACCTTTTTGAGTGTTTTCCATCACTCTGAACTCACTGGTTTCAAAATTTGAGAGCTGCCTCTGCTGCTGGTCCATAAGAGCAAAATATGTAAGACTACACATAAATATAAAACTCTCCAGGGTGTTTCAGCTTGGAGGCCAAACTCACTGTTGGCACTTCACAGCACTGAGCTTGAGTTTGGGTTTAAAACCCAAATAGATTCCCTCCTAACCCAGAAAAACTGGGATTTTTTTTTTCTGCACAAATTTCCTCTCACAAATTTCCCGCCAGTCTTTGCTCCCCTCTCCGAATTCCAGCAAGCCCTTAAGTACCTGCGGTCCCACCTTTGGTCTCAACTCTGCTATTTTTGCCCCAGGTGATTCTGGCTCCTCTGAAATTTGTCAGAGCAGTTGTAACTCAAAAGGATCCAGTTCCCACCCATAAAAATTGCAATAAAATAATATGTATATATATAGGGCAAGACAAGAGACCAGGTACCCACAGTGCTATTACTATTATCTTGATAAAATAGCAGGGACACACATCCTGCCTGTCACAATTAAGGTGATAAATGCCTGTTTCTTTGAGGCTTGTTTGGAAGTCAATTATGCAGATTATTTCTAGAATACAGACAGATGGTGTTTTCCCCCATGTGAGACAATCAAGTTGAACTTTGATATGTGCATAAAAATACTGTAATTTGTCAAGCTCCAATGGGGCCATTTTATCACAGATAACCAAAAGACTGTATGGATTTTTGTGTTTGCCTCTTTTCGATTAACACAGCCCATGTTTCTTTTTATTCCAATTTTTTTTTTTTTTTTTTTTTTAATGAAAGCTTTGCTATGTTTCATCTTGAAGCCAAATATTGATCTTTCAATTTAGTCTTCAGGTTTTGATTAACGCAGAAGGTTGCCAAGTGAACGGCTTTTTGTTTGTTTTCTGTTAATTCTTTTTTTATTATTCACTTGCCGCAGTAAATCTTGCTTTTATTGTCCAACCACTGAAAAGAAAAAATGGATTTATTTGAGCCCCTAAATAATTTACAATGCAGAGCTTTTTGAAAAGACTGATGCAATGTTGACCTTCATTTTTGCCCCTTTTCTTGTTGACAATAGAACATTTTTGATTGACTTGAAAGGAAAGAAAGGAAGAAGATTGATTTTGACATGTTAATCATGGTTTAATTCGACTAAAGCTTTAGAAAATGAGTGTTTGGTTGGATGTTTTTAACAAAAGAAAAATAAGCTGTTGCAAGTGTGAGAATTATTATAAATATTTTCCTTGTCATTTCCATTCTCTATCAGGCTGAATTTCACGCTTCTATTTAAAAACTGAGTTATATTTATTTTTTATTAACAAATCTGACTGCCTCAATACCTCCTCATCTGCTCCATAATAGGTTGGCTGAGCAATAAAAACAAGCAGAAAAAACTCTGGCAAATGTAGGAAAGGATGGTCTGGAACAGACTGGGAGACACAGATCCCATTTCTTGTGGAGTTTTTGATATCATTGTGGGCAAAAGATCTGGGAAACACAGGCAAGGCAAAGCAGCAGCCCCAGCCCAACCCAACCCAGGGATGCCTTGAGCCTGCTTCCAAAGGAAAACGAGACCTCATCCACCAATTAACTCTAAAATTAGCTATAAAATTAACTAATGGGCAAGTTCAGAACATATCTAGTCAATAATGGGTGCTGTCCCTACCTCGGTGAGGCTGAGGGTTACAGGAGGTAATGGTGAATAACATCTGCCTAAATCAAGGAATGTTCTGAGCTCTCTTGATGGAAACTCAAGGTATTATTCTGAGAACTTTTTTAGATACTTGGCAGCGCTACCTAGAGTATAGAGCAAAAAAAAATAATCAAATATAGGTTTAGATGCAGCCAGGCATGAAGCCAGCAGGTATTTAGGTGGAACATTGCACCTACTTCAGCTGTCAGAGGCAGAGGTGGATTATCAAGGTTCTCAAGGAGACGTGGATTATCAGAGCCACTAAAACCCACAGCACTTCTGCAAACACACAAACAGGCACTTCAAACACCTGCTCTCCCTCAATCCACTTGCCAAAGTACCTGAATATTTTAAAAGTTTCCCTTCAGCCTGAAAGAGCAATTTGAACCACTCCAGCTTTGCCAAGTCACAAAGTTGCTCTCAGGATATGAATGCTACCAGCTCTGACCCCATCCACCTTCCAACAGCAAAATTCTGCACAGAAACCCACCAGCCATGCTGGGCTGGGCACTCACCAGTGGACCTGACAATATTTCCAGCATCTTTTCTGTTCTGGTGATTGCTGGATGTCTCTGGATATGCACGACCCTCATTAAAGACCATGCAGATCATTAAAACCCTCCACTGGCCTCAGATTTTCACTAAGAAAGAAACCCGGCTCCATATAAATAAAATATCACGTGAAAGTAATAAATATTTTGGTTTCCTCTTGCAAATGCACCAGCTCATTCCCACTCCAATAGGATATAACAGCAGTGAGTGCTCAGGGGTCTGGCAGTGCCTTGTTACACCTGCCAGATATGCAGGTGCACAAGCTCCGTGTGCTGAAGGGTGTAATGATCTCGTCTTAGAATACAAATTAAATCAGGCCATTATCTCAGCAAAGTTCTGATCCATCAGCATGACTATTCTGATAGCAAACACCACCACAGAAGTGGTAAAAGCTGAAGACATGCCTAACTGTTCTGGACTGGAGCCTAAATTACATTTCCAAATAGAATAACATATGCCTTGAATATTAAGCTCCCCCTGAAGTCAACACTATCCTTATGGACCACTTTTTTTTTCCAGGCTTTGCAATTTTTTTTAATGAAATCATAATTTTAACACAATGCAATCTCTCTTCTAGTCATTAACAACTTATAATCATTTTAAAAAAGCCCTAAAAATGAGTAAGCCTTGAGCCTTTCAATCATGAATTCAAATGGAATTTCAATCTAAATTCCTTTCTATCCAGATGTTACTGAGACTAATAATTTTCCCTGAATGAATAATATGTGTACATGGTGAGCACAAATGCATTCTAGGACTGCTCATCTCTGTGGTGTTTGATGCTCACAAAAACTTGTACAAAAACTGGTGAGGTCTCTGCAAAGGTCAGGAAGGCTAAATAACAGGTTATAATAAATCTGGACAGTTTACATGCAGAAAAAAGCCTGAGAAACATGAACTGTATCTAGAAAAAGAAATACACATCATTTTATTGAAACTCTACTCATAGCAAATAGTTGCAAACAGGACATCCCAGTGGACTTTAATTCTCCAGAGAATATCAAAAGATCATTTTTACAATTGTCTCTATTTTGTTTTGCGTGCCTCTTTAGCTGGAGTAGAGTCTCATTTCTGCCATTGGGTGTTGGATCAAACATCACAAATGTCTGCAGCTCCTTCCCTTCTCTGCTTTGTCTGAGGCAGAGCTCACCCCTGCCCTAAGATAAAAATGCACCCTCACCTCCCCAATTCCTCATCCCTGCAGGCCACTGAGCCAGCTGGGAGCACTCAAACACAGACAGAACATTCTCTGCATTAACTGGGCAAGAAACAACATCAAAAAACCACCCAAACATTTGCTGATGGGAATGTGGAGGGTGAGAAGGACCAGCAGCACCAACAGGGCAAGGGCCAGTGCAGCAGCAAGGCACAGCTCTTCCATTTGTGTTCTTTTTGCCAGAGTCAGGATTAAATTCTTGAGATGGAGTTTCGTGTTGGGACTCAGATATTTATTAATTCTTATCTCTGTTACAGTCTCACAAACTGAGAGTTGTACAGGACTTCTGCTAACAAACTAAAAATGGAGCCTCATTTCTCTCTCTACAAGGCCTTTTAAGCACAAACTGTCCAATTAAGAAATGACACCTAAATTATTTTTATTTTAACCCAATAACCAACCAACCATGGCCAGCAATGTGGATTTTTCTACCCAATTACAAAACACCACCCAGACCCATGAAAAGAAGGTGAAAAAGGACAAACCTAAACCCTCCATCTTGCTTTTTACATATATTACTGTATTCTAAACCCTTAAACTCTAATTTTTCACCCTGTGATATCACACACTTCTATTAAACTACACACCCACAATCCCAGTGCTGTCACTGAATTTTGGGAGCCTTTTCCATGGCCAAATGCAGTGTTTGCCTGGGGGTCAGTGCCTGTGAGCACAGAAAATCTGAAATTCTCAGATTTTCTCAGATTTTTTGCCCAGCACAGCCTCTGCTGGAGATTCCTGTTCCCTGCCCCATCCCTGTCCCCTCCTCAGTGGTGATCACACACTGAGCCACATCCCCTCCATGCAGGAACAGCACTCAGCTCACAGCTGGAAAAATCCATTGGAGCCCTTCAGTGTTTCAAGGAGAGGAGGCACAGAACATGAAAGGATGAGCACACCCTAACAGAGAAATCTACAAAGTGACAAATGTATTTTATTGGCTTTTTAAAAGCACATTCCTTTTTTTAAAAGCGCACTGCAGGTGGAAGAAGATGCTATGGATGTGCATTTTCAATAAGCCAAATTCATTATCGACAAGTGAAATAATATTAAAAAAAACCCGATTAATTTTCCTTAAAACAACTTGTTCTATTTTCAGCTGCGTGCAAGTTTACAAGGACAAATCAGGGCCTTTGAAACTAACAATTTCATTTCTGAGGGCGTCCTTGAAAGGCTGCAGCCATACACGAGTTACAGGATACAAGAGGGGGAAAAAAAAAAATAAAGCCCTGTAAATAACAAAAACTCAGGTTGAATGTCAGAAATGGAAAACATACATGCAACTGCTGCAAAATAAATGACTACAGTCAAAGCTGCTCCTTAGACTCAAGAGCTCATATGGCAGTCTTTTAAAGGTCAGCACTGAAGGCAGTCACATTAGAAATGAAGCTGAAGAATATGAAATCCAGTCTGCAAATGATTTCTTTGCCCAGGGTCCCTATTAGAAAGGTAATCTCTTTTCTATCACTGTTTAACAACATATCATTACTGCGGGAAGTGTTTTAAAACACCTGGAGTGCCAAAAGATTATATTTAAAACCAATTCATTCTATTCCATCCCAAACAATACATAAAAACGGGACAGAAATTATAAAGATGTTAATTTTACTGCCAATTTTGTAATGCTACTTTAGAGAGAGAGAGAGAGAGAGAGAGGAAACAGCCCTAACTCCTAAAATTACATTGCAACCACAGGCCATTTTATCAGGTGAAAATTACCAAGTGACAATAATTTACCTGCTGGTTTTAAATAAAGCTTCTCGGACTCTCTCACACTCTTTTTTGCCATTAAAAACAACCTGTGAGTTACCCCCCAGGTGAATTTTTCCCAAACCTTGTGGTTCCAGTGTCAGGAGCACGCCTTGCATAGCACAAAGTTTACAGGAAAAGTCAAGGTTTTGATGAATGTCACACCTGAAAGCCAATTAAGTGGGCTGAAAGGAAGACACAATTTCCCATTGTCTAATTGCCTCGCGGCACCTTCAAGGTAATAAATTTGTCACCTTGAATTATTAATGAGGAAGGAATATTTGACTTGAAGCCTTGAATAGAAAGCAGTTCATTATCAGCTGGCATTGCTCCTTCCAAATAAAAGAGGGGACACGGTGGGAGTTAAAAGTTGTCAGGGAAATCTTTCCCTCACACACTGAAAACAATTTTTACATCCTGTAAATGCTCCAATGAGGGGGGAAAATAATGGTGCATTTAATTCCTAATTCTCCCTGGCCTTTGCAGCCTGGCAAATAAACTCCCATTTGGATTCCCCTAAACACAAGTTTTAACTGCATCACTCCACACACAGAGGCTGGAAATTTTTATTTTTATTTTTTTTTTTAGAATTGGCCACATAAAAGTACAAGGAGCTCAATAAAGCAGAGGCCAAGTTTGGGTTTATGTGGCTCTTAAAGGTTTTTGTCTTATCTCCTCTCCTCACACCTGCTCAAGCTGGGGGGACAGGTAAATCAGTGTATTTATCCTTAATCTGTGGATTCTAAAGCAAAGATGATGCCCTTGAAAAGCTTTTATTTCAGCACAGAAAACCTTTCTAACTCAGAGAGATTCCCTGCTACACGTCCTATGCACAGAGAGAGAAAAAATGGAACCTGCTGGAATTCTAGAAACTTCCATTTTGGGATTTTAGTGTATAGTGATACAAGGGGCAAGGTAGAAGATTTTGGGCTTTGTCTGGGTTCTTCTTCTTCCTTATTCTTCATAAGTTTGGGTGGTTTTCTGTAATTGGTTGATAGAGTCCACAATGCACGCTTCAAGTGGTTAGTTATTGGGTTTGAAGTAAAAATAATTTAGGTGGCATTTCATAATTACATGGATTGTCCTTGAAAAGACCTTGTGGAGATAGAGAGGCTCCATTTTATCTCTGTTCTCTAACTGGCGAGTTAAACCTCATGGCTTGTGAGACTATAACAGAGATAGGAAATAATAAACACTAATTCCAAATATGCAAAACCAGGACTCCCGTGCATTAACCCTGACTTTAACAAAAAAAAAAAAAAAATAAACCAAAACTGTCACAATTGAGAGATGGCAACAGCTCAGTCTGCCAGCAGCAGCCAGAGCTCTCTGTGGTACAGGAGAGAATTCTCTGTGGTACAAGGGAGAATTCTCTGGTACAAGGGAGAAATCTCTGCTACAAGGGAGAATTCTCTGGTACAAGGCCTTTTAAAAGTTTTCTAACCAATAGCAAATTGTTCAGAGCTTACAGACATCTGCATAACCCAGTCATTA
>VWYN01019618.1:0-13100 GCA_013400075.1 Hippolais icterina
TGCTGGGAGTGAGGGGGATCTCTTCACCAAAACTTCATTCGAACTTTTTTAGCCTTCAGTTACGTTTTAAAAGTCCTTCCATGCCACGTCACAATTACAAAACATCATTAGCATACTCATATTTGCATAAAGCTGTGTCATGGTTTTACAACAGTTTGTTGCTTCTGCACATGTCAGTTCCTTCTGTGGTGGTCATCAGTCTTCTGGTGGTCTTTTGATGAAGACTTCTGTAGTCTTCCTCACGTTTGAACTTTTTACCTCTATCTTCAGCGCATGCCTGGTGCTTCTTGTTTTTCAGTCTAACTTGTTTTTAGCTAATTTTGCAGTTTGCAAGTTCCATTAAAACTTGCTATCTTGCTCTTGATGGCGCTTGTTATCTTACTTGCTCTGCTATCTTGCTTGCTTTACCTGGACATCTTGTTACAATGTTACTTGTGGTTAACCTTTTGTTACATACCACTTAGGTTTCAAGTACTAATTAATAAGAGAAGTATGTAACTTGTAGCCAATAAACACTAGTTCTTTTGTTTGCTAGAATGTATAAATAGTCAAAAGTTTTGATAACTGGAGTACATGTTTTGCAGTGATTCTCATATACCTCAGTGTTGAATAATGTCGACTTTCTAACCTAAAAAACTGGCTAGAGAGATTATTTCCCATTTTTTGGTGACAGTAGTATTCTTCTACATGCTTATGAGGAAAAAAAAAATGACCCTGTCTTTATTTCTGGGAGAAGACTTCAAAATATATGCCAGGAACAGAAAAATTGAGTTTCTTTTCTCTATATCAAATGTAAGTTGCAAGGATAATTTGAAAGTAGACATGTGGTAGATCTGGTTTTATATTTTGCAGCCTTCAGCACCCATTATGCCTCCACCCCATTTTATAGGATAAAAAGATGTGCTTAGGGAAGATTAGCTTCTAAATGAATGTGTCTGAAGGATCACCTCAGGGTCAGATCAGCATGCAGAAACCATTTTTTTGCCAAGGCTGTGTTGTGTTATATTATGTGCATATTATAAAGTTGACTTTTCGCAAATATTAAGGTGAATGCTATATGTATAATAACTTTGTTTTAAGGATATGGTTTATATTCCTACTGTTAGCAGGGCTTGGGCATGGTAGTGGGATAGCTGATATATAGTTATGCTTATCATTGAACGGCCTGTTTAGTTGGGATAACATCCAGTGAACATATGATGGGGACCCTGCTGCTGACATACCAACTATCAACACTGACCGTCTGTGGAGAGTATGGACCGAGGCCCAAACTGGAGGTGATAACGAAGACACAGCCAAGAAACATGCATGCTCTAAAAAGGCAGACCCAAAGAAGGACCATGCTAAACAGTTCCTGGAATATAGAAACTAGTTTGTAAAAATAGGCTGATGCAATAGAAAGGGTATTTGAAGAAGGCCTCTGAAATAGCAGGTTGTGCACTTGGCTGAGTGCCAAGTCACCTGGCCAGGCAGCCTGTCTGTACCTTGCTTTTCCATCTACTAATTGTCTATTTTTAAAAAATTTTTATTAAACTTATTAATTTTTCTAAGAAAGTGAACCTCGTTTTTTACAGCTGGAAGAGAGCTATGATGCATCATAGTGCTCCTCCCGAGCAGCTCCCTCAGCACTGCAGGAGCTGCTGAGTGCTCCTGTGCAGGAAGCTTTGAGAATGCAATAGCATGAAAGGGGCTCTTCAGATCTTTCCCTCTTCTCCTCCTTCATGGCCTGTGAGTGACTTAGTGCCCCAAAGTTTAACTTTTTGTTACCATCTTCTTCCCTTTAATGTCCTTCATTTTTCAACACCTCCCATCTCTACCATCTTCTCTGATATCTGTTTTGTCTCATAGATCTTTTGCTTGTTTTCCTTCTTTTATCCCTTCTCTCCCATCTCCTTCCTGATTTTTATTCTTGCTCTTCTGTTTTCTTTAGTTTTCCTCCTCTTTCCCTACACGTTGTTGTTAGAAAGGATTCTTGCACCCTCTGGTGCTCTTGCATTTTGTGAGGTAGGAGAAGAGATTGTCTCTTTCTTTCTCTTCCCCTGGTAGATCATTATTCAGAAACAGAATGTGAAAGACTGATATCTCAGGTCATCCGCAGCAAAACAGTTAAAGAAGGGGGTGTGGTGTGTGTGTGTGATCAGGGAAAAGATGGCGATCCTCCATTTCGTGCCAAGGGGCACGAGACTCACAAAGCAACTTCCACAGCAATAAGAAGAGCTAGGCAGAGAGAAAGAGGTGACAGTGGCGTGGGGACGTTCCTGTAAGTTCTTACAAGTAAAATCCAATCTCTGGTTTGACATGAGAGTCTCATTCGTGTGTGCGTGTGTGTATGCCTTTTATTCCACCATGTTTCTGTGAGATCCATTCATTAGGACAGGCGAGGAAAGAGGAAGAAATGGGCGGGGGCGGAGGGAAAGAAGGAAGAAAGAGAGAGAGAAAGAGGTGTTTTGTTTGAGAGAGGTCAAACCAATTGCATGACGGAGGGGGTGCTGGTAGTGGGAGGAGGAAAGCGGTAATTAATTTTTGTTACATTGAAGGGAGAGATAAGCGAGATAGGAGAGCTTTTGGGGTGGGGGTGTTTGTGTGCTTCCGCGTGCTAAGTCCGGATGGTGCTGTGCGTGAACTTGGATTAGAGACGGGAAAGGCACAGAAGAGAGAAAAGCTCCGTGCTGGTACGACTCAGGCAATGGGGTGACCTTTCTGTTTTTGTCCCTGTCCCCCCTTTCTCTTCCCCTCTCGCAAAGCTGGTCCCTCACAAAGATATTTATGCTCCCCCTCCCCGCTCTCCTGACAATGTGATGTGAGGGGTTCTGGCTCCGTCTTGGCTGTGCGTGTCTGTGTGTGGGTAGTGGTTTCTTTGAAGGACATTGTTTGGAGGAGGACGACAGCGTTCAGCTGGAGAGCAGAGGCATTACACACACTTTTACTTCCTTTTCGAGAAAGAGAAGGGGAGAAAGAAAGAAGCCCACTTCTCATTTGTTCTTCCGACGTCGCTATCTCTGAGGTCAGACAAGGAAGGAGTTTTCTACCATCCCTTTCCCCCATCATCCGGAGCAGCTTTCTTGTCTTTCCCCCTCTTTCTATTTCTTTATTTCGTTGTCCTCCATTTGTAAACTGTTTGCTTTGGTTTCAGTTTAGACTCCACAACACAAAGCTTCTCTTCCGTACACTCATGCATTCTACGGTATTTTTATGTCTTTTAGAGTAATCCCCCACCGTTGTGGTTTCTATCCTACACACAGATTATCCTGGAGTTTCCCATAGATGTGATTTGTTAAGAGCCTCCCCCCTTGCCCCGGCCACCGTAAGGGGGCAGGGGGAAGGGGGGGGCTGCATTCGTTTTCTAATGTTTGGAAGTAGACCTACAAGTCTGAGTGCTTTCTACTGCTATTTTAGTGTGACTGTGTGTGTGTGATGAAGCTGTTTATATGTATAAGAGGAAGTGATTAATTTGGCAGTGAGCTGTGATCTGAGTCAGGTAAGCCATCTCACGTTCTCTAGCTCCACCAGAAAATGGAGGAGAGCAAGCGGGCTTCCAGTAAACAAAGCTGAGATGGGAAATGATCCTAACATTATGGATCTCTCAATTTAAAAAAATTATTTTTTAAGCTTTGCTGCCAAGTCCCCTTCCCGTATTTCTTCAGTTTTTCAATGTACAAGACTGTGATGTGTATTCTTTCTGATTTCATGCTATCAGTAAATGAGAACTGGAGGAAATTGCCTGAATTATAGAATCATAGAGGAAAAATGTTGTTTTTAACTCTTATGCTTCCATGCTGAGGTCACGTTTCTATATATTTTTCTTTGGTTAAAGTTAATAGGATTTAAGGGTTTGATTAGTTAGCTAAAGAAATAGCTTTTGTGTGTAACATATAATATTTGGAGACAAGTGCTTGTATCCTGAGGCTTCTCAGGTTCTTGCAGAGAACATTGTGAAATTAGTTCTTTCTATGCGGTGATGATGGCCTGAGTTTTGGTATTTTCCCTTCTGATGCTCAAAAGCATTCTCTTTTTCTGGATGTATTTTAATATGAAACGTTTTCCTTCACTCATTAGGTTATAGATTTATAATACTAGAAAGCTTTCAGGAAGCTTCTCAGTACCATAAATATATTCCTTGGGAGGGTGGGGGGCTGGCAACTTTCATGGTCCTCTTTTTTTGGTGACTTACCATACGTTTTTTTTTTAAAACATAACAATGTTGCTGGAAGCTTTTATGTCATGGCAAATGAACAGGAAGAGTTTTTTCTTTCTTTTTTTTTAAGCCTACCTTTTCATCTGTAATAGTTTAGGATGATGTCACATGTGACCTTACTTTTTTCCCCACCACCATCAATTTGCACATCAGTTGCATAGTTGATACAGTTCCTCAAAATTTCAAATTAAATGCTTTAGTGTCAGAACATCTTAAAGTACAATTCCATGGGGAAAGTATCAGATGGAATACTCAGAAAAGCTCAAGAGGAAATGTGAAATATAGATGTATATATAGTAGAAATGAAAGGATGAGAGATAAGCAAATGAATACAAGTAACCATGCTTCCATGCATATACCAAGAATAGAAGGATAGTGGTGAACTTAGGAATTTCAGTTTCTGCTAGGTTAAAATTAATGCTTGTTTTATTTTGTCTAGCAATAAATTGTTACAAAGGACTTTTATCTTTGAAATTAAGTCCTTTGTAAGGTGAAGCACGATGTACAGTTTCATATATATTTCATATTACACTTACTGAGTGAAGAAGGGGAAAGCTAACTGGTTTTTCCTGATATGAGGGTGATGGATGCTATTTGCCAATTTTAGTATGGGCTTAAATCATGACCTACTGAAGGAAATTAAAAGTTCCTCACTGAACTGTGTTGAATTGGGTGAGATTGTAAATGCCCATTCTCTGTTGTGTAGCGTATTCTTAGATATTTATCTTTTATTTGTACTGTGAAATGTCATATTTTGAGAGATCAACTGTGTTAGTGCTATAATGTGACATACAGATGTATTGCACTTGAACATGAAACATGCTATACAAGAGCAAATGAGATTTAAGATTAAGATCTATATGGGAGAGCCTATATATTCCTTGTACCTGGTGACAGAAACCCTAGAAAACCAAAGGTCATCACAAGATATAATGTTTGAGTTGTGGTGAATGTGGTATTATTTCCATGAAGGTATATTCTTCATAGAGATTTCAGTCTCAGAATTTCTGCTAATGATATTGCTTGCTGTAATTATACCCAGACTCAAACTAAAGATTACCTTGCTGTCAGAAGACTAGCTAAGGGACCTTTTAAAAAAAAAAAAAAAAATAAACCAGTGAGCTAAAGGACCTTTGGAAAGTTGGTATTGAAAAATGCTAGTCATGAATTTTGCCATTGGATGTTGGGTTTTTGGTTAAAACCAATGGTTTGTAATAGTTTTTGATTTGTGGGCATTCAGAAACCTTACACAGTGTTAGCCCTTTTAGAAACTTCGCATTTATAATTTATTCTATAGTATATGTACTTGAATTTCTTGATTACCCTTTTTAGGCCCATTAGAAATAGTCCACAGATCACCACTTAAAACCAGTACTTTAAACAATTGGTTTCCTTATATGATACTCTTAGACTTGTAATTAATTACACTGTTGAGAAAAAACAGATTTAAAAGGTCACACACAGCATTTATTTCTTCCATCAATTTGAAATTATATTTTGATATGAAAAGAAAAAAATGTCATAGATGAGTGATTAGGATATGAAAAATGTGAGTACATAATTGGTTGATGGATGGAAAGTAGAGCTACTGCAAGCAGAAGTATTGGAGGTTGGTTTTTTTTGAATGATTATTATAATTCACTAAAGATAAAACCAAATGTATTAGTGTTGTGGCCTTTGACTTAAACAAAGATTGATGTTTGGAAGCCATGAATGGATTGTAAGAGTGCTAGCTAAGAAACATTGGATAGAAATTGTAACATTTGTCAGATATCCAAACATATATGTAGAGTACATTTGGCCATAAGGAAGGGACAAGTTGAATTTTTAGGCTTAGAAATAAAATTGGAAGGACTACAATTTTTATTATAGCACAAGCTACAATTTGAGGAAGGTTGCTAAAAAAACCCCCAGATATTTCTTAAAGTTTAGAACTCTGAGGAACAAGTATAAATAATTTATTCCTCTCATAGGTTTTAGTTTACAAATAAAACCTGTTGGATTGCAATATTATTTGAGATTGATCTAATTTGCAGTAATGCTTTCTCTGTGTGTTCTGGCAGATAACTTCTCAAATAAGCAAAATACTGCTTTGTAGAATGAAACTGGGGGTGATGCCTTGGGAAGGCTGACCTGAAACAGACTGGACAGAGCTAGAGAATAAAGTAGGTATTTATTGAAAGGCCTCCAGGATCNTTCGGGGAAAAGGACTTAAATCTGAAATTGGTGAATAGCTATGTAATATTCATTAGCTATCTTTATGCTGTTATGAAACCATCACTAACCAAACATACAGACAAAAAAGATGGATATATAATTTTAAAAACCCCCAACCCACTGAAATATTGAAAAGAAGAATTTCAAATATTGTTGAGGAGGGAGATCTTTTGATACATTAGGAACAGTCTACAAAGAATGTTAGTTAAGTTGAAAAATGTTTTTGTGTCTTAGCTATTTTGTTCTAGATGTTGTTTTCTACTTACAGTGCATCATAGTAGCAAGTCATATAAACATTTTAATGGAAGATTCTCTCTATTGGACTGAAATAGTCCATTTTGTAAACTTGATCCAAGTAAAAACTAGTCTGCTAGTGACAGAAATGAATGGTTTGCTTATCACTTTTTTTTTGGTGGGTTAGCCTTGGCTAAGGGCCAAACACCCACCCACTTGCTCACTCACTCCCTTTCCTCAGGCCAGGGAGGGAGGAGAGGAGAATAGGATGAAAAGGCTTGTGGGTCAAGATAAAGGCAAGGAGATTGCTTACCCGTTTACCATCATGGGCAAAATAGAATCTACTTGGGGAAAAATTAATTAAGGTTATTACCAATTAAAATAGATTCAGGTAGCAAGAAACAAAAAAACACATTAAAACACCACTTTTCCTCTCCCCTTTCCCATGCCTAGCTTCACTCATTCACTCCAGACTCCTCTACTCCCCATGAGCAGCACAAGGGGTAGTATAGTCAGTACATAACATTTCTTCTCTGCTGTTCCTTCCCTTCTGCACTTTTCTCCTGCTCTGATGCCTCTTCCACAGGCTGTGATCCTTCAGGTTCTCCATGGGCCGCAGTTCCTTCACAAGGTATCCATCTGTTCTGGCATGGATCCTCCACAGACTGCAGTGAATATCTCTAGTGCCATGGAGATTGCTTCTACTTTCTCACACAAGGTGCTACAAATTCTTTAATCAGAGGTGGAGAAGGTGGTATGATGCCGCTGGCACATGCAATTAGCATTATAAACAATTGAATGTCAGCATAGTACTTCTCCAAACTTGTCAATTGTTGAAAATAAAATGTTCCAGAAGGGACCTAGGAGAACAGGAAAATAGATAAAATAGCATTGTTTGTATGCCAGTACTGAAAGAAGAAAAGAGGGAGGAAATTAGATGATTATCATAAATTAAGCTATCTTATTAGTTGTAGTGAAGTGGCTTGCTTTAATAGAACTTCTTGAATGAAGAGATTTGATTTATAAGAATATTTCAGCCTCCATTTATGCCCTGAAGTTTGGAAGTATTATTCTGCCTGTTAAGCTTGTGTTTGAGAAGCTGAATACAGGAGTAAATAAAGAGTAAACTGAGATTATTTTGGGTTTTGTCCTTTTTTTTTTTTTACCTTTAGAAGTGGTTGCAAAGACTTCAAGTCTCCTACCCATGTCTTTAGTTTTATGAAGCTATCCCAGATGTCACAGTACAAACTTAAATCTGAAGGGATTTGAAAGAGGGGATTTGAGATGGAGAATGGAGATTCTTTGTTTCCAGTTCAATTTATTTGAAACACTCAGGCTTATATGTGATTTTTTTTCTGTGTTATCTTTAGGCAAGAATTCTTTATTATTTGTGCAGTAGCTTATTCAACTTGAGATGGTAGTGTCTAATTATTGCATCATCCTTTAAAATATTCTTGCCTAATCACTTATTGAAGAAACTTTTCTTTAAGTAATGTTTTGAAAAAAAAAAAAAATCCTTCCACTATGGGAAGTCATGTTTGCTCTGTAGTTGTTTTTGAGGTGTGATGGGTAACTGAACATTGGTTTCAGATACAGCCTTCTGTTTCCCTTTGATCTAGAAACCTCTGTTTTTGAGTAGTCTTCATGATGTAATTGTGGACAGTTGGTTTCTAGAAGAAATATATTAAGTGGTTGACTGAGGCTAAGTTTATTCTGTGAGGAGGAGGGAAAGGTCCTTCGAGGAAGACAAGCAGTTTGGGTAAGCATTAGTAGAAACAGAAAATAGGCCAAACCCTTCAGCAAAAAACCAACTAGGATAAGGCATGTCATAATTACATGTAGTGGAAACTTGCTGTTAAATAGAGCAATTGCATGGGATAGAGAGGCAGAAGAATGATTTTGCAAGAGAAAACAAAGCAGATGTTACAAAGAATGATAGAGAAAGACAGAAGTCAATGTGCTGATAATATGCAAGAGATTTTGTATTCCAAGATACTAAAAATGGAATCTGGTATTAACTGTTTCCATGGTCTTGTGGACAAAAGGGACCTCATTGCACTGGTTCAACTAGCAAAATCTTTACTGTTCATAGTTCTTAGGGTTCAATTAGTTTTGCTTTGGGATGATACCAGTAATCATGGGAAGAAAGTATCATAGGGTAGTAGTACTTGCTGGGAAGTAGTCAGACTGCTGGAACACAATAAATCAATTGCCATGATTAAAAATGTGTCTTTGGGCCTCCTGTGATAAGTAACAACTATGTTTCTTCTTCATATTGTTCCCTGATCTCTGATAGTTGGCAAAAGAAAGAGGAGGATATGGGAAGGAGATAGTGAAAATTTATATTACAGCAGCAAGTACATGTATTTTTTGTAGATTTTTTATTAAATAAATGAAAAGTCTAAGGGAAGGCTTATGTGCTTGTAGATATATGTCAAGAGTGAGTGCTATTTGACATGCAGGGTGGTGTATTTACACTTTAATTACTTGAAAGATGGTTGGTCTGCTGAAGATTTTAACAATGTCAGGTTGGGAAAAGAATATTATTAACAAGCTTGCTGCAGTCTGGATGCCATTTCAGTTGTCAGGTGATGAAGCTAAAGAAAAAGCAAGTATTTTTTTCTGCCTTCTTCTTCCTGGTAATTTTATTCTGTATTTTCTAACTCAGATGAGGCAGAAGTTCCAGAGTGACTGGTACTGTTGATTAACTCACTTGATGGCTGGCTAGCAGTTTCTTCCTGCTTTATTTAATCAAGGTGGATGTTCTAATTCAGGCTAAACTTGTGATACTGCTTAGAGTGATGATCTTGTGGTCTATGCTGTAAATCAGATATGGATTTTTTTTTAATTGTTTCCAAAGATTACTTGTGTTGTGTTGAGCAGATTGCTTCTATTGAGAACATAGTGACCTCTGAATAGTTATTTATTTAAACTTACATTTGAATTCTTCAGGTTCTTTCAGATTCAGCTGGAATTGTGGGCACATGACTCTTCAAAATTGGTTTTTAAGGGTCTCTGACCAACCACCTAAGAGACTAAGGCAGTAGTGATTACCTCTGGAAATCTTGATCTTAATTTGTTGCATTCCTTTAACCCTGTGCTCCCCAGCAGTAAAATAGGCATAATATAGGATTTCAGAGGAATATTGGCAATTAAGGCTGTGGTGCTGGATTCTACATGCTTTGTGTGTTGAAATATAAAAGGGAGGGAGGGAACCCAACCCTTCAGTGTGGTTCTGGTTAGTGAAAGTAGCAGATATAATCCCTTCTTTGCAGAGTACCTGGAGATCTGGGAATGGAGAAAACTGTCTCTTTTTCACTGTATCACTTAGGTAATTTTGACTGATTATCGGTTCTCAGATACATTGCTGACTGTGGTGTGTATGAAAGAGGAGACTAATTGTATATAATATCCACATAGTTTAGTTGGTAATGCAGTAAAATCTAGGGAGGAAGTAACCATAAAGAGTGTCTCATCCTACTGGTATTTATTTTTATGTGTTCTATGATGAACAATATAAAGAAATAAGAGAGAGTTTGTCTTGCCTAGGATAATTAGAAACTCCTATCTTGCATTCTATTTTTTTCCTTGCTTTTCTACATTTGGGTGGCTGTGGGTATAGGATATATAATTTTGAGTGCTAATGTGCTCTGAAATCCATTCTTTTATTATATCCAGTAAAAAAAACTTGACAAGTGTAAAAATGTTAACAAATGGCTTATAAAAAATTGAGAGTAGCCAGACAGCTCTCAGTCTAGTTAGTTATCTCTCAACTGATGAAGTGTTGCTATCCTCTCATGCAGTTGTAAAAAAAAGAACTTGCAATAGTGCAAGAAAGGGTTTTAGTTCTTGGCCAGTGTGACATTCCACCCTTAAGGGGAAGGGAGCACCCAGGATTCGTAGATTCTTGTGGTCAAAAGGAATGACAAAAGTCAGATGGTCTGCAAAAGTTCACAAAGTTTTATTAGTAAATTACACACTTTGGCATGGAAATTGGTGTGTTAGTCCCTGATCTCCCAGTATAAGCACATGGCAGTGGGGTTTGGATAAAGGGGTAGAGCGAAAGGGAAGAGAGAGAGGGGGAGAGTGAAAGAAAGATCACCAGTCCTGGCTCCAGCGCTGATCCAGCTGATGGAGTGTCCAGGGTCCTGGGGCACATGTGTGCCTGGGCTTGATGGAGGTATCTTTTATAGATAAGTTTTCCCCACCCTGGAGAAATTTCTCACTTCCTATGCAAATTAGTTCTCATGTACATTAGTTCTCTGTTCTTCCGGATCATTCTGGAAGTGGGTTGGAGGCTTTAGAGTTCTTGGGTGGTCTTGATCCCCCCTGCAGTCCATGCCCACTTCTCGACCTCATTCCTGCGCTGTGCTGTGTTGGGCTGATCTCCAGGAACCAGAACAAGGATGTTTGTCCCAGAAAAGTAGTGCCCTACCTCGGTATGGCCCATTCTCCAGCCACGTCCTGTTCTTTCTCACAGTGTTATTACCAACAATCCTTGGTTGGCTCCACAGCCATCCAGCTATCGGTGTTTGAGACACACATTAGTCCCTTATCTTCTGGGATTCTACAGCCAGGAGTGCATTTTGAAAGTTAAAGTGATGTAATCTGAAGTCAGTGTGGACCAATTCCTTTTGGTTTATTGAACTTTTATCTTTGGTGGGAGGAGTAGGGAGGCAGCATGTTGCCTTTCAGGTCATATAGATGTTAAGTTTCTTTGCCTATGATCAAGCACAGGGTATAAAACAGCACTGTCCAATAGTACAGTGACCTAAAGAGAGTAGGACTTTATCAGACCTTCAGGAAGTAAGTGTAATGTAAAGCCATTATTGACATCTTTTGGCTCAGGGATTATTGGAATTATGTATTCATCCTTCAAAAGCTACCCTTGTAAGCTATTAGTTTTCTGGGCCTCATTCTGTGAGTTCAAAAGAAGCTGTTGTTTCTCAAGAGTACAATGGTTCTGTCATTAGTCACTGCTCTCACATAAGACACTTTAGATTCTCTTATTCTAATAGCATAACTTAATTACTCAGTAGAGCTGCAAGTGTGAGCCAATATATTTGAGTCTCCCAGCTGTATGAATAACCCTGAATTATTTTTAAGTTATCAGATTACAGAGGTGATAATGTAACACCTGTGTGGGTGTTTTGGTTTAGGTCAGGACAGAATAAATGCATGCATTTATTTCTACTCAACAATTGGTTCTGTGTGAAGGAATTTAGATATTTATCGCCTCTGTGAAAGAATGATCAATGCAAAGAACACTTCAGAGCTACAGAAAAGTTATCTCTACTTCCCCTTTCCTTGCTGGTAGGAGCAGCAATTGTCAGTACATGGAAAGAGCAGAGTGCTGAATATGCTGGTTGTGCCATATGAGCTTGGTCCCAAGCGTCAATGGAGGGCCTCCACAGTCTGACATCCCTGAAACTGCAACCTCCACAGGACTCTTTCTTTTTGTTTTGTGTGCAAGTGCATATGTTTTATTAAATTCTTACTGCCACTGTTAGGATCATAAGCAAAGACTTCTTATGAGGTCAGATCTCTGCTACCATTGTATACTCTTGTTATCAAAGTCCATTTGGCAGATAATAAAGATAGGGGGCTGAACCCCTTATCCTGCAAATACTTATTTCTGTCAATAGTCCCTGTGATTTAATTTTGAGTTTTACTGCAATCAGTCTGTGAGTAATGATCCAGAGGATCAGGTTCTTTCCTACATGGATTGATTATCTTGAGGTTTCAGTGAGGCATTTGGAGATAATCTTATGTAGGAGATATCCTTGGTTTTTTATCAACTACCATTTAATGTGAGGTGCTAGTATGTGGTTGGGTTGAGGGCATTTTCTTGGGTTATGTAACCAAAAAATGTGTATTCTATTTCATCTGTTGAAAGCCATTGGGGAAATTTTTTTTTTTCTTTATCTCTTGTAAATCCAGGGGGGAGAGGGGTGGATGCCTTATGATAATGGGCCAGCCGTTAAAAACAGGTGGGGCAGTGTTTCTTATCTCTTTCACCACCCGTCCATCCTCCGGGGATATCTTCTGATAATGGGCCATTAAGACTCACCAATTAACACCGGGCAGGGTCCTAGAGACCACCGGCTAGCTTCTTTTGTATTGCGCCCGGCATTAAAATGAGCGGTGCCCTCCCTCCTCCGTGCTGAGCATCAGTGGAGCGGGGCAGCTTTGAATTTCTTAGAGAGCAGCCGTGCAGGGCCCCTTAGTCCAGGGTAGACAGAGACAGGGCTTAGAAGATCTGTTGCTTTGAGATCCAAGTTTAATCCCGAATTTTCAGCAGCAAACAGACAAAAGAAACGCGTGAAAAACAGTGCATATATGCCCCCTGGTTCAGGAGCCTGGCCAATCTGGGAGGACATTGCAGGTAAACATTTCATCTTTTCGGCTAATGGCTTAACAGAGAAAGGATAACTAATTATTCTAACAAATGAAA
>VWYN01019619.1:0-27632 GCA_013400075.1 Hippolais icterina
ACGGGGAGCGCCGCAGGCCCCTGCCCTCCGGCCGTGCCGCCCGCCGCCGGGCCCTCTGCCCCTGCCCCTCGCTGGTAACGTGCGATAGAGCCACTAAAAGGACTTCACGGCAGGCACACAGAAATACTCAAAGAACACGAAGAATAGAACAAGCAGTTTTCAAAAGTGGAACCCTTAAGTGCAAACTACTTCCTCTGCTACCATCTTCCAAGTAGTGTTGCCTGGACTTTCTCCATATAGGAAATAACATTTCTTTCCCGTAGCACAGTCTGATGTCATCATCAGTCTTATGCTCTGTTCTTGCCCATAACACGGAGTACTGCAACTCTTGTTCACTCATGTGCTGGTGTCCATAAGCTACATGCTTTACCTTGCTTATGGGATCACAGTACATCACCTTTCTCAACTGAAGTGTGTCCAGGTTTAAAATGTACTTTCCTTAAAATTTACAAGCAGATTTTTTTACTATGGTTTAGTAAATATGCCAGCTTTACTAGTATGTCTCATTACAGTAAGGTATTTAGATATATATTTTTGGGAAACAGAAGTAGGAATATAAAATACACAAGTTATACACTATCAGCATCCTAACATGAGAGACTATAGCTGATAGATATTTATTTTGATATCACACATACTAAGCAATATGCTCAGTTATTAAAAGTTAACTTCTTAAAGTTTAGCCTTCCCCTGACATGCTTGCAAAACAACCAGGATAAAGTGTAAATACCTGACTAGGAGCCAGTTCTATGTGAACTCCATGCCCTTCAGGGCTAACTCTTATTTCAGAAGTCATCAGTAATTTTGTACTGCTGTACAGCTTTATTTTTGTCATTGCTGGTGCAAAAGAGAAGTGTGATGAAAGGTGCATATGCTTTCCCCTGGAAAATACTATAATTTTAAAATATTTCAGTAACCTAAGGTGTTCTTTGGTGTCTTTCTTTAAACATTTATATGGAAAAGTGGGGGGTGGGGTGGGGGGGGTGGAATATGTTTTATGTAGGAAAGTAGCTATGTTAAAAAGAAATCCATTTGGGGCAAACAAAGTTATTTTTTTACTGTGTAATAATATTGTAGATATTGGTGTCAATATCTACACTTTTTGTCTATGCAAATATTACATAACTTTCCATAGTCCCCTCCTTGCTGTCCTGGGGGCAGGGTGATCAAAACATAAGGTAGAATGACTTACCTCAAACTCCCAAGTGAGTCAGTAGCAGAAGAAAGGTTATGACTCACTCTCAACATACAAGCTTGTGTTTTTCCCTCTGAAACTGGAAACATAGCAGAGAGCTGTGGGAGGAGCAATAATTTAGCCAACCACACCCTGCTTCCAGAATATTTCATTGGATAATAAATGCCTATGAAGAGCTGATACCACCCAGGGTTGGTATTTTGGTGGGTTTTTAACCTTATCTTTGAAACCCACATGGTAAACTCCCATGACGTTCAGTTTATCTTCTTTTAGAAGATGATGGGATGAGCTCACCCTGACAAGGTTCAGTTCTAGAGTTTAAAGCAACTAAATGAATTTACAGGATCTTCAGCAAACAGTACAACTGATGAAGTTGAAGGTAGTTCTAAACAAAATTGAATTAAGAAAAGGTAAGAGAATTCAATACACAAAAACCACAATTCACTGAAATAGTACATTTAAAATATTATGCAATATGCAACACTTTACATACCAAAGACTGTGATTGCAAAAGATGGGTGCAGATGCGGTCCCTGTTAATGAGATACCACAGATAGGCAAAGCTCATTGGCATACACACTTCCTAACAGTACAACATACTTCTAGCAAATACTCAGCAAATCTAAAATACTTGTTCTATTACTTTCCTGTAAGATACATATCATTCTAAAATATTACTGACAATTCTCAGGAAGTGGCCAGTTCAGATACTAACACCAGCAGCCTTTCAAGTAGGCTACAAATTTGAGATATACTGTATCTTACTATAGCAGCTGAGTTACTGACTGTTGCACTTATGTATTCCAATATAGTCTTCCATTGCTAAACCGTAAAACTCAGGTCTTGTAGGAAATTCATGGCAGATCTTAGGATCGATGTGAAGAGAAATTCAAAAGCCTTGTAAATAGAAAATAAATAGTGTTTGTAGGCAAGTTAAAATTTCATGGAAGAAAAAATCCCAACAAAAATCGCGTGACCAAAACAAACTAACAACCCCCCCCAAAAAAAAACCCCAAACAAGCCAAACAATCAAACAAAAAACCAAAAACCCCAAAAAACCCCCACAAAATCACATCCTGCAAAAAAACCCACACACCACCATCACCATGAAAAAGCCCTCCAAGTTTCTTTCTCTATTAAAAAAAGATTATTTAAAAAACACACTTCTATCAAAAGTGCACAAAATGTAGAGTATAATCCTATGTCTTCAGGACAAAATTGTTTATCACCATTTCCTAGACTGAGCTCCTACACAAGACATGCAAAAGATATTGCAGTCAAAATAGACTTGTCACTGAACAAAAGAAAGTGCTTTAGAAAGATGCAAGTTGTTTATTTAAGGTAAACCCACAGCATTCCAAAATTACCAGCTGCAGAGGTTGTTTACTCACATTATTAAAAATTCAAGCTATATTTTGAGCTTGAATTTTCCAAGGCAAACTTTTAGTGTTTGTGGGTTTTTGGATTTCAAATAGTTTGTGTTGGAGGAAGCTGTGGTAGCAGAGATGCCCATCTCAGAAATGCTGTAGGAAAATTGTGCAAAACTTAAAAAAAAAATGTGCTCAATAGCTATTACTTAAGGATCTATGAAGGTCTAGCTGCTCAGTTTTTCCCCCCTAACACTACCCTTTCCTTCCCCAAGGCTACTCCTTAACTGATCCTTATTTCCTTCTGTCAGGAGGAACAGAGGAAACTGAAGACATTTTACTTCCCTCTTAACACCCTTAAATAGTTCTGAATAACAGACAGTAATACTGAATATTTTTGTGATTGATTGCTTGTACCTCTGTACCTATGAGTTCAAGTTATTCTTCTGCTATGAATGAGAACATGATTTTCAACTTTGTAATATGTAATTTTGACATATGTGTATTATTCTAAACTTCACCAGTCTTTTCAGTATTAGGATCATGGCAGGATCTCTGTCCTAAATATTTTATAGTGCAGCAATGCTGAAATGGAAGGACAGTTATAGTTAAAAGGGCTAAATAAAAAACTTGGAGTTAAAACCAGGCTATATTGTAAAATAATGTAATTACAAGTGAAGCTTGTAATTGAAAGCAGAAATACCTTCACTATATGCATAAAAGAACAGTAAAAGCTTGGTTTTGAGTGCTTTTGGTTCCTGGTGTTCATGACCTAGCTTTTATATTACTTTCTGCAATGCATCCTGTAAAAAGTCATGTAAATTGTCAGGTGCCAATTGTCAGGGCAAAGCTGGTTGCAGCTGTGTTTTAGATGAGGATTTGTACTTCACAAGGCATAAAATGCTCCGGGATTGATGGTGCCTTCGACACCAGCTGGTCCTAACAGGGCAACCAACCCCTTTCAGGCCAAGGAGATCCACCTCCAAAGAGCACTAATCAAAACAAATAAACAGTTGAATGTCTAAAATGAAACTAGAGACATGCAGATTTAACTCCTTCTGTAACCAGAAGTGAAATAAAGACATGCATTATCTTTTAGAGGAGCAATTTGTTCCAGTAATTCTGTACTTGGGAGTAAGAGGTTTTTCTACAATAAAGAATCCTAATCCAGGTTTGGTGTTTTTCTGCCATGGGATGGACTCCGTAGTGGGGAGAAAGGGAATATGAGGCTTAATGCTTTTTGCCAGCTCAAGGTACTTCTCTCCGTTTTGTTTTTCTGTTTAGACTAAGTAAAAGAAATAAAGAAGTATAAGAAATAGTTTCTGTAAAATACTGTCTAACGCAGGTGGTAATTAAAATTGATAAATTATTAAATTAAACAATGAAGATTCTCTGAGATTAATTTTTTCTGAAGTAGCTCTAATTAAGTTCAAGAAGTTGAAGATGAATTCAGCTCAACAAGCTTTGTCCTGCTTGTTGGCAGGGCGAAGCACATCCCATGGCCTGGCTTATGGTAGTCTCAGCTATTCCATAGCAAGCTCAAGCAAAGTAGCTCACTCAAGCAAGTAATAGATCTCATGAAAAATTACAGATCATAAATTGAGGCATGGAAAATGATGTTTCATGACAACAAAATGTCGACTAGTAATTCATTACAGTCCTACAAATAAGTCAAGAATTGTTCAGTTTACAGTTACAGCTGTGCTGGATTGCAACAGTTAATTAATTTGCATATATTCCTTCAGTTATTCAGTTTTTCATTATATAGTTAATATTGCACCTTCATTAATAAAAAACCTATTTAGGACATCAGAAGAAACTTAAAATTCAGCAAAAATTAATTTTTCAAACTCTATACTGATTTTTAAGGCATTGAAGATTATTTGGAACTTGTAGTGACAGTAAAGATCATCTCAAAAAAGGCAAGTGATGGACAACAGCATCTTTTAAGTTAACTGGGCAGGGATTTTAAGGGAATATTGATTAAAAAGTGTAGCTAGCTGAACGTAGAATATTGTAATATGAGTTATATAGAGACTTAGTAAATTTATAATCACTTAATGAATTTGCTTGCAACATTTAGTCCTAATAATTCTAGAGACTGTATTTATAGCACATGCACACAAAAATTAAACTAAATATTTTTTGTGCTTTTTATGTTAACGAGGCTCCGTATTCTTTTGCATCCTGAGAAGTATCTGGATCTGGCATTATTCTACATTAGTATTTCATGCACATTCCTTACCATTGTGAGTATTCATGAAATTTACATTACCTTTTCTCAGCAGTATCAAACTAATCACCAATATCAAATGATGTTTTAAAAAATACCTTGTCTAGAATTCTACAAAACTAAAAATATTTCTGTGTGAAAAGAATATCTAATCAATCTGTTCCCAAAAATTTTAAATCTGAAAATACGAAAACAAGTATGTTTTACAAATAGAATAAATAATGCGGTGGAACAGAAGACTATATGTTACATTGCTGTGTGAGGTCATGATAAAACATCCTGAGAGATCAATAAAAATTTACTTAATTCTGTACATCTTTAATATGAGTTCATAATACAGAGTACAGATGCTCCTTTTGAGAGCGTCTGCGAGAGAGTACACTGTGAATGAGTATTTAATATACTGTGCATTCTATTTTATATTTTCATAGTATAGAATGCTCTTACTTACATATTGTATGTTATTCCTCATACATATTCAGAACATATATTGTAACAGTTTCTTTGGAACCACTAACATGTAGGCTGTGAATGTGTATTAACAGCCAAATGTATTTGCATATTATGAGTCCATAATACCAAATGCACCAAATTGTTGATAAAAAGTCATTGCTATACATAGAAACAGAATTTATTTTCTCATGCTTCTCACTCACAACTGTGATATCTTGCAGTTATTTCTCACCCATATCTTAACAACTGAAAAGAAGAAAAAAATGCCAGTACAACAACAATTGGGAAATACAGTTTTCTTGAAGTAAAATATTTTGTGAAGGTTTTTGCTCCATATCATAATCAATATTTCTTTAATTGCCTGAATAAATATGCTCTTAGTTTTTCATTTTGGTATCCATACAGATGACTGGACCAAATGTTGGCATCAAGTGCTCATTCAGATTGTGCACGTAAAATGCGATTATAGGAAAAACAAACATAAATACAAACCTCAGTCAGTCAGTTCCACTAATATTTTTAACTGCCATGATTTTTTTTATTTGTATATTTGCCTAAAATAATGGGCCCCCCTAGGGGGGGGTGGGGAGGAGCGGGTTGCCAGCCAGGAATATGCAATTCTCTCCATTGAACAGAGGGAAATTTACAAAGTAATTTACACAATAACATAGTTACAAAATTTCATTTGTATCAAAAAGTTATTGTTGGTCTACATTGACAAATGATGATTCTGGCAACCCATGCAAGTAAGGATAGAAAAAGACACCATTTTACTTTTCTGAAAGAAGGAATGAAGAAACATAGTCTTCAGCCCAAGTTTCTTACTTAGAATTATGAAAGTTATACAAATCTTAGGTCCAGGTCTGATTTAATTCTGTGCCTATGCTTCTAGGATGGGGATTTTCCCCAGGAAGAAAAAGAAAATCTAAGGACCAATTGCCTTTTGCCCATTTCCCTTCCTCATCCTACAGAGTTTCTGAAATAACTGGAAAGACACAAGAGATTACCTATACCATTTCAAGGACTGCATAGTTGTTATACTGACTATTAGTTTTAGAATAATTTCAGGTGTATTATTTTAAGAAGCAACACTGAAAGTTACTTTATTGATCTGATATCACAACAGAGATATTAACTCAAAAACATATTCATTTATATTTTCTGGCAATTAATGGCAATTCTAAACCACCTACCATGCAAGAACCAAATATTTACATAAGACTAGCATAATACCTCAGCTAAAATTACCAATAAAATCAGAAAATGCAAACTAGATTTAAAGTGACTCCCATATAGCTGGTATTTTTGGATCCCATCTAGGGATGCAGTCCTGCACAGTGAATGACAGCACAATGATACTGCTCACTAATATGTGTAATATCTGCCACGTGTCATTGAGAGAGAAAGAATGTAGTATTGTATGTATGTTTATATATGGACATAAAACCACTAGAATTTTAGTGTTTTGCCTTTAAAAGAAGTTACTACATTTTAGTTTACTGTAGAAGCCTATTGCAGTGTAAAATTCCTTTATTTCCCTTTTATTTTTTCTGCATTTTTTTTTTCAAATATTCTTAAGTATTAATGCTGTATACAACATAATGCTGGAGTGAAATCTTATTTCATATTGTTTTATAAGATCTATAAATAGGCTCCTGTAATTTTATAAAATCAGTTATTTTGAGGTCAGAGCTGTGGGATTTTTTCCTTTTATTATTGTAAATAAAATAAGATATTTTGTACTCAGTTCTTTTATACTTCTAAAATACTTGCTGCTCTCTGAGAGAATGTTTCAAGATATGTGCCAGCAGATTAAATTACCTTGATAACCAGTGATCAAAATAAGCAAGTGAAATATTTTTCTGTAGTTTTACAAAGTGATCTCTATATTTTCTCAATAAATTATTTTCATTTTTTACCTTATACGGTTTATTATAGTCAAAGTAAAATTCTGATAACCATGAACTAGAGACAAGAAAAATTTAAGCACTTGTGGCATGGGTGCTTTCACTATCAAATCTCTGGTGTTCCAGTCCTGGATCTCTGACCACTTCCCTTATTTTTTTCCCCAATTTTGTTATGTCAGTACAACTTTTTTTTTTTTTAAGTGAAATTTGATTGTATAACAGTGGTAACCAATCCTGACCTGATCCAATGCTCTGCAGTAGCTAGTTAATCTTTCAAGCACTTCTACTCTGGTCACCTGGTTTTTAGAATAAAAGGTACATTTTTAATCAGTTTGCACCATAAATATAATTAAGGAGAAAACCAAATGAGTAGCAAAAATGCTAGTGCCATTTTCCCTCATGGCTGTGTCACTGGCAGTGGTGGCAGCAGAGATTCCCACCCACTCCACTTTTCCTCACTCAGCATCAGCCTGTTCTGAAACTAGGAATGGGAATGCTCCTCCTAAGATCATCCCACATTATCAGCCCAAAACAATAAATACTTCTCCCCAGAACTGTAAATTGCTTCTTCAAATTGCCATTTGTGAGTTATGCTGAAGAGAATCATATAAAATTTAGGAAAGGGTTATTGAAGTGCTCTCTCAAAATGTCCTAATATTACCAAGGTCTTATTTTCTTGAAGAAAAAAAATATACACCTGGAAATTTATGTGAAGGAGCACTCAAGGCATATATTCAGTATGTATCTCTTTCTGCCTGCCACGGTATATGGAATCAAGTATGCTAAGAATTTTTTAAAAATTTAATAATTTGCTACAATGGGAAAAATATGGAAGTTAATCTTCAGAAACAGAATTTATCAGCCATTTAATTTTCTTCTTATAAAACTGTAGTTGGAAAAGGCAAAACATGAGGGTAAGCAGAAACACTAAAAATACTGGTTTCCCCCATTTAATACCAACAAATAAAACTCTTCTATGGCTTTCGAAGCTTCTAACATTTTTTCACATATTAAATTCTCCTCTTATATGAGATTTCTTATTGAATGAGAACTGATAAATAGCACCAAGGTGTCATGACAGAGAACTTCTTAAAATAAAACAGAAGATATTCTGTCTTTTTCTCAGTGTAAATGGTTGAACTTGGCAACAATAGGCTGACATAGGCCTCACACGGATGAGAAAAAATCAGATTCTTGACCCATGGATACAGCAATTTGAAAATTACTACAATAATTTCCTCTACAGTTTGCAGGGAAATGCACAGTTTGGTAATTTGGTGCAACAAAGTGAAGAAAATACACAACAGATTTCTATACATACCCTGTAATGTTTGTGTGTCTAGACACCTGTAGTTAGCTACACTCGCAATGCATAAAGAATATGCTACGCTAGACCATGAGATTATACATTTATCCTCATTTGTGAAGGTGGATGCCTAGAACTCATGAAGAGGAAAAGATATGTTATAAAGTATTTAATCCTAATCAATATTTATTAAAGGAGACAAAGTAACAGTAGTGCAAATCTACCTTACTTTACTAAAAACCCAGTAAGTTAGACTTCTTTTCATGCAATAATTAATGAAGTTTTATGATTTATTTTAACCCTGAAGTGGGTTTTTAAAAACTCTAATTATATTAATGTACTAAAAGAAATACAATTGTCACGTAGTTTCATTAAGCATGACAGGTAACAGTTTCAAAGACAAATGCTGAAACTTGTGAAAATTGCAAGTTCAGGTCGAAGTGACAATATGGTATCAATGGGATGGAATTGTGCCTCTCACTGCATTAATCAATACTAAAATTTATTTTTTAATTTGTGAAGGATGTATAGTTTCATTAATTTATTTCTAGATTCTTTCTACTTTTGTCTGTCTTTGGATTTCTGTCTTTCATTTTAAAATACTCTGTCTGTTTATAAATCCACAGCGGATCTCATAAAATATTACTGTTGGGAAAAAATCCGTTTTCTGCATACCATGTGCAGTTTGTGGTATTGATCATATAACTAAGTCAATTAAAAGAGACATGACTCTGTTAAAACTGGAAAAGTACTATTGTCTCCTGTGCTATACTCTGTGCAAAATCAGATTTATGTTTGTTCAGTTCATGGTATCTCACTCATCTTTGCAAACCACAGGCTACACCTGCAATCCCCTAGCATAACCTAGATTTTTAATTTCCACTTGTGAATACATAAACTATTGAACCAAGTCAGCATTATATTTAGCTTAGCAGAGCCTGTTTCATAGGTCATAGACCTGATGCTCTTGAGCTGGAACTGAGAGGATCCTGCCATAAAATATTTTCATTACAGCTTTATGGTTCAAAATACAAGCACACACATGCTCCATCTTGCTGTCCATAGATGGGGTTTGTTTATGTTGCACTTTGTGATAGCCCGTGTAGTGGAATTTTAGTATTTTGGGATAAGAGAACAGTTAAAAAATTTAATTTTCAGTGCAGTTAATGACCAGTGGTAAGGTGTGTGTACAGTAGACTTCTATGGACAGCTATCAGAAAGAATGCTTTTGGCACCTGAATAGAATATAATAAACAAATATTTGGACTGTTTTCTTTAAGTGCGGATAAATAATGTATAGATGAAAATTTATACATAAATTTAAATTTCAGAAATGACAAGAATGAAACCATTTAATCAATCTCTTCCACAATATTATATAGTCAATATATGAAGGGTTTCTTGAGCAAACTATTAGGTCTGTGTTGGGATACAAGGGCCTTTGCAAGTGAAAATATAGTTACTACTGAGTATCAGACAGTACTGAAACCTACCCCTGTCAACAGGTCTAAGCTTGCTAGGGGCAAGGCATAATGTAAACATTTTCATGTTGAATGTAAATGACTATGGACCTGTTGGCAGCTTTCTCTGCTGACAGCACGTATCTCTGCTCTCTGCAGGCTGTGTAAGCTGTAGGTTATGGACTTGCAACTCATATTGCTTTTTACGTCTCCTGTAAATCTGGAGCATTACTCCTATAACCTGCCAAAATTCACATATTAAGTGGATATTGTCTTTTTAACTTACTAATCCAGTTTGATTAAGAGACAGTGTTCATAGTGGAGAAGTAAATGGGGCAAATTATGGCTTTTGAGAGTGATTAAATGCTGAAATGGAGCTGAGGCATTTGACCATCACAAGAGCTATTTAGTGTTGGAATATTCCAGCCACATGACTGTTTTCCCATCAGCCACTAAGAAATGCACATTTAACAAACAACATTAAAGAGACAGATTTTTCTGAGTAAATGAAGGTTTGAAAGCAGTTGAGACGCCCAGCTCATCTCCCATGAAGGCCAGGCATAGGTAAATTTGTACAGAAGTTGGAAGGAGTATGTTCCTCTCCCTGAGAGAAGTGCTAAGGACAAATAATTGCCCGAGGGAGTTACCTGCATAGAAACTGAGGGCTGAGACTAAGGTGTGAACATATGTGATTTGAGTTAGGATTTATGACTCAATTTCATATTGCTACTGTAAGAGGGTAACAATTAACATCTGCCAGACAGACCTGTTAGCACATATTGGAAACAAGTCCAGCACAGCGGCAATTCTCCAGTCTCATGGGAACAAGCCTATTTCATTTATATACCCAAAAGTATGGATGAAGTAAGGATTGACACCTTAGGAAGAGGCCATTGCAGAATTAGAAGGGAGGTTCTGGTGGCAAAATCTCCCAAGAGCTTGGAGAGGAAGTTGAAGTTGAGTTTGGAGGATTTTTTTGTTGTTATTGTTAGTTAATGTTGTGAGTTATAAGTAAAAGGCCAATGCAAGGATATTACTTCACATTTATTTAGACAATGAATATCAAGAAACTCAAATCATTCCCACACAGTAGCCTGCTATGTACAAAATAGCCATATTTGGTTAATATGGGGGATTTTACAAAGAAAGCATTATTGGTACTCCAGTTAAAAGGAGGTAGTGTCTTCTGCAGCTGAACAGCTAAACCCAAGAACATTAGTTTGTAATCTGGTGATTTCCAGAACTAATCTGATGACATTTCTGAACATCATTCTCCCTCTTCCTCTGAACTCAAATGCATCAATCTAAAGCTATATAAAATTCAGCCCTCTTAAATTTAATGGAAATGAAGGAAAGTGGAAGATGCTAAAGAGTTGGGCGGACAGGTTTGGAGAGTCTCTCTAAGCAGGAAGCAGGTAACTTTGCTCCACTGGCAAGCTGTCATTTTCTTAGTGTTAGTCAGAAAAGAAATGTAATATTTTTGTCCTTTTCACTGACCATTATGGAAAAAAAAAAAGAATAGAAGGCGTCATTTACTCCAACAGTTTTCTGTCTTCAGCTTTCTAATGTTCTCACTTTTTATTCACAAATTATTTGCAGAGACAACAGGGAGGAAATCTGAATTGGTGAACAAATTTGATAGTGTTTTTTAAACAGCATCCTGGTGAGGACAGGAGATGGACTATGACTGCATAGTAAAATACATGAGTACTTTTATTATAAAAATTCTGAGTCCCAGCTGCATTTCTTTAAACGCAGTTTCTTCTGCCTTTTTTTTTTAACACAGGAAAACTCAACTCTTCTAAAATCTACCACAAACTATCGCTGCATCTATAAGCAAAACACTTAATTTTTGCATGTCTGCTTTAATTACCTATGAAATAAGAATGGCAGTAGTTGCTTCCCAGGAAGGTTAAATTTGCCTGGGATCCTGACATGCCAGGTACCAGTGAATTCCAAGCAGTTATTATTTGTTAAGACTCTCAAAGCAAAAATTTGCAAAATCAGTGAGGACACATGTAAATAATCTTCACCAGGACCATGTCAGGGGTCTCCATTAGGAGGCACCATTACCAGATTTTTGTTTTGCCTATCAGCGCTCCAGTTTGGCCATTCTCACCTGTGGTATTTTTGACAGAGAGGGCTTCACCCACTTTTGCTTTCCTCAGGCAGTCAGAAAAGATGTGATGACAAAATCAGAGCTACCACCAAGATAGCACGGTAGTTATCTCTGAAAGCATACTGGGCCACGGTTTCAAACAATCCCACAACATGATTTAGAAGTTGACGGGGTTCTTGTTAAAGACACAACAAATCAGCTTGTTCATTCTTGGGATGATAATACCATTTCACTGAAGTACATCTGAGTTCCTTTTACATTTTCTGTGTGCAGCAAAAAACTCCATAACAATACTGTTGAGCCTTCTGAAATGAATACCTCTTGAGGCAATAAATCGGTTGAAGAAAAAAAATGGTTTCTGGGCACCTGGGCTATGTGTTTAAGGATTTGAACTTTCCTAATGCCTAAAATCTGGGGAAAAAGTCCAGAAAGGACACCCAATTAGAAGGATATTGACTCATCCTGACAAAGAGGTGGGGGAGGGAGAAAGGGAGGAAGGAGGGAAGAGATCAAGGCTCACAACAAAAAGCCTATTCATTTATAACAGCTTGGCAGTGGAACCATTCCAGCGTGCTTAAAAATACTTTATCCATTAGTTGGGAGCTCTTTTCTAAATGACAACTTGCTGCCCAGATCTGACCACAACCAGCTCCCTTTTCACACTGAATGTAGCAAGGTTCACCTTGTCAAAAGCAGCTTGCCACCTCTTCTGGACGTTGTAAGGAGGTGAGGCAGAGTAAAGCAAAAGTGCCCTGTGAGAAACAAAAATCCCTGACCTCCAGCATATAGCAAGGGGAAGGACAATGCCGTTCAGTTCCTCCCAGACTATTTTAAAAAAAGAGAACAAGAGAGTACAGCATTTAACTAGAGTTCTCCTTGCATGAAAAACAGGAAGAGCATTTTAGGTCAATCAAGTTATTAAAAATAAGATAATTTATTGCCTCAGTGTATGAGCTCAGCAATAGTCCTTTTCAATTTTATATGACGCTCTTTATGCTAAGCTCTGATCACGCACCTGAATAAAATCATCAAACATATTTCACCAATGTTCCTATATATTAGGCAAGAGATATACATTTTTAATTACAAATACTAAATACTTGTGGAGCAGCAGGATTTTTTAAATCAAATTTTTCTCTCCTAGGAACACTTCCTCCTCAGTTATAAAGCAGTATAGCTGGAACTATTAATATTTTATGCTGGGAACTGTGGATACAACTTCATACAAAAGCTTTTCTTTATCTGAAATATGACTGTTGCTGTAAAATAGGCACTCCTATCTTTTCACAGTATTTTGTTGCATATGATTTCAGAGTGTAGTTTGAGGAAAATGAACGTCTGGTTTAATGTGTGTTTATTTCTCTTGACACATACATTGTGTCCTTATGTTAGTTTGCATTGAGACTCTGGAGAAGATTCTGGGAGAATACTGTGCAGTTGATCTTCTCATCAAAGTATCAGCTTTTCTAAATGTGTCATTCAGCTACAGCAAAAAGTATTTTATATTACAATATGTGCTATCTGATTCACCTTCTTACAAGGATCATCTTTGTAACCTTCTCTCATGTGGATATTCTTAATAACACCAGCTTTATGTAAATGCAAAAAGACTACATCTATATCTACAGTATCTGTTTAAAGTAAAAATATGGGGGAAAAATACTTAGGTTCTTATAACAAAGTATTCAATGATTTATATTCGGGGTTTAGGTTTTAGATATAGAACAACGAGGTTTGTGAGAATTCCTTGTTTTCTTTTCTTTGTTTAGTTGATTACTTTCAAGCTAACATGTGGAAACAGTGGTTAAAGGTGGCATTGTAAATAAATATTCATATGTGTCCACTTACTTACTCCTGAACATGGTTGTGGTGTGAAGAACTAATTGAGTGTACAATAGCTGTCTTTTTAGTTTCCTAAGACAAGATAGCTCTTAACCTAGGTTTGCAGGTACCTTGAAATATTTATGAGTGATACAGTATGGATTCTAAAATATATTTCTTTTAATGAATACTGGCAGGTTGTAACCCAGCTCTGCACAAGACCTAAGAAAAATGGCAGGGCAAGATCAAACATTTGTTTACATCTCACTTCCAATGACATATTTTACTTTGGCTGGCCTTTAAGTGGATGTAAAATTAGATAATGCAGTAAACCACAAGCCAGATAGAGAGACCACAGGTCACACTATCCAGAATGAAGAAACAAAGTCTGGTTATAGTTTATCATTAGAAGTGCTATCTGCATTTTATGTGCAGTGCTGGGCTTGTAAATGTTTCTAATTTAGTGGGGCAGTGTATCCAGATGTTAATTGCTCATTTCATTTTCTAGACTACACCAAAGAGCAAGATGACCTCTGTGCAATAGCAGGAATGAAAAGGCTTCCTGAATTCTGAGCTCAGATGCAAGGCAGTATCAGAAGCCTTCCTGTCACTGCCTCTCTCCTGTCTTCTGATGAGTGGGCTTGTTGGGCTTTTTTATTTAAGAGCAACATTTACCTACTGCATAGGAATGCTCTGAAATTAATTCATTTGCATGCCATGTGAAATATGAAATGTGCTAGGAAACAGATTTCAGTTGTGGAAGTTAGGATGCTGCTATCAAGCTATGCAGGAGAAGCTGCCTGGTAGTGTCTGTTGATTTTAAGGTCCTTGGTCTATCTGAGAAACATCAGGGCAGAAGGAAGGGGTCTCAGGGACGGCCTCCTCTTTCTAATCCACAGTGGGAAATGCCTGGTGGCCCTCAGCCAGAGGGCACTTGTGCAGACTGCTTCCATGTCCTTGTGGCAGGTGAGGTGTTGAGTCTTGCATAAAGTTCTCATTCCCACCTGGGCTTCTCTGTCAAAAGTATTTTTAGCTGAGGTTGGATCTTAATGTATATGCACAGACGCTAACCAGACAAACTGGACCCTCAAACAAAACAGAGGATGATCAACTTGTTTATATAGGTGTAGCTCATATATCATGTTCCACTTTAATTTTGAATTCTAAGTTGTGGAGCTAAGGGACTCCTTAAAACAAAGAAACATTTAGAAATCCCTGACTCATCACACATAAGCAGTCTTAAACCAGATATTAGTACCAAAATAAGCTGATTATTAATAGCAATATTACAGTGAATACCTCAAAACCAAAATATCACTATTCTTTTTGTCTACAATAATAATGTCCAGTTCTCCATCCATAGCATGAAACTCGAGGTGCATTTGCATATCTTAATAAATTAAATAAACTTTTTTAGAAATAAAACTGTACCAAATAAAACATGAAGCAGAATTAAGCACTTATTAATCCTTTTTATAGGAATATATGGGGAAACCAATGATTCTTTTAATGAAATATATAAAATAAGGAGAGAACATAATAGACTACTCATCCCTGTATCAAGTAAGAGCAAGTTCAAAGTACCTCATTACCTTGACTCTAATATTAGTCTGGAGAAGAATGCCTCTGCAAAAACAATTATATTTCATAAGATCATAAATTCTCAGAGATTGGAATGACCTTAAAAATCCTCTATTCCCAACCCCCAATGCCATACAGAGGGACACCTCCCACAAGCGCAGGTTACTCAAGGCTTTATCCAACCTGGATTTGAACATTGTGGGGACTGGGGCAAGCACTGCTCTCCCTGGGCAGCCTCTTCCAGTGTCTCACCACCTTCACAGTAAGTAAAGTAAAGTAAAGATTTTCTTCCTAATATCCAACCTAAATTAGAGGACTGGGCAATCACCAACCACAGGAATTTCAGCAAGGAAAAGTGACGTATTCTGCACCTGGGATGAGGCAACTGTGAATGTAGGTACAGTCTGGGAAATGAGATGCTGGAAACCAGCACCATGGAAAGCCTATGGCAAGCTGAATTTGAGTTAGCAGTGCCCTGGCAGCCAGGAGGGCCAACCCTGTCCTGGGGTGCATCAGGCACAGCATCACAGCCACTCTCCTCTGCACTGGGGCAGCCTCATATTGAATATTTTGTGCACTTTGGGGCACTGCAGTGTAAGAAAGATATAAAGCTGTTAGAGAGTGTCCAAAGGAGGGCCACATGGATGGTGAAGGGCCTTGAGGGGAAGCTGTGTGAGGAGTGGCTGAGGGCACTTGGTCTGTTCAGCCTGGAGGAGACTGAGGGGAGAGCTCACTGCAGTTACAACTTCCTCATGAGGAGAAGAGGAGGGGCAGACACTGATCTCTGTGGTGACCACAGGACCCAAGGGAATGGCCTGAAGTTGTGTTGGGGGAAGATTTAGGCTGGATGTCAGAAAAAGGTTCTCCACCAGAGGGTAGTTGGGCATTTACCCAGGGGAGTGGTCACAGCACCAAGCCTGATGGAGTTCAAGATATATTTGGGTAACTCACTCAGGCACTTGGTGTGGCTGTTGGGCTCCTGTGGTGGGCTGAGAGTTGGACTCAAAAGTCCTTTTGAATATCTTCCAACTCAGCCTATTCTGTGATTCTGTGATTTGTACCCATCATTCCTTGTTCTATCACTAAAGTTCCTGATCAAGTGTCCCTTTTCAGCTTCCCTGTAGGCCACCTTCATATACTGGAAGATTACTATGAGGTCTCCACACAAAATTCTCTTCTGCAGTCTGAGCAGTCTCAACTTTCTCAGCCTGTCTTCTGAGGGAAAGTGCTCCAGTCCTCTTATCAGCCTTGTGGCCCTCCTCTGGACTTGTTCCAACAGCTCCATGTTCTTATGTTGAGGACACCAGAACTGTATGCAGTACTCCAGGTGGAGTCTCGCAAGAGCAGAGCAGAGCAGAGCAGGAGAATCACCTCTGATCTGCCAGCCATGCTGCTTTTGAAGCTGCCCAGGATTTGGTTGGTTTTCTGCACTGCAACTACACACTGCTGGCTCCTGTTGATTTTTTCATCAACCATCACCTCCAAGTCTTCCTCAGTAAGCCGTGGAAAAAGTTATTAAGTAATATATCCTAAGTCTACTCTACCAGGCCACACGCATTGGCAGTTCATAAATTGGCCAAACTCAGTAATTGTTGTTACTCAGTAGCTTTTTTGAGTAGCTCAGTCTTCCAATTCTTTTTCAAGCTTATATCAACTTCTAATACTACAAATGTCCTGTAATAACTTAATTATATGAAGTGGATTTTTTGTTGTTTCAAACTTGCCTTATTCAAATTTCATCTGATAGCTGCTTTTTCTCTCTAGAAAAGACAGAACGCAATCATACCCTTTTTAAATCCTTCATAATCTTGATGATTTCATAAACTGTTGTTACATTCATGTCTTTTTTTTTCCTTGCCTGAAGAGTAAGAAGATGTTTAATTTACAGTCATATTTAAAATGTTTCATACTTGTAATCATCCTTGTTGTCTTCTCTGTATCTTTCTGATTGGAGAGGGAGGAGAGAAAACTGAACAAAATTATATACAGTGTTCAAGACAAGCCCACACTCTGGAATTACAGAGAGGTGTAACAATATTTTCTGTTTTGAGATGACAGTGTCTTAGAATTATTTCTCTACAGTTATCTACTCTTTGTAACTTGAAGATATCATTCCTGAGTGGAAGCTTGTTTATGTTAAATTAGGATTTATACATATAGCTAGAGCTGAAGTTGTTTTTCCCCATTTATTTACATTTAATTTCACTTGGTTTTTTATTAACAAGTACTATGTTCTTCAGCTCTTCTCAGTTGTTCCTCATCCTTCTTGTCCTGCATAAATTTGTAATACTAGCAAACTTCATTATCTCATTTTCCCGCCACCTTTCCATTTCATTTTCTACTATGTTTAAGAGCACAAATCTAACGTACACTTTTATGGTTCTCTGCTAGTACCCTCCCTGTGCTGGTTTTGCACGGAAGTGATTTTTCTGGGAGGAGCTATGCAAGTGACCTGGGAAGAGCTGTTTCTCAGCTGAGAAAACAGACTGTATAAACTTATTTTGTCTCCAAATTTTCAGCAATTATCCATCTATCCAAAGACTTTCCCTGCTACTCAGTGGTAGCATAGTCTGTTTTACAGGAACATTCTAAAAAGGGAAAGGAACATTGTAAAAAGCTTTTTGGCATGGCAAGACAACTTTGGCAACTGGATTGCTTTTTTCTGTGTGGTTGTTGAGCTCTCCAGTGAATTGTATGCAAAATTTTATATGTGACTTTTCTTTAAAAAAACAACACTAATTCCCCTCAAACATATATTTTTTCCATGCCTACTAATATTTTTCTTCTATTCTGTTTTAATTGCTCAGTTCAAATGAGAAAAAAATTGATTCATTTACCCTCCTTGGAATTGTTTTTTGAACAGCAACATATATGTAAATTCCATTCATTGGGTAGCAAAGAAGTTTAAAAAAAAAAGGTACCTAAATTACCTCTTCATATCTAAATTACTCTAAAGTTTTTGATTTCAGAAATGCTAAATTATGTTTTATTCTTAACTTTGTAATTTTGTTCCATGAACTCTTGTTGGAACAATGCTTTGATGTCAGAACCTGTTTATCAAGGGCTTCAGACATGATACCAAGTTTCTCCACAGATACCAGAAGTAGTTTCATCTTTATTTTCCCTATATTTTTATTCACATATCCTGATTATCTAATGTCTCTACAAGCTCCTATTTACTTCTTGCAAGCTTTTTGTTCTTTATATGTATAAAAAATATTTTTATATCTTTTGCAGGCTTGTCTTTAATTCATAACATTTCCAGTTTATTCCTTTTTATAAGTTTCTTCATTCTGGTGTGTTTTCCCTTTTTCAAAATTAATGGGGTTTTTTGCTTTGTTTTTCTGTCAGTGATTTTGAAATTAGGTACATTATGGCCACTGTCATTCTGAGCTTTCTGTGTTGATTGCAAAACAAGACTAAAAAATTAAAGCCTACTATCTTTCTGCTTGCAAAAACATTTATATTAGCATCTTTTATTTTAATACAGGGGGAGATTAAATTAACTCCTGATATACTTAGTAAAGAGCATGCTCATAGTAAGGCCATAGGGAGATCATGGTACAAGGCTATTAGGATAGCATACTGGAATTTAAAATTGTCTTTGTCATTCCAAGGATAGAGAGTAACAGTAGCCAAAAACGAGTATGACTCAGTGCAAGTGACCTTCTCATCAGCTCCAGCCAGTGGCAGTGGAACAATGTCCCATGCATATTGCTGAGCTGGGGACCATTGTCAGCATCAGTTTTCAATTCTCTGGCCCAGGGATGAGCAGATGATTGCTGCCAGATATTGGATATTGGATATTGCCTCACATGACAACACACTTAGTGCTTTCCCAGAACTCCACTCGGTTTTGACACTTTCCTCTGATCTATATTGCCTTGCCACACTATCCTGGGGCAGTCAGGTCACTGTGGTGGTGAGGAGCAGTGACAGGCAGAGGCCCTGTACAGAACTGCTTGCTGAGGTGGTGGATTGCACACAGTACAGAAAATATGGCTACTAAAGAGATATAAAGAACAGCATGTTAGGGCTGCAGCTGTTGTTTTGGGCCTTTCATAAGCATTGCCAACTTGCAGTCTAGATGTCAAGATGATCCTCCAACCCTAGTAGAATCTGTATGTGGCCTCTCACCCCCACAGACGAAACTGTGAAAAAGCCCAAAATATTAAAGCAAATACAGCAGGCAACACTGACTATAAAGAGGATGGCTGGATTACAGTGGCAAAACTGATATTACATGGGTCAGAGATGGCCACTGACTTTTATTCAGAAAGGTTAAATAAAACTAAGGGGTGCTACAGTATGGTTGGCACCTGACAGGGTGCCAAATTTTACTCACCTTATAGGTAAGCCAGAATTTGGACACGGACATTTGGCTGATGTGATAGTATTCAATGATCACTGCTTCAGTGTCACTCTGTATTCAGGAGGACTGCCAAAGAGAAGTTTAGAATTTAGTCAGGCATGGAGCATGTTTAACATTTGGTTTACAGTTTGAACAGTCCCAGCCAGCAACACTGGGCTCTGGCTGACTCATCTTTGTGGCTGTTACCTGCATCATTTGCAGCCTCAATCAACTGTTAATGCTTCTATAAGATTATAAAATAATTGCAAATAGCTCAGATTACGAGGTGTAAATGTCACTTAAAACTCATTTCTGTTTCATGTTCTATCCAGCATTCTCTGTAGGCAGCAGATGAGGATCTACAGAAAAACAGGATCTTAGAAACAAATAATAATAACAAGACCTAATCAGTGTGTAATAATCTTTTGAATTGCACTTATGTTAGGAGATAAACACTGATATTCACACAAAGCTGAATAAGTAGCATTTCATATGGACTTCATAGTTACAGAAAGAAAATAAACAATTGGATTGCTAAAGAGCATCGGGAACAAAATATGAAGAAAACACAGCTCTGAAGTTTATCACTGGCTTTCAGGAGAGCTGTATTTTCTTAGTTATGGCATAAGATCCGGTGCATGCTCAAGCAAATTTTATGTCAGCTCTTTACAAACGCTGTGCTTGAAGACATTTTTCAGTGGCAATATTGCAGCAATGGGGAGTCCACTTGGTCAAAAGTATAGAGACAAACGTACGTGAGAACAGGAATCTAGGTATCTTAGCTGGTGGAAGCTTCTGTTTAGGGAGTTGTAAGCACCACCCTGAATAGGTGCCACATGAAGGACTGCCAGGATAGGTTTCATGACAAAGGGTCCTGAAAGACACCACCAACATAAGGAGTTGCCACCCTGTCTCTTGTTCCAGTGAGAGCAAAGTTTGCTGTCCGCAGGAGAGCTGCTACTGCCACTGCCTCCATATATGAGCATGTGCATTGAGAGGGCTTTCAACACAGACATGCAGTTAGACACCTACATCTGGGGGTGTTAAATTACAGTCCTACACTGTCTCACCTCTTGTGTTTTTAAAATACAGAAATAATATCTATCTCACCAGTGAGTGCAAAAATAAACTTCCAGTTTATATGAGGTACATGAAGAAAGGACATTGTTGAGTAAGAATTACTTTTTTATTTATTCATCAAATGCAAGAAAGATGTCATTCACCATTAAGATTTCTTCACAAAATTGAGATGCCTGAATAAAGATAGACATTAATAGGAGAAAATACAACACAAATTCCAGATAGAGAAGACCAGCATTTTTCACTAAATAAATACAGAAAAAAGTAAGATTTCACACCTCTGCTTTATTTTTATACACATACACTAAAACAATATATGTACATTACACAGATGCATGGGCATAATGCATCTGTCCTAGCCATTTGAAAACTTTTGATTTGCTTAAAAAAAAGTGTCTGCAACATGATACTGAATGTATACATTTTGAACGGGTTTAGTTCTTTTTTTGATTAAGATAAAAAATTTGTGCTTTGGGGTCTAAAATGTAGTAATTAAATATCTGAAAGGAAAAAAAGTATTGAGTATATTATTTATATATTTATCATACTCCATCATATAATCTTTGCATTCATAAATATGGTAATCAAGGACTCTGGACTTTAAAATCAACCATATAGGAGAATGTGAAAAGTAGTATTTTAGTGATTTGTGATAATAACCATAGTGTGATATGAGATTCTTTATATACACAAATATGATCTTTATAATGGCCTCTATCAGCTTAAAAATGGACAATATCATGAAACTTGTTAAATCCAAGGTGAACTGTGGCACCATATCCAAATGCAGAAAAAGACAATCACATTTTTCGACATTTCTACTGCTGATGGCATTGAAATGTCAGCAAAGCTCAAAGCAAAAGTACACAATAAATTTGATATTACACCACATGTTTGATTAAGCCCAAGGGTGAAATTGTAACCTGCAATTTTATTCTGAGTCAGTAGATTTCTGACACATTTTGATTTTTAACAAAGGGAAGCTCAGTCTTAAAGCTTCACAGAATTCAGCAGGACTGTCACTGTTTTATTCAGACTCTGCTAGAAATTGATCTTTACAAGCCCAGTGGACATAAGTGCATTAATAAATTTTATTATTGTAAAAACTGTTTCCAGTGAATTGTTTCAAATAGCAAGGCTATGACTATGCTCAAAATGCAGGCTATTAATTCATGGCATATGTGTGGAGAAGAAGCAACAGTATTTTCTGATGAAAATTAGACTATTTTCTATTTCAGATTTTTTAATACATTAAAAAGAGTTTTGTACTTGTACCTGAAGTAGTTCATATTCAAAATGTAGGAGTGTCGATAAATGAAAACATCAAGGAATTTCTGAACAAACTTGTTTATTTTTAAAAATTAATTTATTCTTACTAATCAATAGGATAATTTCAATAACATTTAAAAATCCCAACTCTGCCTTACAAGGAAAATATGGGGAAATTGTATCAGTTATTGTGACATTCTTGAAGAAGAAACACTTGACTGCAGATAAAAGAAATACAAATGATGATATCTGCTCTGGTTTATGACCATGGAGCATGGTAATTAATTCGCACATATTCAAACACTTTTAAGAAATACCTTTAACAAAAGCCACGTGTTGTTTTTGTTGTTTCTTCATTTTTATCACACTGCTGGATGGCTTAGAAGTGATGCTGTCAAAGCGACAGTCAAGGACTGAAGTAATTGGAACTGCTGGGTGAAAAGACAAGCTCCATACAGGAATTTCCTGCCACTCCAGTGGCTGTGACAGAAAAACTCTGAAAGTGCCGGTAGAGATTTAGAATGATGAATAGCTGCTACAGTTAGTGAGATATCTTGGAAGCTCAGTTTTGTTTTATTTGCTGAAGTATTACCAAAGAAGGCTTGAAGCCTATGCCTTGTAGAATGTGACTCCGGAATGACCTCTGACAGTTGGGGCCCCGGTGGATGTTATGCTCCTATTTATCTATGAGTATTCTGAGGTCCTTTGTCTCATTTCTCAAAATAAAAGCACAACCTTTGTTCCAATGTTTGTCATTATTTATACACTACAATGTCACTTCCTTTATTTTGATACCTCCTAATTTTCCTGACATTATTTTTGCAGGCTGTTTTTTCCACCAATAGTGATAATTATCCTTGTGTGCCATTCTCCAGTCTTCAGAGATAAATTTACAAAGCTGTGTCCATGTAATGGACTTCAAAGTAAATTGTTGCAATGTTCAGCCTAATTACACTGCTGCTCTGTGGAATCTATAACCCTGTGACAGGCACCTGTGCTTCAGCTATCTTGAACCTCCTGAAGAAACAGGCTTGTGAGAACAGTACCCACTGAAAGCAGGGATGTGACACAAAGAAGGAAATTCATATAGGGTGTCTATCAGCACTCCCAGGCAAGTGAGCTACCTATCTCCTGGCTGGACATTGATTGCCTCATTTTCTTCCTGAGGTTCTCAGATGGGAACTCCCTTCAAGTTTAGGTGCTTAACATTGCATTTAGGTTAATGTCCATGATCACAGCGGAGAGCCAGCGGTAGTAACTTTGTGAGCATAAATAACACAGTAAACCCAACTAGAGCATTCAGCTTCACAAGACCCACACTAAAATCCTACCTCTGAGGTAGGAACTCTTCAGTCATTAGGTCTTTGGAGAGCATTCTTCAAGATAGAGCAACTGAGAACTAAACAACCACTTTGTAGATCTTTTTCATGCAAGGAATTTGGTAAATACAATTCAAGTTTACCAACATGTAAGAAACAAAATGATGAATTTGTGAAATCTGGTGTTTAACCATTGTTCGGTTGTGATATACAGAAATATATGTCAAGTACTTCATACACCTGGAATGTGTACAAAAGATGTAGGGTGATAACTCTGAAGAGCTACCCAAAAATATTAATCATCTGTAAGTTATTTGAAGTGAACAGGCCTTGGCATGATTTCACCCAGGTGGATTCAATTGCAGAAACAGAAACCTGAAGAGTATCTTCCAGAAGCATGAAAGCTTAAGACTGATGAAAAATCCATTGGTACTAAAAAAAATATCCTAGGCACTCTTAAGACATAAAACCAGTACACAGAATAAGCGCTAAAGCAATTTTGTTTTGTACATGATTTTTCAAAAATGCTGCAAACTGAAGCGATTCCGTCTGCCTGCTGGAAAGCAATTTCCCAGCTAGTCCCGGCTGGGAATCGTTTCAGCTCAGTTAGGCAGTCACAGGCGGACCGGCCACCACCCCCCGGAGGGTCAGGAGCTACACGAGAGCTGTTGGTGAGGCTACGACGAAGGAGGAAAAGGAGACTTCGCGGCTGTGCTACAGGTTGGCTTTTATTGTCCCATGCACCTGCTCAGCATGATGACGAACCACGAAGCGAGGAAGAGGAGTGGGGTAAGTGATTATAAGGGACCAGAAAAAGGGGCAGACAGAAGAGGGAAAACCAGTCAGGGGAGTGGGGATGGCACACAGACAACGAATGGAAAACGAGGGGTGGGGGATTTCCCAGCCTGTTCCAATCAGGGACTGACCTCTCCCGATCTTTCCAGAAGCAGGGGAGAGTCCTTCCCAGAGATGGACAAGCACAGGTGCTGGACAAACAAGTGCAGGGGGAAACCATTAGGGGAAAGAGATGGGGGGAACATGGACTGTACTATTACAGAAACAATTAATATTAACAGTAAAATAAAAACCAGAAAACGCGCTGCTACAGCAAACCATCACATGAAGCAGACAAAATGAAAGCAATAACCTCCAAAGCCTAACACCACATCCTTTTGCTTCCTTGCATAACCATAAAAATGCAAACTAAAAGAAGATAACTTCTTGCTGAATGAAATCACTTTCACAGAGACCAGATCTAAACTAATTTCTTCTCTTCTAAAGTCTCATTAAAAAACGAAATAAACTAATTTGAGGGATTGGGAAAGAAGGAGTCCAGCAAACCTAATACAAAAAGACAAAATTAAAGAAATATATGACATGGGAAATGTAAAATTATTGGTATAGATGAACTGAAAAATATTCTGCAACTTCTAGCTGGATGATTACTGTAGATGAACACTTTCAAAGTTATAAATGCAAACATTCAGAGTTGATAAAATAAATTGTCAAATATGTAGGCTCTCTCTTTCTCTCTCAATTGTAAAATACAGAATCCTGCAAAAATATAAATTTTTCCCAAAGTCATAGTGAAATGAATTTGCAGACCTCTAAAATATTTTTCAGTTTTTTACTTTTGTTTGTCTTGTGCTGTCCATATATCATTCCTTTTCCTATACAGCTTCTCTTTTCCAACCCTATTTCTAAGTATTTGGCACTACCCTGTTTTATTGTAACAATAAACTTCTAAAGGATTACAGTTAAGTCCCTAAAATAATTTACCCAGTCTATCAGGAAAAAAAAAAAACTATGAAATTGTTATCCATTTTTATTTACTTGTTGACTAAAAAAAGAAATCCTCTCTAAATTTAGGACACAATATCTATTGAGAAGATGTAGTAGAAGAATCAACATAGCAGTACTTCAGGACATTTTCATTATGTCAATGCTCAACTACTTACCTTGCTGAAACACCAGAAAAGGAGATGAGAACAGAAATCATTTCAAGACTGATGCTATTCTTCAAGCTACCAGTCATATTCAGAGAATAACTTTCCAGTTTTACCCTTGAGACCCATGTCCTCACTCTCATCCGTGTTTCCAAACTGACTGTTTTCTCCAGAGTGTGCTGAAAGCATACAGAGCAATCCCTTACCAACCTAAGAAGAGTTACTCATAAGAGGAAGAAATTTTGAGCTAAGTCAATATTTTTGTTTAGTTGACACATAAGTGCCTATTGTGATATGTCTCTTTGCTTTTGCCTAGGCTAACAGATTGCTTAAGATTAAAAAAAAAATTGCCATGACCAGCTTAATCTTTCTTTCTGCTCTCAGCCTTCTGGAGCTGCTTTTTGCAAGAAAGAGTCACAAAATATTGTAGTACTCTTATAAAGGTAAAGTGTTCCTTGTCCAGTGGAAGAACAATAGATAGTTTTCCATTACATTCATATAATGTCAGTAAGTTATTAAAAATGCTCCAAGGCATGCATGTCCCAGGAGAACTGCCAATTGAAGGGAATATCATTCATATTGTGCCTATTTAAAATATGTTCAAAGAATATTAAAGTTGAATAGCCAGTGTTTCAGACAGAATTACCTATTAGGCAATGCCAGATGAAAGTTTATCTACCCAAATTTTATATCTGTCTGTATCATAGAGTCATACGCTGAGTTGAAGGGGACCCATCAGAATAATTGAGTCCGCCTCCTGGCACTGTGCAGTACACCCCAAAAATCTCACTGTGTGCCAGAGAGCACTGTCCAAATGCTTCTTGAACTCTGTCAGGTTTGGTACTGAGACCACTTCCCCGGGCAGCCTGTTCCAGTGCTCAACCACCCTCTGTGTGAAATAACTTTCCTGATATCCAACTTGAACCTCTCCAGACACAACTTCAGGCCATTCCCTCAGATCCTGTCACTGGTCACAAGAGTGAAGAGATCAGTGTCTGCCCCTTCTCTTCCCCTCATAAGGAAGTTGTAACTGCAATGAGGTCTCCCCTCAATCTCCTCTTCTCCAGGCTGAACAGACCAAGTGACCTCAGCCACTCCTCAAAAGGCTATCCCTCAAAGCCCTTCACCATCTTAGCTGCCCTCCTTTGGATGCTCCCTCATAGCTTTATACTTTTCTTATATTATGGCACCCCAAACTGTCCCCAGCACTGAAGGTGAGGCTGCCCCAGTGCAGAGCAGAGCAGGACAATCCCCTCCCTTGCCTGGCTGTGATGCTGTGCCTGATGCACCCCAAGACATGGATGATCCTCCTGGCTGCCAGGGCACTGCTGACTTGTGTTCAACTTGCCATTGACCAGAATCCCTAGGTCACTTTCTGCAGTGCTGCTTTCCAGTTTCTTCTTCCCCTGTCTGTCTGTACATCCAGGGTTGCCCCATCCTGAGTGTAGAAGCCAGCACTTTCCCTTGTTCAACTTCGTATCATACAGTCAGTGATTTCCTATTTGGTCAAGATCTCTCTGCAGGACCTCTCTGTCCTTGAAGGAGTCAACAACTCCTCCCAATTTAGTTTTGTTCTTTAATTTCATTGACCTCTCAATCATGCATTTTTTTCTGCATCACAGAATATCATTTGAACCTAATACGGAGCTTTTAAACCAGCAAAAAACCCATACTAAATAGGTGTAAATGCTCCTTGCCTGTTGCAAGGCAAGCTATGGAACAACAATGAAATGCAGGTAAGTTCTCATCCATTCACCAGGAAGAGGCTGATCTGCTGTCTATAGCCTCTATTAGCTAATAAAGCCAACCAGATTGAACTGGCACATTCACTCTGAAGTGCAATGTGCTTGCATGTAAGTCAGGGCTCTAATATCAGGAATAAGCATTTTACTCTTTCTGCTAGATCCCAATTAGATGGATACTAGCTGTCTAAGATTCCTGCAATTTTACAAAAGCAAGAAGTTTATTTCAGTTTTATCTCATCCACATCTTGGTGATTTTACCTAGAATATGATCAAATGTGACAGGGATATCATTGGTAGGATCAGCATATGAAAACTGTAGGCTAAATGCCACGTACTCAGATGTGCTTACTCCTGCCATTTCTTGTCCACTTTGACTGCCAGGACTCCAGACCTTTCAAAAACCTTATCCTAGTTTTAAAAGAAAACTAGAGCCTTCAGTGTTCTTTAACTGCTTTTCAATTATCAAAAAAAAAAAAAAAA
>VWYN01019619.1:27672-95172 GCA_013400075.1 Hippolais icterina
AAAAAAAATTTGTGTGTTTGATTTTTCCTACCTTCCCAGGGAAGGGGAAGTCCACACCCAGTAATAGCCTCCCTTTGTGAATTGGAGTAGTCTGAGGGACACAAACTTCAGCAGAGGATATACCTGAACTTTACGGAGGTTACCAAATAAATTTATGGGTTTTTTTCTCCAAATCATCCATGTGCTGAGACAGACAGAGCTGTCATTGATTTGATGATTTCAGTAAATGTATATCATTAAATATCATTAGCACTTAATAACTTGATATGTGACAAGCTGGTGACCATAGCTACACCTGTGTCATTTCTGAAAGCAGGTAGTCTTAGCAGATACCATGGATCATTATGTTGGTGTATAGATCACACAGCTGGAAACTGAGAAAAGCCTTTTAAATGTTCTACTATAGATTTTCTCTAGTTAAAGTGAAGGGAAATTAAATATTCATACAATATGAAGCTTCCTAAGCTGGAAATAGGGTTTCTCTTGCCAAGGAAGCAAGCACCTTCTATGAATATTTTTCTTGCCAGAAATATAGAATGAGCATTAGCTGACTTCTTAAATTTCCCTTTTTATTTGATTTCTTACGAGACTGAAGTGAAATGTGAACTGTAGCTTTAAGGCCTCTCCCAGGCTTAATGCGCTCCAGGTGTACTGGAAGCAGTTAATTGCTTCTGAAGGGGACTTAGAGAATATCGTTCCAAGAGCCTGTTATTTCTGAAAAGACACTGAGATCAGGGTTTGCTGCCTCAGTGAGTTCCTATGGTGAAAGTTATTCATGTACAGGAGCTATCTGGCTTGAAAGAGAGAGCTTTTATGGAGAACCTCTTTGTGGAAGGATGAAGGCACTGAAGATTCTCTACAGAAGGCTATTTGAATTAGATGCATCTTAAACAGTGTATGTTGAACTAAACCCCTCTGAATTTTATGGAAATTGGCCCAAAGTGGGAAGCCAGGCTCACGATCCAGGCTTCCTTCTTATAGAGGGGGTTAAATTTGGGGTTTACATAAGGCTCCCCTCTAATTCCATTAATAGTGAATTCTAGATGGCTCGTTTCAAAAGTGGACTGAAATCTCGACATAACTAACATGCTTTTGAGAAAAATAAAACCTTCCACAAGAGTAATTCTGCAGCACCACCCTATTCTGACACAGTTTCTCATTTTCTAACACTGTACAACTAAAAATGAGTTTGTATTATTTATGGTAATTAATTATAATGAGAAATACATGAAAAAAAAACCCTTCAGGATCAATTCCCTCCTGTCTAGTTTCCACATTGCCACATCCTTATAACTAGAAATGTATTGCAGCCAAGAGATATTGCAGTTACTTAGTTATGCTCTTGCAATTTCACATGACTATGTTAAAAGTTGGGAGTGGTTAATAAAATAAAAAAATTAAAAAATAAATTAAAAAAACCCCAAAAACTTTGGCAAGTGTTTCTCTCCAGGGACACAGATTTTTTCGTAAATGACATTGAATTATGAACACATATCATGTTGGTTTGCAAGGAAGAGCTAACTTGTGATTGAGCCACTGTGCTACAAAATTTAAGGTGCAGGCTAAGTGCATCTTTTTTAATTTGCCATTGCGGTCCTGGATAAATAACCACATTTTTCAGTCTAATTTTATTCTTGGAAGAAACATATCTGTTGGGATTGAAATTTTCCAAAAATTTAGCCTGTATGGAAAATTTTAGAACAGATGTTTCAGGCTTTGCAAAATTACAAGTAAAGAAAACAGGCACTTATTTTGGGAATCACAAATCAGTTTTAATGATTGATGAGATCTATTTGACTGTAAACAGCTTGTACGCTAACAGCTTTTTCAAAATAACCATTTTTGCCTAATTTTTTACATCTCACATACTTAGTTTTATTCTGCTGGCTTTACTTGTCTGCACTCATCTTAGTTATAATTTCAAGATCTCTAACACTTTCAGAATACATGAAAATGTCATCAAATATAGCGTGACTCAAGTACTATAGTATTTGTGTCATTTTCTTCTTTAAACTTCTTTAAGAATTTTTCTAGAGAGGAGGTAAAAATTTTCAATGAGGCATTAAGTCCATATTTAGCTACACTTCAATGCAATTTCTTCACCCTTCTTGTCATGCAAAACTTAAATATCATATCATACCATATCAATGTGTTTCTGGGTTATTACATATATGGCCTTTCTACACCTTTCCTTTGCACAACTCTTGACACTACTTGAATTTCCATCAAGTTAGAAATCTGTCCATAATTCCAAGAAGGTATATGCAATCTCTTGTTTCTTCTGGCTCTCTTTCTCAGGGATTATTCATTGTTTGCAGATGATTTGTGGCCGAGATATTTCTAAATTCAGGCTTCTCATAAGCATGATTAGAGTGTCATTAAATATTTCTTAATGTGCATAAATTGCTAGCTATAGACCCCAACCATCTGGCATTGCTGTGTCCTGTTGTAAGACAGTAAGACAATACATTCAACCCATTTTACCCCTGGAACTGTAATAATCCAACACAAACCCAGGATTTTTTTGCAAGAGAAGTAACATTTCAATGCTACTTATTATTATTTTTAATTTATTATTACCATGTAGTATAAATATAGCTGCAGCTTGGAAGGCCTCAGTATCAAGACTTCAGACACACTCTAGTATCAGTAGTTTAATAAGATGCAGCCTACTCTCAAATGATATCAAAGTCAAGAATCTGGAACACTTTGGATTTCCAGGAAATTCCTGAAAAGACTTGTTCTTCATTTATTTAGTTTTACACCTTTTAAAATGTGAATAGGTTCAAGAAGCAAGCATAGTGTGCTTGGCAAGGAATGTGCAATGCCACAGCAAAGAAGCCTTGACACTGTACGTGTAATACCTAAGAGCACTAAATGTGAGGAGAAGGCCTACAATCCCCTTATCCCCTTAAAAAATTAACTTCTAGAACAATAAACCTGAAGGCCTCACCTAATGTACACTTTTTTTTTTTTTTTAATTTTTTTTTTTATCTCTAAAAATAAAGAAAATTTTTTTAGGCACTTCTTCCACAACAGCTATAAGGAAGTCATTAAGCAATACTATTCTTAAAAAAAAAAAGGAAAAAATCCCACTAGTTTTCTATCATACCTTAAAATGCTGTTCCACATCATCATTTGCCTTTCTCAGAACCCAAGATCTGGTTTTTTCTGTGTTACCTGTAAACTGGTTGGTTTGGACTATTTCAGACTGAGGCAACAAATCAATTTGAAGAACTGCTTTGGAGAATACCAAGTACCAGAGCCCCTGCTCATATAAGCAAACTTTACACATCCTTCCAACTGCAGTTTTGGCAATGCATCTCCTTGAGATAATATCCTCATAAGTAACTTGTTTTCAAACTGTTTAGGGTTGCATAACCAAAAAATTTTAAATTCTACCCAAAACCAAATAGAAAGCAGAAACCAATTAACCTCCTGCTTTATTCAACAATTTGATTTAAAGTGTATATTCCAGAGCGACTCTGAAATGCTCCATAGCTGAAATAATGAAAGTATGGGTTTTGGTAACATCTGAAACAAAACAAGAGTTGTTGTTATTTCAGGAACTCAACAACATGGACAACAATCTTGGCACTTTTAATTTAAATGACAAATATTGTGTCCTTTCAGTAGTCCTTATACTTTCACATTATGACAGTAGGTTGAAATCTTAGGATGCTGCAGCTCTGTCCTCGTCATAGTATTTCTAAAATTATGCCATCTCAAATTAGTCATGAAGCCATGAATGTGCCACCCAGGAGAATTATTTTTTTTAGATAGTCATCTTGTTCTACTAAGATATTTTAAGCCCTGCAGCAAATTATTCAAAAATCTCATTGCTTTTCCATTCTGCCTAGGCTGTATTTAAATGCAAGTAACTGAACTGAGGGAAAACAGTGTGCCTGGTGGAGTCAGACTACGACTTCTAGCAACAGCACTGACCAGATGTGTTACAGGAATTTTATAATATAATGTTTGAAACGTATGTTACTATTCAACCTGCTCTGTCAATGCCGGAATCCTGCTGAACAACGTCTGCCTCAATCATGGAGCTTTTTTCTTCATGTCCTGTAGTGGGGATTGGTAAGAAAATGAACACTGTCTGTGATGCTAATGCTATCACACATATAATAAAGGGCAGTCTGTTTGCAGAGTTGGATGGGGTAATGGCCTTTGCATAGCATAAGAGACAGGCTCAGAAAGTGTTTTATAGTGGTAAAATTTGTAATATTCACATTTCCATCCATGACAGTAACTACTAGCACTTTGGAACTCCCTGTGGGTTACCAGGGCAAGTGACTAAGAACGCAAATCTTCAGAGTGAGGTGGTTCATAGGCATTTTTTAACATTTGCTAAGGGTCATCCTATTCTCTTTCCATTCCAGGAAGCACAAAACAAAAATAAGGGCTATCTAGTACACATGGAAATTGAAGTTATGCTTTCAAACAAGCAATGGAAACCTATTTTCTATAATAAAAATTGTATGCTAAAATCTGGTGTGTAAAGGCTGACTTACTAAGTATTTTTTCCAGTTAATTGACATAGAAGGTTCACTGAAAATATATATCTTCTTTGTTCCAAATGTGGCTGTTGTCCAGTGTACAGTACTTACTACTAATTGTCTATTCTAATACCAGTTCTGTAGTTATCCAATTAGGTAGAGCTGGGAAACACACATCAGACATTCACTTCCACATCTGTATGTGACAGACAGAACTTCTGATAGTCAGTGAAGCACACGGAAAGTGGCTGATTAAATTCTTCCATCTGAATTTGTAGGCTGAAAATCTGATCTCAAGTTTTTCCACTCTTTCTAAAATCTGACAGTTCAACATCCACCTCCCCAACTTCAACTGATTCTTAATGTGATTTAGAATGACATGAGGCTGTATTTTTACTGGATGAAATGTGCACTGTAATTTGTTCTAAATGTTAAAGAAGGAAGATTAGTTAGATTTCTGTATTCATAACCACTCAAACTAGGCAGAAAACATCAGTGATTTCTACCTGTTTAGACATAGGTGAAATATGTAAGGATATTTTCGTGAAAAGAAAGTGTTATAATCAATCTTTCTTTTAACAAAAGGTAAATTAATAAACATAATAAATACACATCAGCTTTCATATGTCTTTTTATGAGACTGTGCAACCCTATTTTCTAATTTTTTTTGTTGAGGAAAACTGAGGAATCCTTTAAGAAGATTAATACAGGCAATGGGCATTTAAATTATAAAAAAACCCACAACATTTGAAGCATTTTAGGCTAGAAAGTACTTAATAAAATCTATTAGAAGTAGTGAGAAAATATTCAAAAGTCAATTTGTAAAGCATTTACTTATATTTCCTATGTGCAAATCATTTTGTATGGACTACAAGGATCAGAGAATGAAGTGTCAGCAAATAACTTCTGAAATACAAGATACCCTTGTAGTTAAATATTTCATTTCTGCATGAGTGGTCGTGAACATCTATGGATTTACCAGCCTTTTGTAGCCTATATAGGAGGATAATATGAGAATACCTTCTACAAGTGAAATTGAATTTTAAGATATTCAGATAAAGTGGGTCAGAATAGTATGGAATTATCAACAAACTTAAAACACTTCATGTCAATTTTTATTACATACAGTAGAACAGAGCTCTCAAAAATGATATAATCTAACCTTTTCAATAATAAAAAAAAGAATACTCCTTCTTTAAAAATCTGATCTCACAAGTATTTTTCTTTAGGGAAATACAGCTCATCTCAGAAATATCCCTCTCTTCCTTTCACTGTCATTTATCATTGAATTCAACTGAATCTCTTTCACTGAGACTTTATAATTTCATCTTTAATACCCCCCACTAATCTCCCTCATGGTGGCCTTCAGCCAACAAATGTTCTTTACATTACAATACCCTCATTTATTCAATTCCCAAGAAACAGATCTGTGAAAGGGTTAACCATTTGATTGTCAAAAGCTTTGGGTTCTGCTGAGCTACTAAATTTCATGTGCACTTATTACCCAGGTTAGGTTCAAGCCATTGCTGGGCTGGCACAGCATTTGCCTAACAGGGATAGACCCCTGTAGGGAAAACTAGACAATTAGATGATACTCTGCACACCTAGCATTTATTCAGCCTAAGCCATACTGGTATAAACTCAAAGGTAAACCATCTTTCCTTGATTACTCACTGGGTGTGCAGTTCCACAAGAAAGGGTTGAAATAAAATCTGAATTAGAGGAATGAAATTAGTTTACCAGCTCACTCACAGCTCCTGCTGCCCATCCGTGCAATACCAGAATGGCATTCTACTTTTTCTAAAAGGGGATGGGGAGAAGTCATTTCCATCCTAAATGGGTAATATTAAAAGTCTCATTTTTCACCATTTAATCAAAAGGAAATTACCTACCAAACAAGCAGATGAAATACCACAGGGTCTGAAGTGACAACATCAATATATTTGTCTCCTCTTCAGTCTTCCCATTTTCAGTATGCTTATCTAAAAATTATTAGGTGAAAATTAATCCATCTACCAAGTGACCTGCATTTCATATTAATAATTAAGCATTCTTTGGAACAGGTACATCAGTGTAAGTTTACTATGTCCTGGGAGAATGCCCTTCTTTCCTACCCCTTGAACCTTTCTCCTAGTCCACATTTAGTTATTTAATGCAATATTTAACAGCCTTAACAGGAAATATTGAGGACACTCTGCCTTCTTTTCAAGTTGCCTGATGGTAAAAACATTAGACATACTAGATGTGGAAGATTTGGCTTCAGATTCCTGTTTCAAATTACACAATTTGCAGCATCTTAAGGAGGTTTTGCCCTGTATATTGAGACTCATGCCAAGCCGGTGTCTCTTTCCAGATAGCTTCTGTTACAATGCTCGATTCCTGTAAGGTCTGAGAACAGTTATGAGGTTTGAACCTGTGTCTTGGACTCAAGATAGAAAATTTTGTTGGTGTTTAGACAAGTGTTATGTGTCTGAACTCAGGAGCATCAACATCCCAGCCTGCTCACCAACTGAAACAGATACTCGCACAGCTAATGAACATCTACCTGAGCCAAGGATCCACAGTGCAAAATATTTCTGCATGAAGTAGATTCAAGTAGGCAGGTGCTTCTCTTCCCATATTTCTTTCATCCAGAGTAGATCTTCATAATTGGCCACTCACAGCCAAAGAAAAAAAATGGGTGTTAACTTTTATCTTCCTGAAGAAATAGGCTGATAAATAAAGGATTCTTAAACTCCCTTCCAAAGTCTATTAACTGTGTTTCTGATGATCTGATCACTTTGAAATCTGGCTGGCAAATCCTGTGGTTTATTTGCCAGTCTATATCATGGTGTTATGAAAACCTGAGTGCACTGTTCAATTTTACTTGAAGAGAAGAAATTACCTAATCACTTTTAAACACAAGGGATAAGTCCAGGCATTTTGGCATCTGTGAGAGCATGATGAGCATATCCCACCCACCCCTTCAGTGAAAATCAAGCAGAGAAATAGAAGAAAAGGTTGAAATTCTCTTTCTTGTACTAAAAGATACTGGTTACACTCTAGGCATAAACAAATCTGTTACTTTTGATACCAAATGGCATATAAAGGTTGTTTGATTGCATGGAAGAGGGAGTAACAGCTTTTCCAATTTTAAAAATGATCCTATTAGAGACAAGTGAAGGGGTTCTAATCATCATTGAAGCAGCTCTTTTTGATTAAGTCAGAGGAATTGTTTAAGATATAGGAGACAATCCACCATGTTCAGATTTGAAGAGAGCATCTAACTGACATAGTACAAAACAAAAGAAAGTAATTAAAATAGTTTTGAAATATCCCTTACTTATTAAATGCACACTCATAAAAAAGCATGGTATATTTAGGCCAAGGTGTGTAGGAATTATTGTCTTTATAATATAGATGGTGAGTTAATTGAGACAGAGGAGGAAAATTACCTACTTAAGGTCATGCAGAAAGCCAGTGAAAGTAGTAGGAAGAAGCACCAGATGTCCTGTTTCGGAAATCTCTGTTACAACCATTAGATAGTAATTCCCAGTCTGGCAAGCAGTAAAGTCTTCTAGTGTGGTTCATGCCAGTACATATTAAAAAGCTAAACTCAAAGCCAACAGCAAAACATTGCCCATGGCATATTACTTGTTTACTATTTGGCTGATGAATGAAGCCCATTAGAGACCACTGACAAAGTGTTTAAAGCTGCTTTACATGTCCTTTTCTTGGAGCCAGGTTTTGAGCAGTTTCAAACCTGTCTGTTGACTTGTTAGAGAAAAATAAAAGGCATAAAACTGCTAGCAATGTTCCAGCAGAGGAGGCAGCCCTGCTATGGTCAGAAAGCACCAGCAGTCACATGCACAAGCACATGGGGCATGGCAGCACTCCCAGCTTCAGCGCCCACCCCAGCAGCCCCCAAACAGCACAGGGTCTCTGTTGCTCTACCACAGACAGCACTTGCATATGACAAGCAAGTTACTCAGAGGAATTTTCAAGTAGCTGTAAGATAAATTGAAGCAAACCTGATTGACTGCTGCACACTTAAATACTATTTCATGCCAACCTACATTTTTTAGCCTGATTCCTTCCCTGTGTTGCGGTGTCGCTGCATTAAGATAGCTAAATACAAATTATGGACTTTTCTTTACAATTGTTTTTTCATACTTGATTGTTGCAGTCACCACAGAAATGTTACCCAAGATTCATTGCAAGAGGACAGCTAAAAAGATGTAAAAATGCTTCTCTATGAAGTTATTCATTGAACATTCTCAATATATAAAATGAAGTACCACATCACATCATAGCAACTTTGTTTTGTAGATTTCCATTTCTCCCAGAAATTATGGATAGTGAAAGTTTCAATGTTCTTTAAGTCACATGAAGGTATATTTCTTTAGGTTTTGCTATTTAATATGAATTATAAATGTTGAGGTTCTGGGTTTTTTTCTTACTAGAGTATCTGACCAGAAACATTCTGAAGAAAAAACAATAACCTCATCAAGACTACTGTATGTCTGGATTTCTCTGGTCTTGATGATTTTCTTGCTATAAATTTGGCTTGGGCCGGATTCATCCTGTTTCATCCAGTATTCCAAACATCTGGTAGTATCAGAAAGGTTGAGAAGTTTTGGAGAGTACTAATAGCCTCATGCAATCACATCCATATTCAGAGAAGAAAAAATCACACACATTGCATGCAGGTAAGACAACCTAATTCTAGATCTGTGGAAAAAAATTCCCGTGTGGAAAAAAATTCCCCTGAAATCTTATGCTTAAGTGTACAAATAATGTTGCAATTGCAGCTCTGAAAATCAGATCTTCTGGGTTTTTTTTATCATATGAGACACGTACTTCTTGCTTGGCTCTGGGAGTTTGCTCACATAACCTTGCCAATATGCCTTTTAATCTGGAGACAGACTCATTTAGTCCCCAAGTTTATTCACAGAATCATAGGATATTCTGAGTTGGAAGGGACCCACAAGGATCATCAAATCTGTCTCTTAAGTGAATGGCCCCTAAACATCAAACCCACAACCTTGGCATTATTAGCACCATGCTCTGACCAACTGAGAAAATCTCCACTATCTGACTTCTAGATACTTCTAGATACATCAGCCAAAAAGCAGTAATAGGCTGCCCACATGATATGAATGGACACTAGCATAGGAAGAAACTAATTAAAAATATTCCTATAGTCATGTAATGATTCTTTCTTTTAAGATAAATGAAATATAAATCATTCTTGGTTTCTTGGTTTTCCCTTGTCCTTTTGTCAATTGATGTTTTTTATGAGATGAAAGACAGTGATAATGAAGAACTCTGAGAGAAATGTATTTGTCCCTCATACTGGTTCTGCCCACCAAATATTAACAGCATATTAACAAGTAATTGAAATTATGTAAATGAAAATGGACTTCTGGTTCTCTGAGAATGAGCTTGATACTAACAGATGTTTTTTCTCCTCTTTTACATGGAAAATTATACATTTACCTATATATACTACTACAATTACTTGAGAAGTGTCTTTTATAAATTCCTGATTTGATAAGTGAATGTTACATATGAAGCCAACTCTCTTCATACATTTTAAACTGTCTATATTTGGAGTCCATTCTGTTCTCATATATGAGGAACTATTTAAAAATGCCTATAGCACAGAAACTGTCACTGAAAAGATACCGTCAGGTGGAGGATGAATGCTGTCAATGCTTCCAAAACCAATCAGTCATTAGGTTTAATATTAGAGTGTACACATATACTACTAGAGTGGTGTGGGGAGGGAAAGATGGAAAATGTGGACTTTTTGACCGAATTTCTACTGGTATTACTAACAAAGACAGAAAATCATGTCTGTAAAGGACTGAAAATATGACAGAAGTGCACAAAAATATTATGGTGTGAAAGTCCAAGTTTCAGTTACCTATCTGTGTACCTAATTCTAGTACTATCTCTCTCTTTCTGTGTATATACACACACAGGTTTTGAGCACACACACATATATATATAGAGGGAGAGAGAGAGTCTAGACTTTCATATATTAAAATATGTGTCCTGGAGATTTACTTTCAGGCACCTGAACTATCCTGTAAAATAACACAGTAGACATAAAAATACTCAAAATGGGACCAGAGCAATTGTTTCTTGAGGGGTAAAACAATTCATTAAGTGCTGGAGATAGATAAAGAATTTGGCAAGGCAGACACAGAGAGAAACTGTTTACATGATCTCCAAGGAACAGTCTGTGCCTGTCAGAAGCACTGAATCTACATTTTGCAATGTTAGATACCTTTGACATTCAAATAAATAGATGTTCCTAAATTCTTTCAAATGAGTCCCAGGTTAACCCAATTTGCACAGAAATATTTACACTTCCTTTACCTTCAGGGTAATTAATCTAAACTTATTTTTATTGCACTGAAAGAAAACTAATTTATCGTTTCCCTATTTACAGTACTGGACTATTTACAGCCAAATATGTACCACACAAAAATATAACAAAGGCTTAACTCGCTCAAAACTTTTGTGCTAAAAGCAATCTGTCGACATAGTCCCTGTCATGAGATGACATGAAAGCTTGCTTTCAACAAACAAAATCAGCTTTTAAAACTACCACTTAACACAAGAGAGTTAACAGAATTTTGGCCCAGCTGTGTAAAGGAGCCAAATCAGGAGCAACATTCTTATCCTTTGGTGTCCAAGAGAGCGTAAGTGATGACTCTCACTGCATCTGAGAAACAATCTTGGGCACAGCTTTGTGATAATGACCATGGGATTCACTGTGGTGAATTGACATACAAATGACACCTCTTTCAGAATCTTTTCAACCATCTGCAGGACTCACTGGCAAGTCCAGGCTCAGTGAGACCCCCAGGACCACTGTATGTTCAGGGCCTGTCTTCTAGCAAGAGGTAGCACTACCAGTTTGTTTTGAGACATCATCTGTCATGGCCACAGTTGTCTGGAGCATATTATTAAAATCATCAACAGGAGTAACAGGATTTTAGATAAAAGGTAGAAAAAAGTTTAGGCCAAGTGCATGGGACTCTGAGACATAGCAGCATTATGTTTGTATGACATCTGACAAAATGGATGTAGCCATTTTCTTGATGTACTCAGACATACAGTAGGAAATAGCTGACAATAGCAACATAAGTGTTGTAGGGAGCATGATAAGGCATTCAGGGCCTGGCATTAGGATTTCCCAACACCTATGCCATGCTTCTAATTCTGCCTTTACATGTTAGCAAGAAGATCTCACTGCCCCCTCAAGACTTGGAGCCAGGTTCAACAGGGCAAGAGGAACATGAACTCAGAGCAGTTCTGTCACACAGCAGCCCTACTGCTGTCCCTGCTAGTTCCTGTCCCCTGACATAACAAGGCAGGATGGATCTAGGGACCTCATCTGAGCCAGCATGAAGTGAGACCAGGGGTGCAGTTAGCAGTGCTGTCATTGCCCCGTGGTGGAACTGCTTTGCTGCTCTAACAGCCTGCCTGAGGAACTTTCTGCACTGCTCATGCATATAAGCTTCATTCCTTTGGTCCAAAAGACTGTGCAATACGGTGAGGGTGAAGTAGGAGGCACAGCTCTGGACACAGCTTCAAATCTGAGATTTTTGCTGCTCAGTGCAAGGCTGCCTCTGCATTTGGAAAAAGCCCATAAACTTCCTAGTCTGACAGCTATGAAAATATGGACAGTGTTTATGTGTGTAAACATGAAGTAGCTTTGACATTCAGAGTTCCTTAATTCAGGGGAGCCCTTGCTAGCAGTCATTTAGAGTGACAAAAGCCACCCTTGATAACTTTGTTCACCATTTGGTATATATATACTTCAGTCACTGAAAGATGCTCAAATGCTGGAAAAACTGGAAAAGAAGCATCAGACATTTTTATAAATACAGTGACTGATTCCATGATTTATTCATGAGGTTATGAGGTACTGTCGGGTATAGCAATCACTCCGTGTATAGGGCAATAAAAGCACAGACCAACACCTTTCACTTACCCTAGTAAGTAACTTATGGTCAGTTTTCTATGGTATACTGAGCAGAAAGCCATTTTTTATTAGATAATGAAAATATTTAGAAAACCTCTAGAGCAGTAAAGACTATAAAACTCCTAAAACTATAAATGTTTTAAGCCATTATTAGTAATGAAATTTAGCAAAATTATGGAAGTTTCATTGTAAATAGTGTGCTACACCAAAAAAAGTCAGGTTGCTAAGAAAAGCCATTTTGAATTGCATGAAAAAGAAGGGACACTTTTTCAGCTATCTTTCTCCATTACTTAACAATAACTATATGTATCGCTATATCCCTGTTGTCATAAATATTGCTTTATAAGCAAAGCGGCTATAATTTGGAGTACAGTGTACTTTATAAAATTCAAAATCAGAAAAAAACCCCTTAGAATAAGTTTTAAAAAATATAATTGTGTAAGGTTCACCAAATGCAACCGGACATTCACTGCTATAACTTTTAACATCTCAACTCTAAAAAATTTAAAGACAAATGATTATATTGATTACTTTTCTCTGAGATGAAATCTGGGTCAAAGTGTTTTCCTCCCCCACATGTAAAAAGTAACAGCAGGCATTAGAGGTGTGATTCTGATTTCAAGGCATTTATGTGAACTCTGCTTTATCGATGGCTGAGGCATCTCCTAGGAAAATCTGGGCAAGCCTTAAATGACGGCAAAAATTCCATTGGCTAATATATATAATCCCGCCAAATTGATTGGAATAATTTGCACCTACTACACATTAGAAACCTATAAAAACAGATTTAATTCTGTAACCAAAAGTATAACAGAAACTCCAGATCTCAAAACCACAAAAAATTCCCAAAGAAAGTCAGAAAAGTATATTAACATGACCAAAATGCTCTTAACTGAAAACGTTGATCTGAATTTCTGTACTCCAGTCTATTGAAAATATATATTCAGCATGTCTGCTAAACCTTTCTTAACAGATTCAGCTCAACCACTATATGTAATATTCATGTCACATAATGGAAGCTGTCCAACATTATTAAAAACAAATACACTTTGTAATAATTTATTTTACCAGGGCATTAGATCACATAGCTTGTTTTTCACTTGGTATTTCTGTATATTATTTTGAAATGTTATAATAAAATTAAATTACTTTTAAAGTATGCATACATGGCATTAAAATTATTGGTAGATTCACCAGAAGATATGTTAATGACTGCAAATCCTTTGTAGGTGGTGTGGTTCATTCAAGCCAGGCAACCAGACAGTTAGGTCTGGTAATTCCCACCTGGTAAGTCATCCCAGCCCTCACAAGTTTGGGCTTCTCAAGAACCACTGAGTTGACTTTTAAATATACAGGATGGAAATATTTAGTCTGCATCTACTTACTTTATTTTGTGGGAATGAAAGCAGTGATCCCATCTGCATTTAAAGCAATGATGGTAGCATGATACCAGCTGCAGCTATTTCATACCATGTATGTCTGGAGAGCAAGAGGCTTCCCCCAAGAACATTGGCTTGGCTAGGTGGAGCCAGCTAGGTTTCTAGTTGCAACTAGCCAAGGTAGTTTAATGGGTGTAAAACAGTCTTGGTGACCCATTCCAGTGGGAGTCAAGTGCTAAGGGATAATCTTAACAAAAAGACAAAGTGGATGTAAATTGGTGGTTCTCAAACTGTCACAAAGGACTAGCCTTGTTCTTGGTCATCTTGAGCAGCAAACTCTTGTGAATAAACTCTGCAATTTTTTTCCCTTTAAAATGCAGTGCTTTGATATCTGTGCCTGTTAGAATGGCTCTTTCTGCTAAATAAGCAAACCATCAGTTAAGTTTGTGCTCAGCTTCTGCCTTTCAAATCTTTCTTTCAGTAATAATATGGAATTTTTCATACACCAGGCACCCTCCTAATTCTCAGACAAATCATTAGCAATGTGAGCTGTTTTACAACAGGTAAAACTAAGGAGGTTACACATGATTAACCTAAAACCACAAAGGCAGCCTCTGTCGGAGCAGAATAGAGAGCTGAGTTAAATAAAATAATTATGGGTCCTGATACATGACTGCCTGCAGAAGCCAGTCATCTTTATTCCAGGATGGGAGAAAGTTACTGTTTACGTATTTATATCCTGTATAATATTATGCCAAAAGTAGTTCAGTCAGTTTTTAGGGGCCTATTTGGAAAATTTTCCACTGTTGCTGGCCACATTTGCACTTCCTGTTTTTATGGATGATTTGTTTCTGGAAATGTTGATGCTGCAAAAGATACACAAATCCATCAAAATAAAACAAAACCTTTGCTTTTTATGTAAAACGAAAGCACAGCCTCATTACTTTGGAGAAAAAGCTTTAATTTTGTGAAACTTCAAGAACTATTTTCAACCTTTTTCAGTATCTCATAATTTCTTTTGTTTCTCAGCTACAAAGTTTGGCTCTGAACTCACTGGATTAAAGGAAAGATAAGATTATTATGCACAGTGAAAAAGAAACTCACTGCTTTACACCATCTTTTTCCATCGGTCAAAAAGTATAACTACAAATAATTTATTTACAGCGAATTATTTTGCACAAGGATTTTGCAAAGAAAAATGTGTCTGTACTCTCTATAGCTGCAGTATGCTTAGCTTCACATAAAGTAATCTACTCCTGTATTATATGTATTATCCTGTATGTCAAAGCTGTGGTTTTTAAAAAACAGTTGGGTTTTCTCCCTGAAATAGATTTAGAAGAGTAAAAGATTTCTTGTTGGATCACTTCTCTGATGTTTCAATGCTCTCAGTACACTCACACCTCAGGATTAAAGTGTTCTGCCAATTTTTTTCCAAGGCCACTAACAAAAATCATTATTATTTTGGCTACTTACTAACCTTTTAACTGTTGCCCTAACTACATGTTCACCAGCATCTTTCTCATAAAATTTCTGTAAGAATCACAGAAATGCTGAAAAAATTATTTTTACAGTGCAGTGGAACTGCTAAGCTTGTGCCTCATTTTTGATTAATTTCATGCCTGACTCAGTCAGAGATTAGGCCCTGACACAGGTTATAATTAAATATTGAAATCATGAAGTGCAAGAATGTTTAATTTTTAAAATATGAGTTTTAATTTACCTCATACAGAGAATAGCTCTGGTCACCTGCAGAGATGCATTACACACTACATTGCCTAATGTAGGATGCCTGAATAAGGCTGAGCATACAGTTAAAGTAAACTAATGCAATTTACTGAACAGCAGTCAAATATTTATCCAGTTGATGAAGCAGACTTTATGTGAAACTCAGACAATAATTAAAGAGAAGCCTTGCTTAAAACATGCTTATTCCAGTTTCCACAAATATGTTATACCAAAGCAGCATCTTCCTTTTCTCAAATATTGATGTTCTCCTAACACATTATACAGTGAGCTTGTCCTTGGCATTCTCTTGACTATTTAATGAATACATTTCCTGGCATTTGCCTTATCTTTGTTATGTTGTTCTTTTGAGGGCTAAAACTATTAGTTAGCCCTTGACAGAAAAACATCAGAGCAAGCTAGTAAAAGGTCTTATGGTATCAAAGTTATTAACATGGTATTTGATTAAACCATAGAAAGATGGGGAATAGATACTACAGAATATGTCTTCTATACTTAGGCTTTCACAGCCTTGAATATCTTTTCACAGAACTTTCACATTTGTTTTTGTCATTTTATCTGAGCAATAGTCTGTTTAGTCACAAGCTGAATACTAATCCAACAATTATTTTGTAGTGCTCTATCATTCCAAAAAGAATTGAATATATTATGTATTTCCATTTATTCAGAACAAATATTTTTTGCTTCAAGTTTCAGTTTTCATAGTTAAAGATATTTAAAACTTTTATACCAACAACAGGAAATATGTGCTAAGGAAACATATTTTACACAATATAGAAAACAATGGAAACTATTAGAATGCAGACATTTACAAAACTATAAATGGTCTTCATTTTTGATTTAACACATTGAAGTTTGTGTACAACATAATTTAAAAGCATTATTAAATCTTCACACTTCAAAGCTTTATTAGAATCAGGAAGCCTGAGGAGTTGTTCTTCAGAAATGCCTAATGATGGCCATAATAAGGGAGAAGACAGAGCTTGCACCCAATCTATGTTCCCAAACTAGATGGAAGCATATTTCCAAAATAATCTAATGACCAGTAGTTAGTGAAGAATATATGCTCATTGGCTGTTAAAAGTCATTAGGAGGTCCTCAAATTTTTCAGTAATAGAAAGCTGATGACGTCTCTCTGTCCATTGCTGTAAAATTAGACCATATTTCAAAATACACCCTACAAATTACAGCCCACTTAATCAAAACACTACTATTTTTTGCACGCCTCTGGATAATTCAATATAGAGTGACTGTGTGAGGGTTCTGCTTCCCTGAAGTACCATTTTTTTACATTTTTTAACAGCTTGTTTTTCACTTGATAAAGCCACACATACAAATAGTCTCTCCATTTAGAAGGCCAGTGGTGCATTTAAAAAAAAAATCAGGGTTATCTTATTTAGTTCAGAAAAGAGATGAAGGCAAATTCCAACAGCACAAGTTAGTGCATGAGAAAATCTGTGGAGCAAGAGCCCAACTGGCATAAGCTGCCACAGCTACTTCAGCAGGGCCATGCCAGGAAACATCAGCTGGGCTTCTGGCCTGGTATTAGAAACTGCATCCAGCCACACTTCATTGTCAACTGCAGCCTCCAACTCAAACCAGCTGCATCCATAAGCAGCTGGGAGGCTGCCTCACAAGCTGGATTATTTCTAGTCTTGAATGTGCAGTATCACCTCTGTCCCTGAGGTGCTTAGAAGAAACATAGCACAACTACAATCTTAAGTACAAGGCTGCTGTTCCTACATGTCCTAGGGTCAGGAAAATTTAGGGGATTTCTGCATGTCCAAGTTCTGTAAAGTCAGAAAATTAATATTTATTAGCAATAGTACATCACAGCAACCAGATTGAGCTGCAGATGATCTCATACTGTATTCTGCCATTCTCTGCAGTATTGAAGTCATTGCTCAAAGCATGTAGGAAAATGACAAATCAAAACATCTTAACTGCTCTCTACTCATCAATAAACCTACTGGGGGATTAACAGCCAGTACGTTTTGTAGGGTAAGGCAAAAATCCGGTCTAACTTGTTTCCTCTCATCTAATGGGGGAGGTTGTTGTCATCTTATCCTTCTACCTACCTATTCCCTGATGATTGAGACACTGAGAAAAGGCAGCTGATTTAATTTTAAAACAGACATTAAGAAACCCAGTCCTATTTACCAAATGGCTTATTGTTCATACCATTCCATAAAGAACCTCCTTGATAACACAAGATCCACACATACAAAGAACTGAAGCACCAGAAGCACAAACAAGGCCACTAAACCTGTCATACTGATCTGATTTTGTAGTGATTTTAAAAATCTGCTGTTGTGGTTGATTTTTATAGGGTCTTCAGATTTATTACATTATGACTTAAGGTTGGATTGGACCCTCAGGTTTCCAGGATTAGTTGGGTGAGTGCCCAATTAGGCAGTAAAGGTATTGATTAAAGTTTAAAATATAGAAGTAAATTTGAAACTGTTTTGGCTACAGTATTTTATAAGTAAATATGTTTGAACCCTTTTAAATGCTTTTCAGTATGGTTGGGTTTGTGTTCTTCTCCTCAAAAAGTTTCAGAGCTACTAAAAATATTTGACTAACTATTATGTACCACCAAACAGATGAAACCTTGACCTTTTAGCTGGAAGAAAAGCAGGGGCAGATTATCTGCCATTTTTTGAGAATGACTTCAGTTTGTCCCCAGAATTTCTTGACTATCCATGAACTCTGGATCCTGTTCACAGTCAGCTCTGTGCTGATTCACATGAAATGATATTACACTGATTTTCTTTTTTTCTGTTCAACTATTTGCCTTTGAAGTCCCCCTTTTAACATAGTAAAACTTTTTCAAGGACATAGGAGTTGTATGGGCCATTTGTCTTCCAAAGCCACTGAGAACAGAGAACCTCTCTATCTGTAAACACAAATAGGTAATCCCAGGAAATCACACAGTAGCTGATCAATCCCCAAAACTTCCAATCTACATTTCTTTGTACTATAACTACAGAGTGTTTCCCGTGACCATACAAAAACTCACATTGCTACTCCCAAAATTACTGACACTGCAAAACATACAATTTATTCTGGCAAGAAATATCCAATACATGTGACTACCTTTGGTGAAACTATCCAGAGATTCTTGTCTTTAAAATTTGCATTTTTTACACTTTTATACCTCCTTTGTGTGTATATATATACCACTGATTTACTTTCCTGCTATTTATACCGATTTACTCCACAGATCTGAATGAGTGTATTTTGTGTAAAAGCGTCTCATGCTTTGCCGAGTTTCACATAATTTTAACTAATCCTCGCAATTTGTTTATCAAGATCTAAGACTGTATGGTAGGGAAGCTGTCACAAGATTGATTCTGTGTTGTCAAAAAGAGAAAAAATAATGCTTGAAGTGTTTAATACTGTGGCCCTTAATTACAAGACTAATTGAACTTAATAGATCCACTCATGGGGGCTGTAGAAGTGGGTTAGAACCGATTATGTATTACCCCCTAGAAACGTGTACTTGCTTGGCAGACACCCACAAAGAGCAAGGCTGGTTCGCATGCCATAGCAGATGCCACTAATACAGAGGGCCGTGGGTTTAGCCTGCCAGAAAGAATTCATTTTCACATTTAAACATTCACTGCAGCAAGATACATGGGTACACACTGGCTTGTGACTGTTACAGCCCCATGCTATTTTACAGTGCATAGAACCTGTAATGGAAGAAATCGTTCCACAATAAAAATTATTTAAGATGGCCTTACTTAGTCTGTATGCATCACAGGACTTCAAATTATTTTACATGGTGCATAATGACCAGCTATTGATGTTCTCCACTCAGGCTTACCAAGTGAATGGAAAACTTCACCTATGCTCAAAGTAGGTTCATCGTGCCATCAAGTACAGTGTCTTGCTTTGAAGGCTACTACTAAAGAATAAATAACAGCTAATGGCTACTCAGACTATTTCCAATGTTCTTAAAAGTATTTCTTTTGTACTCTAGATATGTTATAAACACACTCATACGTGTGTCTGTATACATACAAATCCATACATGTAAGTGCCAGTGGTTGGATCACATTAGCATAGTGTAAATATTTTAACTGTCACCTCAGAAATAGAATCCTTTCCATCATTAACATAAATAACCATAACAATAACAATAAACCATCTCAATATTCCAATGTGTAAAATTTTAAATAAATAAATAAATAAATAAATAAAGCTTTAGAAGGCTTCAGATTTCCTTAAATGACTGATTTTTGTTTCATGAGAAGTGTGGTTCCTAAAAAAGGTTCCACTTATGTTAGTCTAATTTGGTGGACATCTTGTTGATAAATCAATTAGTTAGATTGTTTTCCCATCTCTATATGTATACATGTATGAAAAATAATGCCAGATTCTTGTTTGAACTTGTTAGATGACAATTGTTCACAGAACTATAACTTTACTTATGCAAATCACTAGAGTTCATGGTAAGCCTGACATTTGCAGAATTAATGAACTAAATAATTAAGTGACCTGGTAAGTGAATTGGTAAACCAGAACTATTAATCTTTTAATGAATTCTTTACTATCACTTAAATAATAAATTTTTTGCATAATTTTAAAGGGTTATGGTAAAGAAACATTAGAATATTAAATCCATTATGTAAAGGAAGGTTGCTTTTATAAATCTGTTATTATGTCTCGTTTTGTTGAATTAATTTCTATTCAAGATTTAGAAAAGTGGCAATTCCTGCACCGGTGACAACCAGTCCCCAACATTTCAGTGGTAAGATTTTTTTTCTTGCTAAGACAAGTCTGAGATCATTTATTGCTTCAGACTGCCTAAAGTGAGTAATTAGCATACAACTGTAATTTAAGAAATCCTCTATTTGATGGTGTGCATCACATGTTTTAAATTTTCAAAGCACTAGTAAGTTAACCAGGCACAGTAAATGACATTTCTGAACCAGTTCCTCTTAAAGATATTTTTTCCTTTCTACATGTTGTTGGCTTTCACCCTAGTACCAGCTTTGCAGCACCTCTTACTTTTTCCTGTTAGAGTATCCTAAACTCAAATAGTTTCTTAAGCTTCAGCTTATCTTATTATTCTTCACATTATCCTGCCTCAAGTGACATTTATATTTGTCTTTCCTCATCTTCCTCTCTATCAGCATCCGCAATGGAATTAGACTTATCAGAGTGGAAATTGGGAAGTACCATATGCTTCTGCAGGTACCATTTATTCCACTAGTTGCTATATGGCCTTGAAGTATTCTTTCTATTCTATTATGTCTACATGTAGGTATGTACCAGAGACAACACATAGTATGATATATGTGAATTTTTTTCCCCCTACATAATCTGGTTTGGCATGACTGCTAAAGAATCCAGGAAGGTCTTCAACATTTATTCCCTCTTTAGCATTAGATCCTGAAAGCAGTCAGGTAAAAGCAGCAGCATGTATCCAAAATTGTTAAAACAACATTCCAAGTAATTTTTTTCAAACTAGTATTTAACACTTAACTTTCAATTTATCTCTTCTGAAAGATGCTACACAGTGTCACTTGTCTCAATGTTACAAAACATTTCAAATTGATATTGAAATGTCATAGGGTGAAAAAAGAAATAGTGAAAATAATGATATTAGCTTCTGAATAGGATCTTTCTTTCAAAAAATTATCTCCAAAACCAAAAAAAAAGCAGAACTACCTGTCGTGAAGAAAAACACAGCACTTTGTGGCTCAAGAAAGAAAGAATGGGGTTCTATTCCATTTCACTGGTGCATGCCACATACTCAAACACTTTTCATTGCAAACCATTAAGTGGATCATGTCCACACAACAGTCCAGTGGGCTTTCTGAGCAACGTGAAACCACCAGAGATATCTTTAACATAATGCAAAGACACTAAGTTTTGATCTTAAAAGCATTTCTAACAATGTTTCCTTTGTGAGTATAAATGAATGCACCAAAGACTGGCCATGGCTGATGTTTACTCCAGCTGAGTTTAGTTTTTATGGATAAATATACTTAAAGGACAACAAATAAATAGAGCAAGGCTGCATGAATATGATATGGCTACAAGGGTGCTTTGGGAACAAAATCCTAAAAATGGAACCCGACAGTTGACAGAGCTTCACTATTTGGAGTGAGTTCAACATATTTTCAGGAAACTAGTAGAACTTCATCAAGAGAAAATCTAATTCTGCTGACCTATGCTGCACCCACACAGCAGGACTTTCGCAGTTCATTATGCAGGCACAGCAACTGCAGCATGTAGTAACACCCACAAAAAAATTTCTGAAATCACAGAGGACTATATTATCCCACAGAACACTCTGTCGTTAGGTAAAAAACTATCAGAAACCAAGAAGCAAAATACAGAGAAGTATGCCATTCTGCAAGTTCAGTCACTATTTGTAGCTGATCAAAAAATTTCAACCAGAGAAAACAAAGACATTTTAAAGAAAAATAACAAAAACATATATACTTATGCTTTGAAAGTATTTAATTCACATGGGTGTTTGGTCTACAGATGTGCATGTTTGTGATTCCCTAACTCCTCTGAAGTAACAAGCATGCAAAAACTTACTCTGTGTTAAACATCAGACAAGATATTCAACTTGTCAAGATAAATGACATGTCTAGAACAAAATGTCTGTCATACAGAGAGGGCTTTGTATTTCACACATGGTAATGTGATATAAACCCAAACTAAAGGATCCAAGGACTAGAAGAAATTGGGAACCAAATAGAAGGAACTAAGGAGTTGTGTGAACCATGCAACTAAGACAGACTGCATTCAAAAGAAATTGTGTTGGTTGACATTTTTTACTTAATTATATTAAGGCTGCAGTGTAAGCCAAGGCTAGATATCAAATAATCCATATGGCAGGAAAATAGCTCAATCATAGCGAAAATGTATTTCAAGATATGCTCTCCAATAGAAATTGAAGTCTACACAGGACAGAGAAACACAGATGAAGATAGGATTGTTTGATTTTTAATATGGTGCAAATGTTTTGTAGAAGTTCTTAATTTTTAGAAAAAGTTCTTTCCTTCTGTCCCACAAGTTAACTGTTGATTCTCTGGTGTCTAATACAAAATAAGTTTCTGCAACTGTAGCGGTTTCTGCACTAGAGATATTATCAATATCTGTCTTAAATATTTTGATGAAGGTGGTAAGCATTTCTAGATAATCCGTTCAGCAGGTTTTATAGTGCTTGGATCTCCCATGCATGTAATACAAACACAGTGTGAGCAGAGTCTATAGAAAATGAGATGAAAATGAGAACAAAAGACACTAGCATAAGCTAGAACAGTAGAGATAAAGACTTGGCAGAGACCTTATCCTTGGAAGTTTAAAAATGCGTAGGTATATAAAAGGTCAGTCTTAAGAATGGAACTTAATTTTGATCCAGGGGAGTCAAGTGAGAAACCAAGCAAGAAAGTCAAGAAAACTTTGTTTACATCCCATTTAAGCTACAGATGAAATTATGTTTCACTGAGGACAGAGAAACTGGGGGAAGGAGTAGTGGAAATACTGACTAATTTATTTGAAAAGTGATCTAGATGTCATATAACACAATTTTTTATATTATTCAGCTAATGCTGATAATTGCACTTTATTTCTCTAGCAACCTCTGGAGGAGATTTCAAGCCATAGCAATCACAACAGCCTGCAGCTTACTTGGAAAACAGAGTATCAGGCTGTAACGGGTAAATATGTAATGGAAAATACAGCATATATGAGTAAAAGAATTATCAGAGAGACCAAAGCAAACATAATATGTTAGAAAGACACTGAAATAATCTTTTTGAGCTCGTTATTTTAAGATCACAGATAAAATGACTCCAAAATGGTATCAGTTTAATGTGCACTGGCAGAACCCAATTGGCAGCTCTTTGGATTGGCCACAGACAGCATATGAGAGGATTCCCCGGGCTGCTGGTGCCTTCAAACAGAAGCACTTCAGACTGGCAGCATGGGAATACTCCCTTTGAACAGCTGAATGATATGCAAAAGATGTAAAAACAGATATAAATGCTAATAATTAAAAACTAAATGAATAATACCCAATGCAGATTTTTTTAAGAGGGCTGAGAAGGCTTTGGCATTCAGAGGCTGTGCCAGCCAGCTGTAATAATCATCTTAAACACTCCCAGAAAGGAGAAAGACATTATTATCATTATGGAAACAAAGCAAGTACCCAATGGATAAAAGTGTGTTTCTATAGTAAAAGCTTCTGTGAAAAAGCTTCTGTAGTAAACTAAAATGGTTATGCAGTTGAGTCTCACAGCTCTGAATGAGCAAAGCAACACTACATTTATTGGTCTGAAGAGACCCCACTAGAAACATATGGCCTTTTATCCAAGTCTACCCAGCCCAATAAAATCTGAAATACCATAGATATGTTTCTTACTTTATGGGCAACAGTGTATTAAGTAATAAATATTTTTAGCACTGTAATTTTATTAAATGGAAAACATTAAATCTCCTCTGGAACTACCTATGTAAAATTTGGCTTTCTGTTGACAGTGCATGCTCCTCAGATGAAAATCTATGCTTAATTTAAAATAACAAAACTCCAAATTAAACAGTTGAAATAATTTATCTTGAAAAGTGTGAATTAAGCACGCTTTGTATGAGCTCTGAGATAAGTTTGATTGATGAGTTTGCTGTACAATTGTGTCAGGGATATCTGCCCTGCAGGTTTTTGGCTTGTGTTCCTCATCCCACTTGCTCTTCCAATGTATGTGAGTACCAATAGCTTCTGCAGGCTGTCTGCTCTGTTCCCAGCCACCACACAGCTCTGCCCAATGCTACAAACACTCCAGGTAAATGTTCACCAGCTTGGACATCAATTCCTAAAAATATTTTCAGACTACAGGTGACCACTGACACACTTTTTGATTTTTTATTTTCATATATGTCTGTACCTACGTTATATGTCTTCCCCTGATGAAAGCCAAAAGTGCCAGATCAAATGTGAAGGTGGATAACAACAGTAAAGCCTGGCTGGTGCTTGAAATCTTACTTACTTTCTCCTTCAAATGCAAAGAGGTCAAATTAAACAAGCACAAAGTACAAAATAAATAAAGATAACTGGGGGATGACTTATCCAGGCTGTGACTTATTACAACAGAAGCAGAATCCAATACAAAAACGCCACCATCATAGTGACTGGAAAGAAAGCTAAGATTCACACAGAACTCTAATTGTATATAGATTATGAGATTCTTTTTTCTCTGAAAAGAAAAACAGGTGTGGCCACCAGAAAAACCCAAAGCCAGACACCCTGAATTTTAATGAGACTTAAAATATGAATTGTCATCTAAATCTACAGATCTAATATATACCTGCTGGTCTGACAGAGGGATAATGTGTACAGCATATAGGGAACAAAACCTGCCTTTATAGACTTATTGGTGAAAAAAAACCCAAACAGAACAACAACGCATTTATCTCCAAAACTTGGGAAGAACTGTGGGTATGTTTTGGTGTTGATCTTATCCTTGAATAAAGCAATCATGTCACATAAGCAGTAAAAAGAAGCACAACTATGTCATGTTTTTCTTACATTATCTAGGGATTGCTTGCCTGGGAAATCACTAAGATAATCACACCATAGCTTATCGATGGCTGCAGCACAAATGTCACAGCATTAATAACTGCTTGCTTAAAGCTGAGAACTTTGCACTGTGAAATAAAGCACAGTCCTAGGTTCAAACCCCCTGGTCTGCAAGGTCCTTCCTACAGCAGAGAAAGGCAGGTCTGGATACTCAGATCGTGGAGACGATGGGGACAGGGTAAGTCACTTCTCAGCCCCTCTTTCCAAAGGTCAATTTTCAAGCTCATATTTTACTTTCTGACTTTAATACCACTGAGGAGAGAGGGAATGTTTGCCATTTCCTGGTTTGTGGCCCAAGCTATTTGATGAGGACAGAGGACCAATGCCTGTAACATAGATGGATATTTCTGCCTTGTGATATTTTCTGAGCACTAGTATTGCAGCCTCATGCTGCGGATGTTCAGCCCTCTCTTGTACAGTTACCTGAATAAAACCAAACAAATGCAGTGTTTTCGTTTTTTGGTGCCTACTAAGATGAAATGCTTTAATAAGAGATGGCCAGGAATAAGAAAATTATGGGGAGCAGTAGTGCTAGGAAGCAGTTGTGGTGCAGGGGTTGCCATACCACAGAGGAAATACACAACAGAGGAAAACTGAACTGTTGTATCTTGACACTGATCTCAGAAACATAAACTACTACCGTTCCTTTGAAAAAGATTAATTGTATTTTTAGGAAGCCAAAACAAGGAAAAGAAGAGGGGAGCGGGGGCTATGGCTGACCCAAAAAAACCCCTCAAACCAACTCCAGGATTTTTTTGTTGTTAAATTGATAAAATGCATGAGAACTCACTGAAAAGTACAGCTGGAGACTCTGAGATTTTTCCTTTCTTTTCCAGCAGTAGAGGATACACATGAATATTTGTATTCTCTAAAGTTTAAGGGAGCCAGAGCTCTCCAACCTCAGTGCAAACCACAAGGTCAGCCACTCTGGGAGACCCAACAAACTTCCTGCATGTGACATGCTGCTGAGCCCTGGGCAAGGACAGGAAGACTTTCAGGGTCCCTCCAGAATGGAAGGGGTTGAAAGCTAGCCTGTCTGCAGGTGGCAGTCATTTGTACTCAGGAAAATGGAGGACAGGAGAAGCACATCTGAGGATGTGGCAACCCTCACTTAGTGTGGGAGCACTAGGCTTTCCCTGTTTGAAGTCTCATGCAGATCCAAGCGTAAACTAGCTTTTCACGAAACTAATAAAGCACCTTTCAGATGTATCTTACAAATATTTTCAAGACATTTTCCTGCTGAGGGTATGATTTCCTCTTTTGAGCAGACCAGATTGCTGAGGCCAAACACTGTCTCTTCTATTCTGCTTTCCCTTGCTCCCTGGAAATGTGTGCCTTCAGCAGGCACCATCCTGTCCAACATCACAATACTCTCAAGAGATGTAATACAAATGCATTCATTCATACAAATGCAGGACATTCATACTTCAGGTTGGCCAGTTTGCAGCTTTCCATTTTGTAGATGTAGCCCTTGAACCAAAAATTATTTTGTGTCCCCTGGAGTTTTCCAGGGATTTACACTGCTTAGAGACAATTTCAGATCTTACTGCAATTCACAACAGGATTTGATAGACTTATGCAAGCCAGTTGACTCTGAAGGCTGAGCTAGAACTGCACTTGGATCACAGGGAAGGCAGAGGTATGCATGCTAGGCTGTAGTTGTGGACATGGTACCTAGCAGGGCATCTTTTATGTGTCCAGAAACTATTGATAACACATGAGATTACAGAGCCAGGAAAAGGCATCGGCATTACCTGTAAATGCAAAGTCAACTTTTCATGGAGGAAAAAGAGGGCCTGAATTGCACCCTCAATATTCAAGACTTCACAAGTGAACTGAGGACCCATTTCATCAACTAGAAGAGAGCAGCATAGCAATATACCTCCCATTGCCAGGCCAGACTGTCCAATACAAAATGCTGCCTTGCCTACTTAGATTTTTAGTTCCTGTACACTACTGGGGCAGTGCAAAGGGACCCTGATTGAACACTTGCCTTACTGAAGTTTGCTGTGGCTCTAAGACGGTATCAATTGCAAAAAGCCAGCCTTCTTTTTGCGCCTTCAGGACAGCCAGATTCATAATTCTAGAATCTCAGTAGTAGGAGACCATTATTGTTATAGGTGTTTATTTTATTCTGGGGTCCAGAAAAATAAATTTTATTTTGCATTGTGAATATTTAATATACTTTCACAAATGAAAATCCATAGTCATTTTCACATGAAGAAACCTAGGTCTGACTGCAGAGAGCATGCTTAGTATATGTGATAATTATAGGAAATTCCATCTATCTTATATAGTCTGTTCTTGTTAATTTCCCAGATCTCCAGAGAATTTTCTGAACAGCTGTGGAGGACTGGTAAAGATCTATAAGGAATATCCAGTGCTCTAGAAGACCCAAGGCAGCAGTTCCACTGCTAGAAGGTGAACAAAGGTCTGTATTAGCCTGTAAGCTAGCCTGTGATGACTAATGGCAGTATTATGAGAAGGAAAAATAGTGTACAAGACAAGGCTCATATAAAACAGATTCTGACTTATCTGGAAGGTCTAAATAATTTAAAAGCACAAAGCATACATGGCTAGCTTGCTAGAATGAGTAAAGCACATCCTGCTGTGAATAGGACCTACATTTTTTCAGTTTAACATTTTGGACTATAAGAAAAGATATTGGGGGGTTCAGAGGAGTGCAAGAATAGTAAGTTAATACTTGCTCATGTTACCAAGAAACAGCTGCCATTCTAGAGTACTCAAAAGACGTGGCACATCAGACATTATTTGTGTCACTATGTGTCCTGAAACTCTTACAAGGCTGAAGTCTTACTCACCCAAATGGCATCTCCCACCATGATTTCCTTTAAACAAATGCATTGTGAGACAGACAGAGGTATATTCATTGCCCTGTGGCACACAGGCATGAGGCACACTGTGATCTTGGACAAGATCATACAAACTGGGAAGAGCTCCTGACTCCTTCAAAAGCAGAGAGGCCCTGCCCTGTAGAGAGACCTCAGTAAATCAGAGGGCTGGGCAACCACCAACCATATGAATTTCAACAGGGAAAAGTGCTAGATTTTGCACCTGGGATGGGGCAACTCTCAGTGTATGGACAGATTAGGGAATGAGATGCTTGAAAGCAGCGGTGCTGAAAGGGACTTTGGGGTCCTGGTCAATGGCAAGTTGAACATGAGTCAGCAGCGCCCTGGCAGCCAGGAGGGCCAACCCTGTCCTGGGGTGCATCAGGCACAGCATCACAGCCACTCTGCTCTGTGCTGGGGCAGCCTCACATTGAATATTTTGTGCACTTTGGGGCACTGCAGTGTAAGAAAGATATAAAGCTGTTAGAGAGTGTCCAAAGGAGGGCCACATGGATGGCGAAGGGCCTTGAGGGGAAGCTGTGTGAGGAGTGGCTGAGGGCACTTGGTCTGTTCAGCCCAGAGAAGAGGAGACCGAAAGGAGATCTCATTGCCATCTAAAACTTCCTCATGAGGGGAAGAGGAAGGTCAGACATTGATGTCTTCTCTGTGGTGACCAGTGACAGGACCCGAGGGAATGTCCTAAAGTTTTGCCAGAGGTGGTTTAGGCTGGGTATTAGAAAAATCTATTTCCCACAGAGGGTCTTTGGCCACTGGAAAGGCTCCCCAGGGAAGTGGTCACAGCACCAGCCTGCCAGAGTTCAAGAAACATTTGAACAATTCTCTCAGGCACACAGTGTGATCCTGGGGATGGTGTTCTGCAGGGCCAGGAGATGGACTCAATGATCCTTGTGGGTCCAGTCCAACTCAGCTTACTTTGCGATTCTGTGATGTATCAGGCTACAAATGTAAGACTATTTACTGTACTCCATTATCATTCCCAAATCCTCCATAACTTATAAATTCTGCCATTCCTTCAGAATAAAGAGCAGAGAATATTTTTATGGCTCTCCTGGCCTAGGCCTGTACTTTCCAGCTCCTTTGGTCTCTCCCAAGGAAGAACAGACACATGCCTCCCTTCTAGATGTCCTTTGCCCCCTTGAGTCTGCCAGACAACAGCCTCTTTACTCCACAACTCACTCTTCTGAACAGCACATAGATAGGTAGTTCTGTAACTTTGAAGCTTTCCATGCTGCCGTTTCCCTACCAGTCCAGCCCAGCCTTCACAGAAATTGGCTATCCTGACATCAGACACTCTCTGCAAGACATTAGTGAAGTAATTACCCAGGGATGTACAGCAGTCTGCCCACTGGTGCTTTACTTACAAGCTCATTTTGATCATTAATGATGCTAAGCACATAAGGGTTACTAACTAAAATAATGTACAGAGCAAAGTTACTATATTCTGTCCATAGCCTTCTCCGAAAAACCTTTGCAAGAATGACGAATAAAGGAACCTCTTAAACGAAATAAGAAATTCTTTTTATTTAAAGTTTCAGCTGTGATAATGTTTTACTGAGTTGCTGTACATAAATATTTTTATAGAATCATTGACAAAAGAATGTATTCCTCCCTTTTTTGTTCTAAACTCCCCTAGAAAAACATACAAATTTTTTTCCTGTTAAAGATAAAATAAGGAATTTATGACTTAGTGTAGACTTCACAAAACTCCTGAGATGTAGTTAAGATAGTATTTGTGTTTCCAAAGTGAAGCAATGCATGAAGTAGCATGAGCTGGTTATTTTTTAATTTTTAAATCCAATTAATTGTTCTAGTTACAGTACCACTAATTTTTATCCAGCTGATTAACTAGAGAATAATCCAAATACATTTTAAATTATAAATCTTTCATGATTTGGGAGATTTTATACTAATGTACATTTGACAGTGCTAATTTAAAGCAAATATCAAGCTTGATTAAACATTCCCAAGATAAGAAGGATAAACGATTGAATTATTTTATAGATTTAACTACTATTGATATGATGTTATAAACAGAAATATTTTGATGTTCATCATTAATTTTTAAAAATAATTCTTTGGGAAACAGCCAAGAAGGACTGGAGAAGTAGGTCAGAATGTATGCACAAAACATTTGTATTCTTTACTATATAAACACTAATTTATTTATTGAAATAATACATTCTTAATTATTTATTAAAGAAATTGCAATTTTACTGAGTTTCCCTCTGAAAAAAAAAAAATCATTAAAATGTGGCTAATGCAATGGATTGTTCCACTTCTCTGCCTCCCAACTGTTTGCCAAGTGTTTATTGGCAAATCACTATCTGTTAAAACATAATCTGCATCAGAGCATCTCCAGCAAGCAAGTGCATTACAAAGTGTTTTAGTAAGCTTTAAGTACTGTAAAAATAGTCAGCATTCCCCATCGTATTTTCAGTTCCCATATCCATATATGGGAGACTATACATATATATATATGTGTGTGTACATGTATATGAGAAAAACTCTTTAGGCATTGGTTTTTTTGTAATTGTTGCTAAGGAAGGTAAATTTTACAATATCTCTCGCTATTTCCCCAAATCCAGGCTTTTAAAAATGCAGATATACCAAGCAGTATTAAGTAATGTTGGAAAAAGAGAGAAAAGGCTCTTTGTGACAAGTTACATTACACAGAAACTTTTTTCTCTTTTCTTTTTCTTTTTTTCAGGTTTGTGGTTATTTTTAATTTTTAAACCAAGGAACATGACTGATTTGCCATAATGTCTGAGCACAATCTGTCATCCATTCAGAAATTAGCAGACTTCATGCAAACACTCAGGTAAACAGAGGAAATGGAGGCATGAAAACACTGATTACCAGTAAAAATTTGAGTAGAAGTTTCCAGCTGGAGAGTGAGCGGAACCCATAGTCAACAGCACAGAAATATGCGTCAGCACATTATTCTCCAAGGCAGTACTGTAAATGAGACAGTGTCCAGGGATGACTTGCCTCTACTAATCTCAGCTGGCCTCTCCAGTTAATACATTTAAACAAAAATATGCTTGATTAGTTTGGGCAAAGGGGTACATAACTATTTTTCTCCCCTTTTCCATATGATGCATTGAAAATTAGCGTATTTTCCTAATGATGTAATTTCTTTTTCTTTCATTAGTTCTATCGAAAAACAATCAATATTTTGTCCAACTGTCCAACAGAGCATTAATAAATATAACATTAAATGGAATAATGCAACACACATTTCACTCAATATCATTTTGCTTTATATTACAGTGCAAAAAAAAATTTAAAGCATTGTGGATTCAGTTTATTTTTGAAATTTCCAATAGTATTTTTGTATTTTCTAGTATGAACCGAGTCATACTACTGGGGGATAGGACAGCAGGTTGCTTCTGGGTCAGACCTACTGTATTTATGCTTTCTTATTTTGAGGAGCCTGGTTATGTGTATGTTGCTAAATCTCATTGAACCACTTTGCAAGTGGCAATAAACTAAAATCTTTACTGAACTCCAGATAGATTAGACCTATTACATTTTCCTCATCTGAGAAATCAGTTATCAAAGAAACAATGAATTTAGTCTGGGAAGAGAAGATATCCCTTTGGAAAGTCCACAATGCATTTTATGCATTACCCCTTCTTTCTTAATTTCTCTTTCAAGACTTCCCCTATAGCCTTCTATAATACTGGAATCTGTTTGATTTGACCTCCAGAGTTCAAGCTACCCTATGTCCTCACCATCATCTAAAATATAAGGACTCTATTTTCTGATCTCTGTCAGGAGTTTGGTCACTCCACTTGACAGATACATTCAGATCATGCCAATGTACCTGCACTTTCATGCATTTACTTAGTTGGTTGTTTTTGCGATGGAAATAGTTAGGCCTATATGATGTAATTGCATTGGTTTTTTAGTCTTAATTTTAGCCTGGTTATTCTAATTTACAGCCTGTCCACACTTCCTAGAGTCAGCACATATGTCGTTACAAAAAGTAATGCATTTGATTTAAATTTGATGTAACAGATAAACAATTTTTTTCTTGACCTCCTTTTCATCATACTGTGGTTGAGTGTCTCCCTCTGTGTTCTCTTTTATATTTATACATACATGGCTGGGAAAAAACCCCAAAACCCTCAACTTTTTGCTGTTTGTCTCAATTTAAAAGGTCTAATTCAGCTTTACTTTTGGCACTTATATCTACTTCTCTGTTTCCTGGCCTTTCAGGCATAGAATACTCTCTATCTTTTTAGGCAAACTGCCTATTTCTTCTGCCCTTTCAGAAATGGTTATTTATCCAGTCAGCTCTGGAGCCATTCCCTACAAGATTTTCCCCTTGATTAAGATGCAAGTTCCAGACGGCTTTCACACCTTTGATTTAAAGATATTTCACGCCTTCTCCACATTAAAATCCCTGAGCTCTTTAATCCAGTTGACCTCATTAACTAGTTTCCTTAATGTTTCAAAGTTTATCTTTTTGAAATTGAGATCCTTTACAAGCTTGGTTGCAGCTGTGTTGGTGGGGTTGGCAGCTGCATTGCAGGGAAGCTGCTGTGCTGAAACATTGATTGGTGCCCATGTCTCAACCTGTGGTACTAATGGGAAAAGATGCAGCACCCCCACCCCCAAGCTACTTCTCTTCTGCTTAATTAAGCTGAATAAATTGATGATAATTTGATACTAGGGTATTTTCTACCAGCCCTTTCTTTATGCCCCCATTGCAAAAACCCAAGTTATAATTTGTTGCCTGGATGGAGACGACTCTGTCAGTATTTCTGATAAGTTTTAGCCAACTGTATTACTTTGGTCATGAGTGTAATGTTTTCATTCTCTTGGTTTTATCTTCAAAGACAGGTTTTACCCTATGCTTTAAAAGACAGTTCAAGCGCTGTCCACTTTCAAGAACACTTCCGTAGTTGATTCTGTACAGTCAGGAAAATTTCTTCCTCACCTGTGAAATTCGTTGTCTTATGACCCAAGTCACTGAGAGATCGTATTAGAAGCCTGTCCAAAGTGGAAGTTTTCACCAAAATAGTGCAGTATCTGGAACTGAAAGGCAACTATTACTGCTGACTTGCCATTCTACCTGCTAATACTGAGAAAGTATGCCATCTCCACAAGAGCTGTTTGCTTACAAGATTCTTAAATTTAGAGATACACAAATAGGAGCTATCATAAAGCTAGAAGATGGGGAAGGCTTATAATTGCATGCAGTTGATTCATTCTTATATGTTATCTACTTTCAAAACCTACATGCTGCAAGCAAAGGCACCATTGTTGTTTCTCTTTGGAGGCTACTCCATACCTTAGAAGGTTTCAGCAAGTACCAGATTTTCACTGGCCTTTAGCAATATTTTTTCTTTCTTAACTTCGTCTCAGCCTTCCAACCATGGGCAAGAAGACATGACTTGAGCCCTCATGGACATACCTATACAACAATGGTAATAACAGAATGACATCACCTCACAAACTTCCCTTCCTCTTGACTAGCTTTTAAATGGTTCAGCCACTATGCATATGTGTTTGCTGGATCAGACTTGGGAACGGGGAATGTACACCGTCCATTAACTGTCAGGCTCCTCTATGTTAGATACCAGCCTCAGGGGAATAACTAAAACATAGCAGAGCAAACCTAACAGCAAAATGAAATGCACTTGTGAACTTGCGTGTGAAGATGGGCACACAGTTCAGTGGGTATAGTCCTGTGTTGCAAAGAACAGAGTAGTGGCACATCTTTTATGTGGGGCAAGCAAACAAGAACATTTATGTGTTGGTGCTGCTCTGATTCTGTGAAGTATAATGAAAGATAAAAGTACACAAGGGAGAGGATGTGTCTCCTAGGCACAGTCATGCTGTGGAGAGAAGTAATTTATCCCTGCTGGGTACATCCATCATAATCCAGGGTCTGGAAATACCTGTTATTAGAGTGCATTCATTCCAGAGCTTACACTATGTATGCTTGCTATTTAAGCTGATCTGCTGCAATGGTGGTGTCAATTAGTTTCTGAGATCTCCTCCTATGATTTTGCCAGTAATGACCATGTTCACCTGTATAAAGTTAACAAACTATATCGCAATATCGCAAATGCAGGCAAGTGTGAAAGTTGCCCCTGTGCTTCATCATAGCTTAGAGTTTGAGCCAAAAGAAAGAAAACTAGAAGAAAAATGGCTCCGAAGTTGGAGTTAATGCTCTCCTCGCCTGTAACCCCTAAAAATCCAGATGCACACATCATAAAATTTAAGATGACATGCATTCAGAATTCTGCCAATCTTACCAGAAATCATTAGGAGTCTTGGGCAACTGAGTATTTTTAATTGAGAGCTTTGTGGGAAAAAGCATGTGCTAATATTTAATTCTTAATAATGAATTACATTTGAAGACAGGAAAATTCATTTTTTCTCTTTTTTTTTTTTTTTTTTTTTTTTAATACGTCTTGTTAAAAGTTTTTTAACTGGGTCTCAAATAAGTTTAGATCTCAACTTATGCTGAAGTTGAAGACTGAAACCCAAAATTTATGGGTTTAGATTTCCTTACTTCAGGCAACCAGTGTGAATTTTAAAACAATAAATAAATAAATAAATAAGGAAAATGTTAAGGTGTTGAAGCAGAAAAAGAAAAACCCTCTGATGTCCATTAAAAAATAGACACAAATGAAAATCCCCTATTGTCTTTTTGCATGATGAAACATATAAGTGAAGAGAAGAATTAAGTGCAAGTAACAACAGGGGAAAAAACCAATTCTTCTCAGAATTCTGAATTCATAGAAGCTAATCAGGGCCAAAGGCTCCTCTCTGTGTCTCGCAGCAAAGAGGAAGGTGGTATTGAATTGAGACAGGGAAGTGCTGGAGGAGGAAAAGGCTGGAGAGTGGTATTCCTTGGAGCTCTGAATTTGCAGGGCTCAGGGGATGAGTGATCTGCAGAATGGGGACAGTGTCAGCACTGGGAGCTACCAGTTGGGCATTATTCTCTCAAGAACACTGTCCTCTTGTCTGCTCAACAAAACGAGGCAATCAACACCATAATTATTCTTTTCTCTTAGTTCCTGGGACTCAAAATACAGCCAACCCCTTCAGATCCATTCTGGCCAGTTATCCAGTGATTCAAACATCCAAACAGCAGAAGGCTTCTACCCAAATAGAAATGTCTTGAAAAATGCTGATGTTTTCTTTGCTGTATAGCTGTGCTTTTATACTGACTCTGAGTAGAGAAGTATTCATGAAGCTAATGTTTTGATAACATGATTAATATTTTTGGTTTGACAGTGTAGGAGTAAGCATAGCCAATAGTTAAATAAAAATTGAAGCTCATTTATGCAGTATTCTACCACAGCTTTTAACTAATCATTAAATAAAACAGAGCTAGCACATTGCTGTGAGCAAACTAATCTTTCTAACATGACTCTTAAACAACTCAGTAAATCACTCTTCAGTAATTTCTTTATCTAACTGGCTCAGTATCCTTGATAGATCCTCGATAGCCCTAAGAAATATTTGATCAGTGGGTTGCCTATGTGTATAATCTCTACTTATTTGCTACACTAGTTTATCTCATTTTTTCCTAACTGAAATCCCATTTTATTATTTCATCGTGAAACATTTTCTCCATGCAAAGGGTGAATTTATTAGATGTCTCAGACTCCTTCAGCTCTCTGAAGGATTCAGTCTTCTGTGGTGATCATGTGACAAATTAGACAAGAGAAATACCTTTGCCTGGTACTGCGTAGTAGCTAAATAGCTACGTAGTACAGAAGCATAGATGAAGCCTAATCTTTAAATAAAAATATTGCTTATGCTCCCATTTACACAGTGAGGAGGAGGAGCTGGAGTGAGTGATATGTGGGTTATGGTGTTGTACAGTTTGCAAGTCAGGATGGCTGAAACCTTTTCATAGACATCAGTTTTTCAAAGAATTGCCTAGATGCAAACAAAAGTACCTTGTGGCTAAAATTCCTAAATGTGTCTCAGCAGGTTAACTCTTTGAGTGATGTAAGATTCCCAGACACTAGAGATCAAATAAAAGGATAAGCCTTTGTGCACACAGAGTGTGTTGGACTTTGCCCCTGAAACTTTCTAATGACAACATTCTAATGCCTTAAAGGGGCTACCCCAGGGCACATCTGTCTGTGTGCCAGGGAAAAGGTTACTGTTCCATATAGTAGTTTCTGTCTTCTGTCAGTACTTAGTTGTTTACTCTCACTAAAATTAAACCAAATCAGCATCCAATCAATGGCCTGGGTTTCAGATGGCCTCTGGTACTTTGCTTGTATAAGAGTTAAATTTAACTGCACTGTTAAATCTAATATATCATTGATCTGTGGTTCAGAGAGAAATTATTTGCTGGAAGGTTGTTTAAGATTAAGCTTAATTTGCAATATGTAGGTAGTTTATTCTTAAAAATACCATATCTCCTCAAAATTATTTAGAGATTTAAGTATTAAATTGCACACATGAAATACAATGATCCTGAAGAAATACTGGCTTCTAAAACTCAGAAGACCAGAATAAGGAAATATGTGAATATTATATAACATTGTCCTGAACTCTTATGTCATTAAAAAGACCTCACTCTTAAAGTGCTGTGCTAGATTAGTGAATTTAGAAAAGTGCTTAAGGATCCGCACTCATGGTTTTGGTTATATTCTTGTACAAAGAGATGGAGACTGGATAGTGCAAAATCTGCTGTAAGGGGAATGTTGTGTGCAAAATATAACTACAGTTTCAAGTAGAAAAATCTACATTTCTTCATTAATTACATAACTACCACTGTGAAGTAATTAATAATAAAAAATATTGGTTAGCCAAATATGCACAGGGTTATTTATCTTTAAAAAAAAATGTATGGATGCACAGGATTCAGTTAACTAAAAATCACTCATTCTTATCAGTAAATAGGTCTCTTGACATGAAAAGGAGTTCCTGGATGAGGGGGCTCTGTCCATTGTCTAAAATAGGATAAAACCACAAGCAAAACCTGAAACTTCTACTTCATTCCAATTTTAGTTCTAAGGTTTTTTTCTGATATATTTTGCTTCCAACAAAAGGAGAAATTAATGAAAATCCCAAGTTGTTAAGAAAGGAACAACCCCCTTAATCAGGCATAGCTTTCCAAATGAGGTTATCAGTCTCAGAATGTTTTCTAGAGCTCCCACTGGGCAGATTTCAATATTGCATCATCTGAAGAACTCAACCCACCGAAAAAAAAATATTTCTAAGGGAAATCCACAAAATTTGTCCTGCTACTTGCAGTGCTTTCAATTTTTTTCAATTAATCCCGAATCTTATGGCATTTGCTCCTTTTTCTTAAGACCTATGCTTCAGACATCATACTATGTGTGTATTAATTTGTACTTAGAAAGGTAATTTTCCATGTTCTGTTCCTTCTTTTCTTTGAAGAATAATCTGGAAAAAGGGAGCTACAAAACCTCATGAATTGACTGCAAATAAAATACCCTTATATTAGAAAAAAGTATTACATAAAAAGAAATAGCCAGCTCCTGATTTGGGACTATCATTACTGCTTTTCCACTTCTTTTCTGTTGTGGACAGACAAGACAAAAACTATGCCTGTTTTTTCAAAGTTGTACCTGTTGGCTTAGTTTTCCGGCTGCAGACACTGATCCCTCTGTGAAGACATTTACTGCATGTCTGCAGCACCTCACATGTCCAAGAGATGTTATATCCATGGGAACTGCCAGATGCAATCGCTGTGCAGGCTGTGGCTTGTTGAGCCTGACGTTTGCTGAAGGTAGAAAAGGAATCATAAAGGCTGAGGTACAGAAATACCTGCAGATTGACAGAGCTGGCAGAGGCTGTGGAAGCATGGGCACCCAAGCAGAATAAGAGTCATCCAAAAGCTAGTGGGTACCACCATCTTCTCCAATGGTGTCTGCAAGGAGTCAATGCTTGTGACTCTTAGTTCTCTCCTGCAACTTCAGTGCTACTTTGTCTGTCCACCTTGGATTTCATGTCATTCACATCTTAAAAAAGTTTAAAAAATTGATAAATCTTGAATCTGGACCACTGCTATTTTGTTTGGCATTCACAGCAGTGGATTCTAACATAAATCAATTTCTGCTTTACACTGACTACTCTAAATGTATATCTCTCTATCTACAGAGAAATAGAAAAGAGCAGAAAAACCCAACAAACAGACCTAATGAAGCTGATCTTTTGCAACAATATAATACAACATCTTTAATAACCACAATAATACAATAAAATCCATATTTCTCTTTCTTTCTTGATGATCAGATCATCATCATACCAAACATTTGTTTGGCTGTGGATGTGCTTGTAAGCTTTTTTTGACATTAAGATCTTCAGAGATGTTACTTGGTCTTGTGTCAAAAGGACAAAGAAACATTAAACATGCTTTCTTTGGCAAAATGAGTTCCAGACTTTAGAAATCTATTTCAGTTAGGATTTTCATTTCAAGGAAAAGATTTTAATTCTGACATGTAGCAACCTCATGCATCAGTACATTTATACTTGCATTTATTACTGCAAATCTATTCCCTTTGCAATTCAATGACAAAGCACACTACAACACTTCTAAACAACAACTACTACAACAAAATAGAGAGGGGCTATTTATCATTTGACACATCACATTTATTGCTTTAGTGCAGCTAAAATGAGTTTTCCTAGTTGTGTGGTATGCAATAACTTACAATGTGATTGTAATGTGGTCTACAAATGTGGTCTACAAATACAATTCTCAGCTTAAAATACCCAGATCTTCTTACAGGATAGTAGGATGAAGCATAGAAATATCACCTATGTTGATTTTTAGCACAATTATACTTTCTCTGAAGAAAGTGCCCATTTTAAGATTATCCTGCCAGAAAACACCTGAATCTCCTAATGAGGTCTGAGCTATAATGTGGCTGTACCTTTTTTAGTGTCATTCTTACTAGCTAAGATTTGCTCTTATTTGTTACTTTGTTCTTACTGTATATACCACATACTATAACCACTCCAGCTTTCTCAGTTGAAACTGCACTGAGAATTGTTGCCTGAAAAATTTTTAGAAGTGGCTGACTCTCTGAAAAACACAGTGATATTAAGTCTAGAAGGTTTAAATAAATTTCACAGTGTGGGTAAAAGCTCTTGAAGAAGCAGTGTAATAATGGGACCTATGATAAATTTTGGAGGCAAGATATCTCTTGTACATCTAAATACACCAGATAGGTCACAGCATCCTCTTGGATGGGATGGTATTACTTGACAGAGCACAGCAGTTTTAATACAGCACCAGAAGCAAATAAATTCACAAGCACAGGCCAGACTCTGAGGAAATTATAATGTATATTACTTTGTTTATTGCAGCTAACCAAATACGCTTGCAGTAGGAATTATAGTTTGTCAAAAAGATATACAATATCTGCCCTTTCATGTTTTCAGCCATTTAAAAATAACAAAATTCAGTGCCGTTTACTTTTCAACAGAAAATAAATGAAATCTTAAGTTATGGGTGTTTTTCATTAGCTGTTAGATAGAGTGGCTGTGCCAGAAACCATTATCTAGTACATTTTGCTTTCCAGATAAAACTTTCAAATGCTTACATTTCATTGCACGTTGGTTGATTGGATAATTTGAACATCAAAGGAACCTTTCATTTAATTTAAGCCGAAAAGTTGTCTTTTGCTTTATTAACTTTCGATCAATAAACAAGCAATTTGGAAATGTAATCAGGAAATGCTTCCAATTGGCTGACAATGTATCAAAGCCAGTGCTTGAAGGCAAGAGCAAGCTGTAACAAGCAGTTTATTACCAGTAGCTGTTACTGACATTAGTCAAAACCAAGAAAGATAAAATGGAATAAGAAATGTAATGCTGGAAGAGCCTTGGGCGCTGTGTTCTCTTCTTCCTTTTGAAAACTGCAAGCCTGTCTTTGATATGATAACAAATATAAACTGTTTAAAAACACCAAATGCAGAAAAACTGAGACTAGCCTGTCATGGAGTTAATCCATTCTAGAGTGACATACAAATAGTGTAACATCCAGCGGATATATGTTATGGAAATATTTTGAATTGGATTTACATGTAGTGAGCAAATTGGAACTTTTGATTTTATGTGATATTGTAATGTACATGTTCTCATATTAACTGAGTGTAATCCTATTTGAAGATAATGAGTTCTCAATAGGCTCTCCAGTCTGCAAATGCATCAGAACATTTTGATTTTGGCTGGAAAAGGTCCAAATGGACTTAGAAAAAATCCTCAGACTTGGGGGTAACCCTCATTCCTGAGGGAAGTTTGCATATTTTTTTGGCCAACATGTCATCCATAAAACTAACTGAGTGATGAGCTTTTCTAGTTTATTTTGACATTATACTATTTGTTTCGCTGTGTGCTGTCTATAGCCCAAAGCAGAACACTGGGCTGAATTTCAGCTCTGTGTTTATTGAGCATGTCACTGAAAGCATTTTGTAGTTATTTCACAATCATCTGTATGCATTTTTAACTCAATTAGCAATAAATACAAAAGAAAAAAAGGAAAATTTGTTTGACTGGAATGGATTTGAGAGGTGAGTAATGAGCATAGTGTAACATTTAATTTCCCTGTTCTACAATGAACAAAGTCATGGAGACTTAGTACAAAGGGATTCAGGAAAAGAACAAAGAGAGAAAATGTTTTGGCTGCTTTGTGAAAGTTCTGTATGTTTGCACTCTGGGCATGCTGAGCACATCACAAGGCATGCTGACACACAAGTCACATATTTCATCACCTCAAAGGGAAGCAATATTCTTATGGTAGAGAATTATTTATCTGGTTCTTCCAGTTAACTGTTTTGCAAGTTTCATGAAAGTAGCTGCTCTATCTGGAACTATAACCGTGGATGTATACAAAAAAGACCTGTACACAGGTCTTACTTTCATCTCATCAGTGCATTCCAGTAATGCCTTAAAATTCCCTTTTCCCTGGGACCTTGAAACCTGAACAGTGGTTACACTGATGATGTGTCAGCTGGCTGTGCTGCTAGTCCTTCCTCAGGCAGCGAGTGCAGTCACTCCTGTTAGGTCAGAGTTTCAGTCCTTGCTGGTCACCAGTTTATACTTCGCATTACTTGATAACCTTGGCCATGACCAAGGATTTTCTTGACTTCCACCATTTTTGGCATATTTGACTTCAACCATTTTGGAGTACTGAGAAATTCCAAGTAGCTTTACCTGATATAGGTAGACCTCTAGTAGACCTCCTATAAACTCTAGTAAGAGTAATGGCCACTTTTTAAAAGCTCAGAAACATTAAAACTGGCATGTTCTGAAAAGAAAAAAAACCCACCAACAACAACAACAAAAGGGCAAACAACAAAGAAACCCCAAAACCATAAAAACACAGAAAACAGAAATTAAAATATTGTGCTTGAGAAAATGAACCAATGTAGGTCCACAGATGCTCATGATGTTATACCGTTGTATGTCAGCTGAGATCCCATCTAAAGTTTCTCTGTAAAAGTTCCAGTATTGTTCTTGTAGTATTTTTGAACCCAAAATATCTAGTGCTGAAAGACAACCACCCACAGAACCCAGAGGGTTATTCTTGTGTCAAGCATGTGTACCTATCTCTACAACAAAGTTTCATGTCATTGATCACATAAACTGAAATCATCATAGTGATGTGGTGACATGAATAGATGTGTTTGAGTGATTTCTCCTTCATCAGCTAAAATAAAAGAGAAGAATAAGAAAACTCATCTATTTTACATTATCACATTTTTTTGCCCATCAAAAAAGAATTCTAAAAATTAACCAACCCTCACATCCATCTGAAAACCTGGGGGAAATACTGCAATCACCCTGTTATATCATACAAAAAGTCATTTCAGTCTTTTCCTTAATGCCTTGCTAGTATTTAAAAACCCCCAATAAACTACGGTTATAAGGATAAGAAGAGAACTTGTACCTGAAAGAAGAAAAAAAAAAAAACAACCCAATCTAAGATCTTCCTATCTAAGAAGATCACATAATTTTACCCCCATCTGTTTCTGCATGTTTAATAACTGGAAGAGAAGGGATTTGTTGTGAGATAGGAAACATTTGTGTTAACCTTATCTGCAAAATAAAGGGCAAATTATACTATTCAGAGCAGTGGATACAAAAATTACTGGGTAGTGATCCCTGGTACTACAATTCCAGTCAGAAAGGAATCTTCTTTTGGATTCATATATGTACTTTTTTTTAAAAAAAAAAAGTTTATTTCATAACCTTATGCATCTTTATTTCATAACCTTATGCATCTGTATGCATCTATATTGATCATTATTGAATGATCAATAATTCACACAAGTCCTTCTTAGTAGTCTTAAAAAAATATGCTCAGTAATTCCTCTGAACATAGATTGTCTTGTAGTTCTAAGTGTAGGTTTTGAATACTTTGTGGAATTTCCAATGGCACTGAATATCTATGAGAATCAAAACTAGCTCATCCCAATGCAGATATTTAGAGTTTAATTTGAATGTCTAAAGGAAAGCATCTAGTGTCTTTTTCTTTCTCTGGTTCAGCTAAAAGTGGTGCAGGTGTATCTGCATGAAGTCAAGACCATCCAAATGTATCATTGCCTTGACCTTTCACATTGGAGCTGGTTTGTGCTTAGCCAGTTTGGAAAATAAGCAAAACAAGTTTGTGACTTTCCGAAAAATACAAAGAGGATATGATCTGAGAAATATCCATAGCAAAAAAGTCTCTAAGTATTAAGTACCTAGCCCACAAATCCATCAAATATTTTTCTGTAGTTACATGAGGACTTTCTTAGTGAAATGAATTAGTTACCATTATATATATATATATATATATATACGAGGCAAATGCTTACACTGAGCCAATATAAACATTCTACAGTTAATCAAAAGCTGGCTTAAAAACAGCTGTAAGAGCAATATTCATAGGCATATTTCTGTTCAACATTCCAATACGTAACTGTTTCATAGGTAAGCTATGAACTAGGATAAGCTGTGGACAGCTGATTCATTTAGACCTATGCTATTTTCTTGTCAATAAAGGTGACTGATGATTCAATTTAGTAGACTACAGGTTATTCCCAGTTTATATCTTTAACTAGTAAAAAAAAAAAAAGATGATTGAAAAATTATTACAGCTCAGTTATACAAGTTGTGGTGCAAAAGCCAATACTCTAATTACACCACACATGCCCAACACTCTGTAACCACAGAAGTAGGTCATAAGGTATAAGGTGATGTTAACACAATTTGGAATGATACAGTGCTTTATTTTACCGTTCTGCTTATTTCCACACACAATTTTGGTAAAATCAAATTCCTATCTTGGGACTACATTTTTCTGGTAGAAATGGGGGAAGAAATATGTGAGCAGATTTTGCAGTCAGTACTAACTCAGTACATTTTAGGTCAGTTGCAGGGTAAATACTGCAAACATTACAAATATTTTCTTTTTTCACACACACAAAACTGTGAATACATTAAATGAAGACTCAAAATAAAGATTCTCTGTAAAGGTCTTTTACAAAAAAACCCCCAACATACCCTGACTATCCATTTTCAGTCTGAGAAGAAAATTATGGCAGTTCTTCCTCAGGCCCATTCAGCCATGTCTTTTTTAGTTAGTCTGCAACATCAAAATTCTCCCTAACTTAGAAAACATTTCTATTATTTATCTAATTGTCATCATCAATTTTTAAGAGATTGTGTTTGAAAACACCCTTTAAATACATTTTTAGCAGACTGCAATGTCTATCAATATTTCAGTATCAACTTTAATCATCACATAGGTATTTGCAATAGAAAATTCAATTTCAAACACAGCACCTCTTGAAAGCATAAATCTTGAGTCTATGTAAAATCTTCATTGGTCACTGTTCTCTTTTATGTGGATTTAATGCACCACTCCTCCACACTGGGAGCAGAGGGATGCATCTGACACAGAGTGGAGCGATGGTTTCTGAGTTCTCTGTTGACTTATGAAGAGATTTGGAGACGCAGTTGTACCTTCTGACACCAAGAAGTTTAACAAGGGCAACAACAGCTTCATCACTAGATGTGGCCTCCAGACAGTCACAAGAGCGCTTCTGTGCTGCCGTGATTGGGATGAAGCTGTGCAGGCAGCCAGGACTGGAGGTGTGTGTGAAACCAGAGAGGTAGGGACTGGCAGGAACAGGGCTGCTCCACAGACACCAGGGAGCCAGGAGCCAGCACAACACCAACACAGAAACTATGCCAGTGACACCAGCGGCTGCTGCAATGGGATGTCATGTCTCAGCATCCGGGCATGTCAAGCAGAGGTGGGGATGGGGACACCTCAGTAATCTGGCAATGGCAAGGTGAAAAGCCAGGTTTCAAGTCAGTCAAAGAGGACCAAACAGCAATTCATGAATAGCAGGGTCAAGATTCTCCACAGCATCTCTTGAGCAGGGACTAATGGCCCCAGGCTGAACTGAGTTGGGGTATTGGCCCATGGGCAGGGGTTGGAGAGGCATAGGGGAGGATGTTCAGTGATGCTTTTTGGTGCCCTCTAGACACATAAAAAAAAAGCATGGTTTAGAACTTCTGCAGAATATAGGTTTCAGAAACAAATAAAAATTTTCATAAATGTGAAACATAAAAAGAGAGGAGGGTGGCTGAAACAAAGCTCAAGTGGGTGGCTATATCTGCACATGTAGACGTGTACATTAAAATAAGGGAGAAATGGCTTCCATGCTCCCACCTATGCCTTGCTCTGCTCACCTGAGGAGTAGGACAAAATTTGCCCTTTAAAACTAGCAACTGAGCACTCTATTGCCACCTGTATTTGCCAAGTACCTGCTGACAGCTGTGAGACCTGTTATCGCTCAAGAAAGAAAAAAGAGGTAAAAATAATAATAAATCAGGGATATAACAATTTTAAAACTAAAGCTTTTTCTCTCTTTTTTCCTCACTCTGTCTCCAAGTACACCTTTCCAGCTCATTACTGCAAATCATTTGAATTCCAGCACACAATGTCACCTGCACTGTAATCTGATTACTTTATGGAGGAATTAGTATGTATATTTAATGTAGAAAGGTTTTAATCTTGATGAAAATAATCCTAAGGAACTGTGATAGGGCTGCTCGTATGTCTGGCAGATATGCCAGTAACATGCTAATAAATGACAGCTGATTTATGTATCTGGATTCTTTTATTTATAAAAATAGCAAGTGGACTGATTTTTGATATTAATAATACAAGTGAATCCACTTTGATTAGACTTCTGTAGAGAGCTGTGCATATTCGGCATTACAATTAAATCTTATGATGTGGAATGGGAATGACATGCTAATGAAGCAAGCCAGTGAGCCTGAACCAAGAATGTCCAACATCATTATGGGATATCTTAGATGAAGAGTAATTATAAGAGGAACACTGAAATGTCATTAAAAATCTTCAGTAAGAGATTTAACCTACTATTTCATACTAATGCTGGATTTTTACAACATAACTGAACACAAAGTTCCTTTTCAGAATTTACAGAAAGGGCTTTTAAATAGGTCTGGATTTAAGAAAAAGATACAATCTAGTATCCTAATTTAATTTGGTACATCAAAATTCAATGGTAGTATGTAATTGAAATCTCTTTTTAATAATTTCAGATGAATTAGCAATTAGGGCTTGATCCGATTTCCATGAAATTTATTAAAATTGAGGGCTGAAGCCCTTGAAAATTTTTATTCTTTTCACTCCATTAGCACAATACATCTAGTCTAAGTGACTCTGTCAGTTGGTACTGTGCATTCCTTGTTTATTTATGAGAATTTGTTTCATGGAAGTTCAAAAGAGGTAACCTTATGCATATTCATAGTAGATGGCTCATAATACATGAATCAAGAAAACTCTCAGAGCCTGAGCTGGTTCTTACTTCCTAAGCAAGTTTACTAACTGCTTTTACCTTCACAGCTTCTTATAACCACAATATAGCTGTATGTGCACTGGCCATAACAGTGACCTTTTAGAGACTGATGGTAAATTGCCAGGCCTCTCTTTGAATATGACACAAGAAAGGATCAAAGACTGTACTGGCCTCTTAAAAAAAAAAATATATATATATACATACACACACACACACACACATATATATATAACATGAACTTCTGAAGACCACTATGAAACAGGAGCCCTAGAGAATGGGACAATGAATCAGAAAATCAGTACCAATCGTACTACCACAATACCCTAAAAATAGTGTTTCTCTGTCACAGCTATAAATTACACACAGAGAAATTGAAAGGTTACAAGATATATGTCATGCAGAGTTTTTTTGGAGAGGTTGGCTTACTTTTTCCATAGAACCTTTATGAAAAGCAATTATGCTTAACAGGAAAAGGCTGGAGCTCAATGGCCTCACTCCATGGCAGCCATGTATTTCAATTCAAAGTGTGCAGCATTCCCTGGCTGTTTGTCTGTCTTGCATTCACTTTATTAAAGATGCCATTCTGGGAAAGGCTGGCCCTTACTGTGTCATTATGAGAAAGGTAAACAATATTTCTTTTGAAAGAAGGGCTGCATGTAGCTACATGAAGGAAATATTTATTACTCTTCATGAAACATAAAAATGATGGTGTTGCTAGTTTGCTGCCATGAGAAGTGCTTAATTATTAAAATAATGTGACTCCATAAGGAAAAACTGCAAGGACAAAGTAGAAAATGTCTTTGTACTTTATTTTGACAGAGAGGTGCATAATCTACTTTACCTATATGGCCAGCACGACTTCTAAAGAGAGATAAGCCCACGTAGTGACTTCAGTGTTTATTATTCTTAGAGAACATATATTGATTGCTAAATATAGTATAGTGGCATCATTAACTCAAAAAAAATAGATCAGAATTTCATATGTCTATAGACACATATGTTTCTGACATAAAAGTATTGGATTACAGATCAGAATCAGTGATCCAACAGATTTTTGCAATTTTCTTTCAGAACTGATGCACGAGGAAGTTATGTCTATAGGATTTCAAGAAAATGTTACCTTCTTCTTTGGCTTTGTAAGATTTTATGTAGAAACTAATAATGAACCTCCTTTTTGTCATGCACTCACTACTTCATTTAGCAGAGACATTTCTGAACTGCTTTGGTTTATTATCTTTTTTCCAAAGATGAGGAGGGAAGCTTACCTTTGTCCACAGTGGGTAATGGTAGCAAAGAGGTAAATGTGTCACCTGTTCACCAGCTTAGAAAGTAAGTGGTATTGCTGTGGTTTGTGTCAGTAACTTCCAGTATTAAGATTGATCTTTATGTGGGTAATATCTCACCCTAAAGAACAAATACCCAGGTGTTGCACCCAACCATTTCCCAAAGGCAAAATTCCTAATAAACCAAATTGGTGAGCCTTATAATGTGACCTTAAGGTAAACAACCTTGTGGTGGTGAGATCAGCAGGGAAGTGAATTAAGGGTCCAATAAACAATCACTGAGAGCACATTGCTTCCTATTCCTCATGGCTTGAAACTTCAAGCTGTTAACACAAAGTGCTCCAGCAGAAGCATTAACTACGCATCCTACAACAGCTCTCCTGTGTCCTGTGAAATGTGCAAACACGCTTGGCTGTGTGACAGCTGTGGAGAAGGCTCAAACCACTTAGTTGTGTTCTGATCGCTCTGCAAGGCAGAAGTGTCTGCAGCATCTGCCCAAGCATTTTGATGTCTTGTTTTAGTTGAACAACACTGAGGGTCCACAAGACTTCCTTTCTCTGCTATGTCACTTCAGACTTCAGGATTTGAAGATATGCAAATAGTTTGGACAAGCAAACATGGTGCCAAAGCTGTATTCATAACAAATCATGATGCAGAACATGAGTTACTGTTGCATTGTGACAGATTTTCCAATGAAATAAGGATAAGCAGACTAAAATACACAAAAGCCAGCCTCTCGAAGTATTTCACACTTAGTTTGCCAGTTTGTTAATAGAGAGAAGCCTCAAAGGCAAAACTACTCTGATCTAGAAATCCTGAGACTCTGTGTCCAAGTCAGCAAGGCACTGTGTGCAAGGTAACGTGCCCTGCTGGGGGGCTGATTAGGGCCACCTCCATATGCTGGAAGACAGGGCATGTTACATCAACTACAGTGCAGGGCAAAGCCAGCTACATGGCTGCCAACCTGGAGCTGGCTTCCATTCAGACAGCTTGGAGCATAAGAGAAGAATTTCAGGTTTATATGCACTCATCTGTACAGATATCTTCCTAAATCATTGTTCACAAGTCAAGTCAGGAGAAAGACTCTGTTGGGTTTTGAAATTCTACTCTTTTTCCAAATGGCCTCAAATATCTGAAAATATTGGCACTGGTCAGCTGTGACTGAGATAAAACACATTTTCCCTTCCTTTGCTCTGACATTTTGTGTTTTACTCAGGCAGGAATTGTAATGCCAAAAATTAATAAAATGGTAGTTTTGTTGGGGAATTCCAATAACAACGAAGTCTCTTAAGGAAAAATAAAGTATCAAAGGGAAAACTATAAAACTACTGAGTTTCTCTGATTAAAAAACAAGCCCATAACTAATACTGTAAAGAAAGAAAATATACAAAGTATTAATATAAAAATGTAAACTGGAATCTGCACACCTCTCCAAATGTTCAATTAAAAAAATGACAACTTTTCCTCCAAAATCTTCCATGGAAACAGCAAATTTCTTCCTCCAGGCTGCATTTGTATGCTTTCATCCATTATGATGCTTACAATGGGTCATTCTAATCCTTCCACAACCAAAACATGTCTTTGGAACTGCCCATAGCAGCCTTCTCAGAGGGCCATCTTCACAACAAGACTTTTCTTCTTCTTCTGCTTAACAGAATAGGCCTCTGTCTGAAGGACATTCCCCAGGATCCTGAAATGCCTCTGTTATATTGGTGATCTCATTTCTTTCTGTTAGCTGACCACTCAGCATTTACTTTCTATCAAAAAACACATTATTTTTTTTAAATTGTTGTCTTTAATTTTTGCATTTTTCACTAACGTGTTTGGAGGACAATTGGCTTTTTTTTCTTCTGCTATTTTAAAACTTTAAAGTGTGACCACCATTCTGTTAATCTGTTTTCTATTTTAATATTCAGCTATAGTATTTTAATCAGGAAAGTACCAAGCTTAATTTTAAAATTTTTATTGGTAATGACAAACATTTAAAATAGCACAAATTAACTAGATTCTAGGAGTTCCATTAGTGTGATTATTTTAAATTTACATTTAAAAAAGCAAAAATATTTGATCACAGTGGATCAACTTCTGATATTCACCAGATGAAGTAAGATCAGATGCTTTCAAAACCTATGATACTACTTTGGTACCCATACTGCTCTACAGCCATTGCTTAGACCAGACTTGAACAACTGTTGGTGTGGCAGAGGGAGGAGCTCTGAAATGAGATTTTCCTTTTCTGGAGCAAACTTGGTGTATCATTAACCAAGAAAGTGGCAGTTGTCAGGATGGCTGCAAATGAACTAGATAGGCAGGAAGTGAGAGTGCTGTGACATGTGCTGCTTTTACATCTTTCATCTGTGCCATGAGTTCATCATGAGAGAGCATCACCTCTAATTCAAAAATCATGCTCAAACATCTATGCAGTATGCGCATATGGTCCTTTATTTCTCAGACATTCCCTCCACAACATTTTTCTTTATAACTGGAAACTCTCAATTTACTTCTTGTTTTATAATATGCTGCTGGAACATTGGGATTCTTCAGTGTCCCAGTGAATCCAAAGTGACTGTGACTGCAGCAGAGGAGAAATTCACGGAGGCTTTTGCAGAACGGAGAACAAAAGATCACGCAGAATTCTTGCTCTCATAGCTTCAAATGCAGTTCAGCCATTAATTCCCCCTTAAACCCTATTCACTCAGAACCTTAAATACTCATTGGTGTGAGTACAGGTCTTGGTGAAACCTGTTAGTTGTTCAGCAGGTTCAAGGCTAATTCTTTAAAAAGCAGATATGCTTGAAACTAGCATTCCCTTTCGTCCAACACATTGATTCTTGATGACATTAATGTCTAGTTTGGCAGCTTGACAGCTTGAATCCTCCGTAGTGTTATTTTTTTAGCTAAAAGAAATGTTGACTATCTCTGTCTGCCTGCATAGATATAGAGTATGCCTAAAATGTGTTTTGTGAACATAGGGAATTTTTATCTCTCAACAGCTGGCCTAAGATTGCTTCATGCAGTTTTCACAGGTTGATGAATATGAACAGCTCATGGATACATAATATTCTTATGTGTGAATCTATAATGTATTCATAAATAATGTTCCATACTAAAAAAAAATGGTATTTATTTTTAGCGAAGTGTATGTTGAGAAAAATGTTTTGCAGGACTGTCTCTAAACAATACACTTACTGTTTCCGCTTCCTCCCCTTTTCAAAAGGACCTCTTTATCCAACAGTGTTTAAGACTCAACTGTGGAGTTTTCTAGGAGAAAATATTTTTACTTGTTATTTGAATCGATTTCCCTCTGCTGCTGGAAAGTGGCTTTCAGCTATTCCCGGCTGCCCTGGCTGGGAATCGTTTCAGCTCGGTTAGGCAGTCGCAGGCGGACCGGCCACCACCTCCCGGAGGGTCAGGAGCTACACGAGAGCTGTTGGTGAGGCTACGACAAAGGAGGAAAAGGAGACTTCGTGGCTGTGCTACAGGTTGGCTTTTATTGTCCCTCTGCACCTGCTCAGCATGATGACGAACCACTAAGCGAGGAAGAGGAGTGGGGTAAGTGATTATAAGGGACCAGAAAAAGGGGCAGACAGAAGAGGGAAAACCAGTCAGGGGAGTGGGGATGGCACACAGACAACGAATGGAAAATGAGGGGTGGGGGATTTCCCAGCCTGTTCCAATCAGGGACTGACCTCTCCCGATCTTTCCAGAAGCAGGGGAGAGTCCTTCCCAGAGATGGACAAGCACAGGTGCTGGACAAACAAGTGCAGGGGGAAACCATTAGGGAACATGGACTGTACCATTACAGAACTCAGTTAACATTAACAATAAATAAAAAAATAGAAAATGCGCCGCTACAGTTATTAAAAGATTTTATAAAAGTAACATGACATTTCTAAGATGTGTAACTCTCTTATTCACAGAAAAATGCCACTTCATGCAAGTGTGAAATAAAGAATTGCAATTTCTGCAATAATCATTGTATCAGTAAGTAAACATTTTACACTGGACCAATAGCATTGATTAAAATTTTGATTTACAGTCCTTTTACATTTAATGTAAAATCTACTGAAAGAAATAGGTGAGACAAGCTATTTTTTTCCCTGTGTCACAAAAATGTCTATATTTCTTTTCCACAAATAATCATTTTTTGGGGTCAATGTTTTATTTCTGTTGAAAGTTTTGGTTTGTTTTGTTTGTTGTACAGTACAGTTTAGAAGATCCAAGTTAAGTGTAATCTCTTTTGCACTAGGAATATTTAACATACATACTGGAAAAAAGATTCTACCAGTGGCATTTTGAAGTGGTGTCAGACTAGTACTCAAACTGGTGCCAAGAAGAGGTATGTTAGGCTTGGGAATTGAGGTAAAAGGAGATTATATTTATCAAAGTTCCTTCAAGGAGACTCAGTGGCTCAGATACATACATGCAGAAAAACCCCTGAACAAAGTTAACATGACTGACTGAGAACAGTGAGGGTAAGGAGAGACAGGGGGATTTGCAAGAGAACAACAAATGTTCATTGTCTCTCCTGCACTGTACAGAAATCCCTTTGAGGCATCGGCCTCCTTTCATCATGGTCACAGCTTCTCTAATGAGTCCAGTGAAGTGTTTATGCACCTCAAATGCCTGTAGTTTTTTGGCCAGTCCATTCTCTTATTAAAAATGAGATTTATGGCACATTTCCCAGATAATATCCATACCCTGTGTACCTTTTAGTACACAGATAGCCTGTTAAATAAACCCAGATTAGTTTACCTGTGTAGAGTATGTTGATATATCTGCTTCCAGATAATGTAGGCTGTCCACTGGATGTCTGCTCCCAAGTGATACTTTGCAGTCTCTTCCCCACCATTACTATGAATAAATCAGTCTGTAGCTCCTGTTGGTCTTAGCCTGTTATTTGGTGTCTGTGCATTACACATCTGATTCCCATACTCAGCTTCTTCATATGCTTCTAATGGTGCCTTGCTCTCATGCAGGGGTTTCTTCCTGGGCTCATGTTGTTTCACAGTCTTCCCTCTTAGCCTTGAGGCCAACCAGGACAGTCAGAAGAAATGAGGTAAGGTACTTTTCACTTGGCTGATTCATTGCACATCATTATCAGGTAAGAAAGTCCAACTCAATCTGATATTTCTCCAGAGGAAAAAAAGAAGATAAAATCTTAGATGAGAATTGTCAAATTCACTCTGTATGGATGGATGTCTGAGTTATATTAAGAAGTGGAAAGTGTGTAGTCAGAACAATGAAGAAAACTACATTAGGCAAAAATGAATAAGGTGCCAAGGATCTTACATGAGGACAAATCATAACCAGTGCTCAAAGTGCAAAGGATTGGGGATATTGAGTAATAAGAAGATAAGGATCTAAATACAGGTATTTAACCTCTGAAGGCCTACAAGGGGCTTCTTCTGTAGAAGCTAGATTGTAGCTATAAAAGACTTAGACATAAATGAACTCTGACACTGCCAAAGAGTTTTCTTTTCTTTTCTTTTCTTTTCTTTTCTTTTCTTTTCTTTTCTTTTCTTTTCTTTTCTTTTCTTTTCTTTTCTTTTCTTTTCTTTTCTTTTCTTTTCTTTTCTTTTCTTTTCTTTTCTTTTCTTTTCTTTTCTTTTCTTTTCTTTTCTTTTCTCTTCTCTTCTCTTCTCTTCTCTTCTCTTCTCTTCTCTTCTCTTCCTTTTTTTTCTTTCTTTCTTTTCATTTTTTAAGGTTAAGTAATTATTATGAATAGTGGTGAAAAATGAAGCCAGTTCAGGAATAATATGAAGTGAATGGAATGATGAGGTGGCATTCTTTCCAAGACCATTAGGAAAAAAAGCTATATTGATGCTAATTTCTTAAAAATTGAGGTTACAGTTATTCATGAGCAAGTCCAAGGACTCTTACAAATAAGCAGTTTTTGCCCTCCCAGGAATGTAAGATGCACCAAATATCCCAGATATTAAGCTAGCGACTTTGTATAGCATTTTTTCTCTACATATGTTTAGTTAACCTTTATTATCACATAACTTCTTAGTGGCTCATTGACTATTATACAGCAGAAATAGCAGCCCTGTAAATAGTTTTGTGTACAGCTCTGCATGCAGAGCACCCTACATCTGGTGGTTACACAAACTAAGTGAAGGTACATGGATATACTGGTGGTCTCCTGCAGAGCAAATTTGGACAAATTCAGATGGGATGAATCTTTGAAGATGTGATCAAGTCATACAAGGGCTAAAAATGCTACCGCAGGTGCAGAAAACAACAAGGCATTGGGAAAAAGCAGAAAAAAAAAGAATATGAGTACCTCAAGAAGAACCTTTAGTCCAGAAATTTGGATGCTAACAGCTCTAATTTTACAAGTACGAACAATATGCGATGTACATCATACAAGCCTCTTAGTTTGCTCTATCCTTGTTTCTTGATATTTCTCTGTTGTAAAGCCTTAATCTATACTAGGTGTAATTTCTCACAATAAAATTACTTCAACATAGGAAAACAGAAGTGCATCTAATTTTCTATTAAAAACTCGGGGTTTTTAATTATAAACCTAAGGATTCTAAACATGAAAAGGGTTTTAAAAAAGGTCAAGCAAGCTTTTTGAAAAAAATTAAATCCGATTCCTATCGTTATTAATGAACAGAAATATAAATTTGTGGTTTTAATGCACAAGTTCACTTGCTTGAAAATATATAATGCAACTTCTTTGTGACAGTATTCCTATGTCAGTCAAAAATAAAAACATGGACATCATTTTCTTTATGGATAGAATACTGGAGTTGGAGATGAAGGGAATCTCTATCATTCTGCCTTGTGAATTCCCTTATGGTTGTAGACATTCTCCTGCTTTCCCTTAATTTATGCAAAGTGCTGTTAAACAAATTACTATATATGAAGATAAGGTAGCATAATGCACTAATATTTTTATTGTGATTCTGATCATTACAGAAAGTAATGGTATAGCTAATATGCTATAAATATTTTAAAATTAAATATAACTTGTAATTACAAATCAATATTCCCAATCCAATCTCTCTCATGATGATATTCCCTCATGTTTGATACCAAAAAGCTATAAAGAATAATCTTCTTGACCATACCAATATTCTTATCTCCAGTGAGTTACATAAGAATATTTTGATGCTGAGTAATATGCATCTTGAGGAACATGTAATAAAATGTAAACTTAAAACATAAAAATTAGCATCTGAAAACAGCAAGTCAAAAATATATAACATGTTTTGTGTCAAATGCATCAAAAATATCAATACTAAAAAATGTTACTGATTTTTCTTCAAAAACTTGAATTTATAATGTTTAAGCAGGGATTCAAATCTAACTTCAAATGTCCCTGTCAGAGAACAACAGAGTTTCTGAAGCAGAAATATAGTTGATCTCTCAGGCCTACTGAAGATTTAATGTTTGTGGCACTTGTGCTGTCCAACCTCTTTGCTTTCCCAAACTGGAATGACTGAAGCAGAACTTTACTGTTAGCAGATACAGAGCTATGTGGAGTGTGATTTTCCCTGGACATCCAACATTAACACCTGGGGGTTTGGTGCAGTGATCTGTGTTGCCTTCCCTCTTCCTTTAGATATGGGGAAAAGCCTCCTTTTACCTCTTTTTCCCTCACAAAAGAGGGGTAAAATGATAAAGGGTAAAGGGTAAAACGGTCTTTGTAGTAGAAGTAATACTTTTAGGACAATGGAACTATAATGGATGGATTCATTTTTCACATTGGTTTGAGCTCTTACATATGAGACTTACAAAAATACATACAGAATTTCTGATATCAAAAGGCACTGCATTTTTTATCAGTCATTTCACACATGTTCATATGGGTGCTCATTTTAGGAGCTTATATGTCAAACTTTCATGGAACTAGCAGTTTATCAGGTTTGTTTTTATCTCAGCATCATAATTACCTGTGGAGAGCCTGATCTGGTAAAACAGATGGTGATATACTTAGAATGTGTCACCTTATAGGACTCAAATACAATTAAAAATAATGTCATATGAAAAGAGATTGGGTTTTTTTCTCTTTTTAGCTCATTTCAAGAAGTCATATGTATAAGCATGGTTTGCATAATGGTTCGATGATTTAGTAACTGTCTGAATAAGCAGGTGTACAGCTTGAAATGTAAGCATTGTGAAGATGAGCATGTATTTTTTTGGTCACACCTAAAGGAAACACCTAAAGGTTTAGATTTGTGAGGCCTTTTTTAGCCCAGTTGTATGTAAACATTGACCAAGTGTCAATGACTATGCAAATATTGACTAAGTCTCACTTTTCTTTCTCTTCTGTCCTTGCCTGCTATCTTCTTTAGGGAGAATTTAAATGCTGTAAAACCCATCCCCAAACACATTCTTCCTCTCCCTATATTGTCATCTCCATCAGCTGCCTCTCTGCTTCCTTATCAAGAGTTCCTCTCCTCCTATCATGTGCCTCACACCCTTCTGCACCTTTTGTACTGATCACTGCATTCATATTCATGTACCTTGCAAGTAAGGCCATCCTTGGCTTTCAATACTGAGGAGTCCTTAGCTGCAGCATAAGAGCAACTTCCAGGAAGTGGGGAGAAAGCATGAATGAAGAGGCAGTTTGGGAAAAGACAGGAGACAGAGGGAGGGATCCTTGGCTTCTAGCGGGAGAAAGAAAGAGACCACTAATATCAGTCTGAAGGCCTTCACTGCCACTGACTTAAACCAAAATACTAGAGAAAAGAGGTTTTCACAGTGCTGGGAAAAACTGTGAATTAATTTGAGTAATGTTTATTAGTCAAAAAAAAAGAGGTAAAAGCCAACAATATGCTGGAAAAGTATAGATATGATTATTCAATAGAAATTTGAGGAAATTATCCTAGCACAGTCCAAGAGACTAATGAGTCCATATTAAGAAAATGGCACAGTGCAGGTCACCCTATTATAAAACAGGATATTACAGAAATGGAGAAGGTGCAGCTAAGGGCAAGCAGAGTGCCACAGCAATACAATGATCTTAGTTATTCAGAAAGGTTAGAGAAACAAGATCCATAAGCTAGGGAAAAGAATTAAAATTAAGATAGACCCTCAGCCAAGTCTGCCAAGGTATTTGTATGAAATAGGTATAACAGTTTTGAAGACAATACCTACCAGGGGATATTTGAACTCCTATCACTACAAAGTAATGGCATTGTCATTTAGATTTGTTGCTTTGGTCAATGTATAGTAATACATAAAGTAAGAGTAATGATATAATGGATTTATGTGACTTAAAATATAGACCAAATTATATAGATACTTCTTGAGGAATATCTGAACATTTTTATAATGCCCCTTGAAAATCTTTTTAAAACATATGTGGCCTGATATATCTAGCTAAACTCACAGTCAAATTTGGCTTTGGGATAGGCAAAACAATAAGACAGCAAATGTTGCATAAATACAGAGAGGAGTTAAGCAGGCAGGCTTTATGATGATACTTGTGTAATTCAGCTCTCTATAAAATAAAAAAGCTGTTTTTTTTTTTTTTTTAAATACTGTAGCAGACAATGGATTACTGCAAAAACATTACCCATGAATATAGATTTAGTTGAAAATATCCTGTAGCATTGAGTCAACAGTAAAAAAAACCTACCATATTGCTCCTTTACGAGGCTTGAAAGGTAATTTTATTCACTAAAGGTACTCCTGGTTTCATGTATAACAACAATTGAGACTTTTATGAATATAAAAACTTTCACAGTGATTAGTCCAGATTATTGTCTATACCATTTAGAACAGCAATTGTTACACAAAGCAGGTTTTTAATCTGTATTTTTTGAACACGTCTATACTTTGGAGAAATGGTCTTTGGAGCAATAGTCTTCACTCTATGGAGAATATGCATGAAGGACATAGATATGTAATCCTGGAAATAAAATGTCAGTCCAAAGAATAAGGAGCATTCAATAAGTAGTTTCAACACTGCCTTTTCAGCAAGCAAGTTACATTCTCTGTACATACTAGATCCGTGATAATCAGTCTTGTCAATCTGTAATATGATCAAGCTACGGGGAGTATGACCTCTGGTGTGGAGAGAATATATTTAATTTGGTATTAAATTTGTAAAATTTTACTAATATCATCACAGATAAAATGTTTATTTTAAAAATATTTTTTTAAAGAGTGAAAGAGATAGCATTGTATTTAGAGAAAAAAAGATTAACTCATCTAGTAAGATGCTTCTGCAGAAACTATCATGAAAAAAAAGCAGATTAAGAAGAATTAGAATTTTATTCTGTGCTTGGGAATCAGATACCAGAATGGTGTAGAAGTAGGTTTGAAAAAGAGCAAACCCATGTATTTGGGGAGAAAAAGTGATCACTTAAGAATCCATGGTGTGCATCTAAAAATCCCATTAGAGACTGTCAAGCTGCATTGGTCAGACAAAAAGAATATGAAATGGGGCCAATTAATACGATGCTGTTGAGTGCATGGCAATAGCTCCTAGTTCCTGATTTACAGAGGAGAATACAGTTGAGTGGAAGTGATTTTGATACATTTGCATTTATGGCTATAAGTCAAATTCTACATAAAGAGATCTAGCAACCGCTGAGAGGTGACAATAGCCCTAGACTCCCAGTCCAGAGCCTGGGATGATATTGCTGGTTCTGCAACTGATCTTTGTGATGACCTTGATCAGATCACTTCTCTTTGTGAATGTTTCGTGTACTGAGTATTGTTACATCTTGTTCTAGTAACATGCCTATATATGTTGATTGTAAGCCTTTAGAGTCTTCTGAAGAATGGCTTACTTATTGCGTTTGTACAGCATGCAAGAGAATGAGCCTGTGATCTTCTCTGGGGAGAATTTAAATACCATAAAATCATACAAGCAGCAGAAGGACCATGACAAAGAAAGGGAGAAAATCAATGGGATTTGGGGATCAGGGAATTTTAAACTAAAGGACTTTCAAATATATCATTTCCTCACACTGAAATAGCTCCTAATCTGATTCAAAATTTGATTTATTTGCTCAGCATGTTTCCATGTCCTTGAAACAATTCAATTGTGACAGTTACACATTTTCACTGAATTTTCCCAGACACTGAATGGTAGGTCTCTAGTGCTACTAAAACCCCTGATATTCTTGATTCTTAATTGAGGAATATTTAGTATTCTGCCTAAACAGAAGCAGTCTCATCTTGAGAGCTGTGGAGTCTTCTGCCAAAAACGTGGTTCAGAGGACCCTATCCTCAACCATCAGAAAAAAGAAATTATGTGTTTGTACTCTTCCAGGCTGTCTGGACCCTTCTTCACATCCTTTGTTCTCTTCATAGTTTTTTATTATCCATTGTGGCCAATCATTTGCTCAGTGTTGAAATTACCACTCTGCAAGTCTTTAGGGGATATTCAGCCAAAGATTATGGAGCCACAGGCACTGTCTCCACATGTACAGTAATTCCATTGTAGAATCCCTTCTGTTATTGTACTGTGGAGGAGAGAAGCCTCAACTAGTAAGGTGCCCAGGCCAGACCAGTGGCTTGTATATTTAAACATGTTCTTCAACTGATTTCCAGGGAACAAGTTCCCCCAGGCACCCATCCCACTGAGATATGTGCCATTCTAGCTACAGGGCTGTCCCTCTTGGGCAGGCCTCCTATTTTCCAGTATACACCTCTCAATCCTGCATGGGCACTGCTATGCAAAATTCTCATGTGGTGGCAGCTCAGCCTGGCAGAGCCAGACTGAGATTAAACCACATCACTTTCAAAGGGTTTGGTTTTAGTAACAGATAAGGAGCCTTTTGCTAGGGCAACATACCCCATTCCTTTCTTTTATCTTCTCTTTTTGAGGGTTAGTGGATGAGGAGGAGAATTGCACCCAGACTTCCATTCATTGGTGCATAAAGTGTTTTCCTATACACCATCATAAGTGTTCAGGGAGAGCAATCCAAAGGAATGAAAACCAGACTGCAAGCAGTGCTTTCCCAAAAGGCTTTCCCTCATTTTTATAGTTTCTTCTGTTGACTAGTAACTACAATATGACAAAAGATCATTTTGGTCCTGACTTATTAATAGAGAAGAAAAGGGATTTATATACTATCTGATAAAAAAAAGTTCTAGTATTTATCAGCCAGCAGCAACATTTAAATTCTCTGCTGAGAAACAGTTTAGTAGGCTGAATTTATCTGTTATTCAACACTAGAAGTAGACTAAGAGAGCCTAGAAGCAGCTAGAATATGTGAGAGAATAATTTTTGCATTAGTAGGTCTCAGATGATGATCAGACAGTATACAAGCACTTCATAAAGAGAAATGAAACTCTGACGACTATATGATCAGACATCATGCTCTTTCTGCTGGGCTAGTTCACATCCTATTTCCAGTGCATAAATTCTACATGGTACCCTTTAAAATGCACTCAAAAGCATGTCACATTCATTTTTCCCCCTTCTTCCCAAGTTTATAGACCAGCCTGTTGATTCTAAACAGTTCCTTCCAGCTGAAGTGAAACAAGATTAGTTTGGAAGAATGAAAAACACCAGGTGGTTCCAGTGGTTCATCATTTTATATACCTCATTAATGAGCAGGGGTGTATTCTGAGTTCTGCCATCAGCATGAAGCTTTATGTTTTTCACACTCATTTCATAGCTACATTTTTTGATGCTCAGACTTAAGAGTCTTGCTATCTCACTAAGTTTCTTCTATACATGTGAGAGCCCATTCACATTTCTGATAGGTGACCCTTGTTTCTCTGGGTAAGTCAGCTGAAAAATACCAATAAAAAACCATACCGCATAATCCATAGTACTAAACCTCAAAGAGAGGCACCACAGTGTTTTCAGATGTACTCCTCTAATCTCATAAACAAGGCTCTGTCTTGCACTATTAAAGCAAAACAACAGTATGATTATGAGAACAAGTGTCCAGACTCAGATTGAGAACACCTGTGTTGGCACAACATGTGCTTTAAGCCTCATTGAACAGCAGGTTGGGTCCCTCCAAAATATCTATCTGTAGAGTGTCATTCTCCACTTCCTGCACATTTAATGAAGAAACTGAGTTTACTTTCCAAACAGTGTTCCTTTTGATTTTTAACTTTCTTTTCTAAGCAAAGGTTAATGGAAGATATTAATGTTAAGCCACTGACAAGTTAAAAATGTGACCATCATACCATAGTTATGAAAAACAGTGAAAAAGTAAAATCCCAATAAAATAATCATAAAATAAATAAAAGAAAAAGCTATGTACAAAACAAATAAAAGAAAAACCCAAAGAGAATCAACCAAAACTAAAAAAGCCCAGACAAACTGCTACCTTATCACTACTTCATAATTTTATCTCCTGGTATAAACTTTGTTTTCAACATCTGCAATTGCATGACACTGATTTATTCTAACTGGTGGATCTAGATTAAGGTCTTCCTAATTCTCTAATCACTAGGTATTTCCTGTATGGACAGATATTGTCCCAATTACATTGGATGTAAGGCCTGTAGAAAATAATGCTTGGAGGTGAAAAATGACAGCCCTTTGCCCACTCACTCTATTGGGCTTAATTTTGCCTTTCCTGCTATTCTCTTCTCCTTGGCTGTCATTTGGCCTTATTAACTGAAAAGCACTGGATTAAAAAAAAAAATATATCTTTTTTTTTTAATTGCATTTTTAAGCAGTAAATATTTTAGTGAATAGAATTTCAGTTTGAATGAAAGAAAAGATGTTTCGATCTTACTGCACAAAGGAAGTTATATATAGAATGTGCATCTTAATGACTAGAAGGTGTTGATTAGCATCATACTTTTATTTCACACAAAGATGTGTGAACCTTTCATAACAAAACTTGCAAGAAAGCAGAACTTGCCTCATTTATGCATTTTTTTATAAAAGTGAAACAGTCAGCAGTTTGCTTAAAGTCAAACTAACAGAGCATCTCACAGCCTTGCCGGACAGGGCAGATGAGTTTGGGATCACACCCTCCTCCTCCTCCCCTCACCCCAGCCCTGCCTCCAGCCTGCCTGCTGATCATTACAGTACATATTTTGCTACCTATTAAAATAAGCTAACCTTTGGAATAAGCAGACTTCTCAGGTCTCCCTCAGCCCACTGGGGCACAGTTTGGCAAATGGTGCTTTTTCTCAGCAGCCAGAAAAAGCCTGAGCCGATGAATTGCTCTGGAACTGCCAGGGAGGAGACGCATCAAAACAATTAAAGGAAATAAATAACTGGGTTGCTGAGGAAAAAAGAATGCCATTCATATTCAGAAAGTATTTGATAAAGGTGGACTTTTGAAACAGTTCTCTTTGTTTTGCATAAAAGTAAAATTGCCATCTCAGCTCTACCTCATCCTCACTTCGTGACTGTCCAAGACAAGTTTGTTTCTGTAATTGCAGGGAAAGGCTTTTCAGAGGCAGATCTGAGAGTCAGCTGGAGAAGCTGAGGAAAGGAATTCTTCTCCTTGAGCTTAAGTGGGCAACTGTGCCGGTAATGGGTATTTCAGATGAAATGTGTGGTTCTGCATGCTTGTTTATGCTGTGTTGAAGATCCTGTTATTGCTGTTGTTGGTGGATAATTTCATTTGACAGTGTGATGCAGATTCATCTTTATGTATGAATTTACAAGTACAGAGTGAAAAGCATAAAAAAATAATACAGAACTGCTCATGCAGAGTCACAGCAAACAAATTAGAACATTCAGTAGTTCAAAAATGCTAGTATAGACAACTTTAATCTTTCATAGCAACTCTGTATTTGTAAAGGTTTAGCTTTTGTTCGTGATGATGAACATGCAGAAATCAAACTCACTGAATAAATGTAGTTTCAAAAACTTGGTTGCATGAGAAAGCAGAAAATATTGCCCACATTTAACCAGCATTCCTGTAAATGCATAACGTATTATCAACATGTGCATTTTCTCTTCTAACTTTTACTATATGGTCAGGGAGTAAATGTAAGTCTTTCTGTAGTACCCACCAATGTCTGGGCTAAGTTAGTGTTTGTATGACAGGTGATGGGCCAGGATGAAATGCTGCCATCTCCCAAACCCTTGACAGTACCCAATAAATTTTAAGAGATATTGGTTAGTTTGGTTTAATAAGTTGCTTTATGCTCTCTCTAGTTTTTGGAATGCATTGCACTTATCAGAAACCTGAAGAAAAAAGGCATAATGAAAACATGAAAAGTTGTTTTTGTTTTGGGTTTTTTGGTGGGTGGTTTTTTTTTTTTTTGAGTGGGGGGTGTTTGGGTGGGGTTTTTTGTTTGTTTGTTTGTTTTGTTTTGGGTTGGGTTGGGGTTTTTTTGGGGTTTGTTTTGTTTTGTTTTGTTTTGTTTTTAAATTTAGAGACTTCAGTATTTCTTTCCTGAAACATTTTGATTAATATGATTATATCATCTGATGAAGGAACAGAACAAATTCCCACAATGTGATTAGAATTTTTTTCTCTTTTCTCTTTAGATTCTTAGGTTAACGAAATTTCTTCTGGTTCATTGTTTTAATTAATTTATCCTACTGATTTTACTAATTTTCAAATGCCACTTCTGATTTTTCCATCCCATGGTCACTACTCACTCTCAGCAATGTGAGAAACTGGACTTCATGGCTTTATTGTACTATTTCAAATTATTCAATCTGCTGTCTCTTTTCATCTGATTAATTTAACAAGTATCCCACCTCCAGAAAGAAGGAGGAGAGATATGCTGCTTCACATCATTCAGAATCAATGCTGCAACGAGGCATGCAGTTTTACAATAATTACTAGAAATCAACACATGTTGATTACACGTTTGTTACACATTCCAGTAATCAATAAGGTGTTATTAAAATACTTATTTCCTTATAAAACATGGAAGTAGAAATAAATTCTGAAAGGATTACTACACATTTTAACTAACATGTATCCACTTATCAACAAGTAAAATTACATTAACTGGCTGTCAAACATAAGAATTATCTAACAGTGGAATTTGGAGTGGCTTCTTAAGCTGCATATAAGATGGAAAACCAGAACAAGTTGCCAGCACAAGTCTTGAGGTAAGAATCTTATAAAATTTCAGGAGTTGCTTTTTACTTCATATATAAATATTCTGGCCTTTTTCTCATCTAAGAAACTATTTAAATAAACATGATGGCAGAAATAAAATGAGTTTTCCACAAGAAGCAAACCTGTAGAGGAATGATGCCCTGAAGTTAAATGGAAAGTGTTACAGGTAGCTGGAGAACCTCTACCACAGTGCCAGTACTCCAGTTTGTCCAGAGGGAAGTCCTGTAATTAGTGGACATAAATAAATACTCACAGATGGACTCCAGTATTTATTGAATATTAGTAATTACCATGTGTTTCTGTTGGTTATGAAGCTTACCCAGAAGTTACAAATTGTGAATTCAGGTATAATGGTGATATGGCAATAAAATACCTGGGTTATTCCTGACATCAGAAAATAAAAATGGGACAAAAAGGTATTTATGACACAAATATTTAATTTAGTGTCTGACATATATCCTTGTATAATAAAAAAATATCAATCCTGAAATAAAGTCCATAGATCTGGCTGTTTCATGAAGTATAGGTTTCCCCAGTACACTGTACTGGATCTAACTATTCATTGTACAGGAGACAAGAAATATGACAAAGGAAGCAACAGAAAGACCTTGAAAATCTTAATCTATTTTTCCTTTCACAGTAAGGGATTTCTTTAAAGACAAGAAAGATGCTACTGAAATACAAAATGAACCATAAAGCTAGGCAGTGTTGCTTGATCTTGTTTTGACTCAGACTCAGACAAAATAAGTTATTGCGAAGCTACTTATATATTTATATGCACACATATATATAGATACAGTTATTAATGCTCACTGTATTAAAAAAAATATAATGTTTGATAAGGACTAGGGAAAAATGAGATAGCATGACAATGTTTATGTGGAAAATATGAGTTGATTTCTAATAAATTTTTTTTGTGGTCAGATATTTGATGTAGAAATGTGAAAATATATTGATGTTGCAGACTTTGGTAAATAGCACCCATCCTCAGTTGCCTGTAGTAGGTATTCTAGACCTCAGACATTTTGGAAGCCGTAAGAACCTGCTGAAAAACTGGTCATGACACAACTCCTAACACAAAAAAATAAAATAAAAACTTACCTTTAGCTTTTATTTGTGCTTAAGCTTTGATATGACACAGGTGGAGAGAATCTAATGAGAATATTAGAATTTGATACAACAACTGAAAAATGTTCTTAACCTTTAGTAGTATTTTGTCCTTATTCTCTAAAAGAAATATTATTACCATTTGATTTCCTCATTCTGATCTAAGGTACTTTCTATCATTTTGCCCCAGAATATGTCTATGCCATGAGAGACAAACTTCCCTTTGATATATTAGTTGACATATTAGTTTATTTGCCTACATTCTCAAGGTTTTTTGCCTTCAGGCATCTTCAAAAATTTTACCTAAATAAAGAGTATTCACTGAAATAATTTATAGCCACTGTGTGCTTTTGATCTGCATGAATACTTTCCACAGATTTTACTGATGTTTCAGGCATAGAGTGTTAAATTGGACTGTAAAAATAAATGCATCCCCTTTCATTGATGCTTGACTACACAATAGACAAAAAAAAATTATAATTCTTAAAAGTTTAAACTTTTTTTTTTGCACTAGCAGCTTTTCCTTTCCCTAACTTTCCTGCTCAATATGAATTTCTTACTCTGATTTTTTACTTCTGATTCATTCAGTCTTCAATAGCTTAAAATAGAAATGGCAAAACTTGCAATAGTCTTTTAATTTATCTTAATACTATCAGGAACTATTAGGATTATCTAGCTTGTTTCCTGGCCCAGTCTTTACTCTGCTTAGAAGAAATACTGGAAAGGGTTTTGGCAGCATCTAACTAACATATAAAGCCCTTTCTGTATTAATTTTTGTTTGTGTTCTTCAATTTCAATGCGTGAGGTTTTGCTTCTCTTGATTCTCAGAGATGTAACTCAGAGATTTACATATCAATAATTTTGTACTCCATAATGTCTCAGGTATGTAATTAAAGTTAAAATACATCTTTTAAGAAATATGTTGTAAATTACTTTTGATAGTCTGCAAGGGGATATCTAGATAACATTCTTCACACACATGGTTGTACAGAGGGCAAATGACTGGAACAGCCTGACATTCATCTAAAGTCACCGTATTATTGTTATTTATGCACACTAATTATAAGAAAAATTAAAGTTTGAAGGCGGGTAACTGTTGATTTTAGGGTCTTTAACTTTGAAAGTATTTAGGAACTCAAATAAGTCCCTTGAATATCATTCATTCTTCTAATGGCACATGTGACCAATTTTCCATTGATTCCCCTTGACTCTTCTGACCCATAAACATTATAAATCTGTAAATCTCAGGCCCAGGCTCTTCTGTCCAGTTTGCCACTATGGCAGCCCCAGAATGCAGTAAAATTACCATCTTCCATTATATAGATTTTTAGGAGAATATGAAACAACTGTCAAAGAAATTTTTACTCCCCTACAGTGAGAGAAAACAGCTTTTTTGTCAGGGCTGTGTGACAAGGCTGGAGATGCAACTGAAGATTGGCAAGATCTGAGAAACAGGTCTGTAATGCTGTATCCTCTGTCTGTAATGCTGTATCTTCTGTCTGCATATTACACAGTGATTCTCACCAGATTGCTCAGACACAGAGTGGCTCATATGCTTGTTAGTGGCTGCTTGCAAATGCAGGTTTGTATGTAACATTCAGTCTCTGAAATACACATGCACACACGCACATATATAGATACACTTTATAAATAAGAAAAAAAAGAAGCAAAAAAGATGTATTTTAAATGAATGCATGAACCTACAACTGGCTACATCCATTAGGATCAAAAATCTTCATTTGCTCCATGAACAGCATAATTCAGTTTCTTAATAATTAGCATCATAGTTAGGATATGTCTTTATTTTTCTGCTTTGTAGAAATACTGAAGGCAAGTATTTTCTAGCATACAGATACAACTGCCATAATTACAATGAGCTATGTATAATGTATATGTTTGTCTGAGGTTTTTTTAAAAAAATTATTTAGGGGAAAGTTTTTGCACTTTTATTTTAAGTCAACACAAGTGCTGTTCTGAGAACTTGGATATGAGGTATTAAGTTATTCTGAGCAGTGTGATCTAGTGGAAGATGTCCCTGCCCATGGCCATATCGGAACTAGATTACTTTAAATTTCCTTTCAAACCCAAGCTGTTCTATTATTCACTATTAAGCTCTTCATATAGAAGTATCTTAAGACCTCATTCTAATGTTATTCATGATAATGAAAGAAACCCACCACTACCGCTTTCATTGCTTTCATTAACCGAAAAAACTAAATTCTTTAGAGAAGCCAGAGCCAGAAGGCAGAAGTCTGCTATGTGCTGCTGGACTGTGGCATCCAGCATTTTGAGCAAGACAATGAACAGTGACCACACATGCAAGTGGATACATGCAGTGTTTTTGAGTGGGTAAGTCCCAAGACACAGCTAATTAATGAGATTTTCATCTACTGCCTTCCAAACCCAATAATCCAAAAAACCCCAATATAAACAACAACAACAAAAAGTCTTACAAGGGATTCATTTACTTAAGAACAAAGTGGGCCATAACACATCACTTTAAAAATGGAGCTTAAGAAATTCTCTTGACAGGCAAAACCCTACTAATGCAGGTGTGACTGCACAAAGAGTTAATGTGCTTAGTAGTATACTGATCTTGCAAAATAATACCCATGATGAAATATGCTGTTGTCATTGATGATTTGGGGTTTTGTACTTTTTTTGGGATAAAACTAGGTGTGATTCATCTATCCCCAGCACTATATCAGAGAGCTACAGCAAGCTATAGAAAGGCTTCTTTTAACTGAACTCTTCAAGGTGGAAGAAGGTTCCTCCCAGAAAGAATAAAACCCTGTGGGTTATAAATGGATCAAAAAGAATTATATTTTTTTATTTATACTCCAGAAATGTAAGCAAGTGAATGAAATGGTTTCATATACATTTTTACATCCATCAGCAGTGAAAACACTGTTCATACATCAATTCTATAGTAAAATGTACATCCTGTTTTACTAAATATGCCAAATTTAATGGACAAAAACCCTCCATAGTGATTTGAACTCTTGAAACAAGGGCAAAATGGTTAATTGCTCTAGAGCAATAATAAAGCTACCCTTCCAGAATGCACATTAATAATAAAGCGTGCAGACAAAACAGTAACAATAGTAATAAAATAAAAAAGAAAAAAAAGAGTGAATGCCCAATTTAAGGACATTTGTAAATCAGACTACGGGGAGACCTAGTACATTTGAGTCCAGGCTGGTTTATGCTA
>VWYN01019619.1:102672-140172 GCA_013400075.1 Hippolais icterina
AAAACAAAACAACACCAAAAAAAACCCAACTTACAAATAAGATACAAAAACCAAGGTGTTTTTTGTTTGTTTTTTGTTGAAAGACATAAATGAAGTAAAAATCTTAATTTACAAAATGAAATATGGCAACAACATGACTAGTCTCACTGTATATATATTCATCTATATACATGAATAGAGTATACAAGATATACTAAACAAATATTTAGCAGTCAGTTCCAACACATTACTTCCTTACAGCTAGTATACAATATAAAGTGTACTATCCAAGGATTACTGGATTTCTATCTGGGTTTGTATCCAACGTGCCACTATATAGTAATGGATAAAAAAATAAACCCCAAAACATACTGATTCTCCTTGCAAAGTTAACCTTGCTGTAATGATTAAAAAAAGAAATTGAACCTAATCTCCTATGTCTCTCTGTTGTGTTTCGTGTAGATACCCAAGATTTGAAAACACCACAGAGTGATCTGAAGTCATGCCGTATCTACTATGGTGTAGAACTTACTATATTTGAAAACAATGATTAGGACCCACAGGCGACAAGGTGCTTCAGTCTCCAACTGAATTTAACAATATTTGTTCTTATTTGTGTGGTAGCTATGTTGCAGGGGAATGTGAGGTCATTTAGAAATTACTTTTATCACTGAAAAACGTTTGAACAGTGTCTTCTGAAAGAGGGAGAAAAACAATTCACCCCTTTTTAAGGCAATATAAGTAATTGTGTGCCTTGAGATTTAAGGTCCTTTCATGAGGTTTGTTTTTCACTTAGTATCTTTTCTCAAACATTTGTAAGTGTTGAAGAGAACTTCTGAACTCCATTAAGCTTCAGATTTCAGGTATTTTCTTCAGAATTGTAAGTGACTAAGGTTTTGATGCAAGTCTTCAGTGATTTTTAATCATGCTATATTACCATAATAATTTTATCCAGATGCTGTAACACTATTATCACAATATCCTGATACCTTTTTTCAATAATCTGTGTTTTTTAATAATCTGTACTGGGACCAACACTATTTAGTATATTCGCCTGGACACACAGTGGGATTTGTTGAGTGCACCCTCGCAAGTTTGCCAGTAGCATAAAACTAAGTGGTGGTGGATTTATTGGAGAGACAGGATGCTATCCAGGGGCACCTTGACAGGTTTGAGAAGTGAGCCCACACGAACCTTAGGAAGTTCAGTAAAACCAAGCATGAGATCCTGAACCTGAATCAGAGCAATCTCCAGTATAAAACAGATTGGAGCATAAACGGTTTGAGAGCAGCCCTGCAAAGAAGGACCTGGGGATAGTGGTGGATGAAAAAATGGACATGAGCTGGAAATGTGCACTTGCCACCCTAAAAGCCAATTTTGTCCTGGGCTGCATCAAAAGAAGCATGCTTGGCAGGTTAGAGAAGTGATTTTGCCTCCCCTCCCTGCTCTGTACTCTGCTCTCATGAGGTCTCCCTAGAGTTTGCATTCAGCTCTGGAGTCCTCAGTACAAGACAGACATGGATCTGTTAGAGCAATCCAGAGAAGGGCCACAAAAATAGTCAGAAGAATGGAACACCTCTCCTATGAAGAAAGGTTAATAGAGTTGGGGGTTTACAGTCTGGAGAAAAGAAGGCTCCAGGGGGACCTTTCAATACTTAAGGGGTTGTATAAGAAAGATAGGGACTTTCTACCAAGGCCTGCAGTGATGGAAAAAGGAGAAACGTTTGTTACTTGAGGAGGGTAGGTTTACATCAGACATAATGAAAAAATATTTTACATGAGGATGGTGAGACACTGAAACAGTTTGCCCAGAGACGTTGTGGGTGCCCATCCCTGAAAGTTTTCAAAATCAGGTTGGATGGGACTTTCATCAAATTATGAAGGATATCCCTGCTCATGGCAGGGAGGGTGGAGTAGATGATCTTTAAATGTTCATTCCACTCCTAACCAATTTATGACTCATTGCTATGCTTTTGTTTCCATGCTTAAGAAGTTCTGACAACAGAACTTTTTTCCCAAATGAGTTCAGTTCTTTTAAAGGTGGTGTCAAGGTTTTTTTTATTGCACTTCAGTGGCTGGACTGCAGCCACTGTATAAACAGAGAGGATAACAACAAACAGCCATTAAAAATGCACTACACATTAAGATATTAGTTCCTCTCGTATTGTAATTTTTTAGTATTGAAGACTGCTTCTTTACAAGGACAGTTCAAAGATTATTTTGATGACTAATCCATGGAAGGATTAATATCTTGAAGGACTAATCACACTACAAAATTTTCATTTTTTTCAACTATACTTTCTTACAGATTAACAGTAAAGACTAAAAATCAAGCAATTCAGTTGTCTGCAAAAAAATAAATTTCACAGGCTGTTCTGCCAGAGGCTTAAGAAAGCTTTCTAAGTTTTAGAAAACACTGCCATACAAGCATCTCTTTCTGGAAGTGTAAATGTAAGGAATATCACACTGACTCTCGAAACCAACATTTCTCTCAACTCTAGAGTTTGGTTTTCAAAATCAAAGGTTGAAAGGCAAAGTTCAGGCATGCTGGTTAGAGATGTAAAGGATCTTACATATATAGTATTTTAGATATGTTCTGAGGAAGCAAATATACAAGATATGCATGAAGAACAAAAAGCTTTTTTGATTTGAAGATTTGTGTATATACAGATAGAAATATATTTAAATGTGACTATTTGCAAAATTTTGCACTACTTTTTTTGTACAATAGGAGCACTGTGCTAAGAACAAATTCCCACGTGAAGTACTGAGTACTTCAACATAAATTCTGAAAAAATATTTCTCAATTCCATGACTTCTTATTAGTAGATATGCTACTCAAATCCTAAAACATGCCATAGCTTAGTGATTTCAGACTTGTGATCAGAACTTTCTGATCTACTCTATAATTGGAATCTGTATTTTAAGAAAGTTTAGTATCATTTCTTGATGAACCAATCATGTCCAGAACTAGTCAATACTTTTTATTAATGACAATGAAGATAGAATGAAAAACATTATTGTTAACAGATGTCAGCCACTTGTGAAAACCCTTGCAGAGGATTAGGAAAAAAACCTGTTATATGATGAAAGGCTGAAAAATTGATGTCTTAGGTTATAGAAAGAGCAACTGGTCAGATGCTGGAGTTAAAAATTAGTACAGACAATGAAGCACTGAACCAGGATGCTGGAGGAGGCTTAGAGTCCCCATCTTTTGGGGCCTTTCCCAAATCATCCTTGGAGTTAGACACACATCTGTGTAAAGTATGTTAAGTCCCTCCTAACTCTTCGGGATAATAAAGAGATGATGGAGACATCTCTTAGCAAGTACAACTGTGACACAGTGTCCAAATGTCCTCATCAAAATGCCTGTCTCCTTTGAATAAGTGCTGGCAAAATACACCTCTACCTGAGCTCAGGATGACAATGCAATGTCACAAACAGAAAGAAAGGAGATGAACACAGACACAGAAAAAAACCCCCACAAAACAAACAAACAAACAAACAAAACACCCACCAAATCCACAACAAAAAACCCCAGCTACATTAAATTATTTCAAAGAACTTTTTGGTAAAGATATAAAAAAAATGAACATACTCATTTCCATGGATAGCCTTCTTTACAATTGATGGATTTACAGTTATGAAGAAGACTTTTCATGTACCTCAGCACTTTGAAAATAATACTCTCTATTAGAGATGTTTTTAATATAAAAGAAAGATTCTAATATCTTGCAGATCTGCCTGCTCATTTCAATACATTGCTTTTTCTTTGCTCATAGATTGCAGAACATAAAGTTCCTCTTTCTCTGTGTCTGCCTCAAACATTCCCTCTTCTGCATGCTTTACAGTTTTACACTCTCACTGCTTGCAACTAACTGGCAAATTACAACTGCATACTGTATCCTTAAAGAAACCACCATTTATAACACTTAACTGGAATAACTGCTAGAAGAGAGGTAACAGTTGCTAGACACTTAAAAAGGCCTTATGAAGACTGTAGGCTTTTGGAGAAGATCTTTGTAGTTTCAGAGGAACAAGAAAGATACCAGGACAGGCAGCTGAGTGTTAAATATCTCCTAGGAAGGAATGCGTAAAGTAACTTCCAAATATTTAGGGATGAAGCCAAATTCTCAAAGCCTGCAATAACTCATCTGATACAAGGTGAACTTGTCTTCTGAATTTTCCAGAAGATAAGCCTGATCCTGCCTTGGGAAAATGTGTTTAGAATGATAGTTACTAAAATCCTGCTAAAATCTAGACAACAGCAACAAAACAAGCGTTACATTCAACTTCTAAATATTAGAATGTGTGCTGTTTCTGACAAGAAAACAACCAGATCGTATAACCAAGTACATGATTTCTTAATTAAATTGAGTTGAGCTGGTGACAACAAGGAGAACATATACTTGATACAATATTCTCAATTATGAACAGCACATTTTCTACAGGGGATGCACTTCACATCAACTTTAACATAAGGAGATACCGAAAAAAGCAAAACAGCAGTGAGAACTCAGGACAAGAAAATATAAATAATTACTACAAGGTTTAGATTTGTTTAGTAAAGTAGTGCTTATTCTAAGCTTTGAATAAAAGATTGAATTTTTCTTTGGAAAACATATAAAGACAGACAATGCCTTTTATAACCGTCAGCACTATGTTACTACAGTAATCCTTTCCTGCTTCCAAACAAGAGATTTAACAATTTAAGTTTCTCTGTATATCATGCAATTCTATAGAAGGAGAAACAAAACAAAACAAAAAATGTTACTTAGTTAATTTCTCATTTGTATATGTGAAAAAGAAAAAAAATTCAAGAAGTTCAGTGATTAATTCTGAAAGCTGCCAGGAAAATTCTAGGATTCAATCGCTCTAAGATTCCCAGTGAACAAACTCCGAAGTTCAGATCTGGGTCATCTAAACACTGTTGCCCATATTCACCAAAAATTTTTAATGTTCTCCTAAAATCATTTAATAAAAAGTGCTTTGGGACATCATGGCAGAGAGACTGAGTCTCCCAGGCAGTTAAGTCAATGTAATGACTGGTAGGGAAAATATTTTGCTTTTGGCTTTGTATTGAAGCAAAGATTCTGCTGGTGGTAGATGTTGAGAGAGAGAAGCTGCCTAGGTCAATGTGCTTACTGTGAGCTTTGTAGCCAAGAATATGATTTGCAAAATGTCATGTAATTCTTTTAAGCTCTTTTGGTGCCCTTTTATTCCACTCAGGGGTTGCAATAATCAGTCTAAAATCATGAAAGGATAATCTTTTTGCTGGGTTGCAGCTGAAAGTATTTTGCATTGCTATGGTGACTTAGGCATCTACTAACACTAGGGAGTTTTTTGCTTTGGTATTCAGTGGCACGAAGGGCAATAAATTACATCATGTCTTGAAGTCCCTCCCAAGCTTAGTTTGTATGAGACTTTAATTTTGATACTATTGACTCACTAGCTTTCCTAGTGACTTCATATAGAAGTGTATAAAGATGATGAATTCTCTAAAACTTAGATGAAACAAGTTTTCACAGGGGACTCTTTGGGACTGAAAAATTTCTAAGCCATATGTGTCACAGCAACCCACATTGATTTTCTTTTAAGTTTATGTTTGCCTATAAAACAAATAAAGATTCTTAAGAGTTAAAAAAATTAAAAAAAAAAAAAAAAAAAAAAAAAAAAAAAAAAGAAAAAAAAAAAAGGTGAACTAAATAATTTGGTCTCTCAAGCAACTTTAACTATTTCCCAAACCCAGCTGATATTCCATTTGATCTATTCTTCCTCACAATTCTGTAGACAGCCTTAAGCCCACAAACATTACTTCTTCAAAACCAATTGGTTAGTGTGCAGAAATTCCTTCAGCTATACTATCTATTCACTATCTTTACTTCATTACAATTACTGTGCTTCAGTATACAAAAAGAAAAAATCAGAACACTATCTTTGTGTAACACAGTATATTTTATAGAACTTCACATTTCCAGTGTAACTTTTAACATCAGACACCTGCATTTTTTATTTATGTTTTTGCTGATTACCAAGAGGTGCCCTCAATTCTTTTATGTAGTGGGCATCCTGAACTACAAATGCAATTTTGATTCAACTACACAAAATGTTCCAGTAAACGCTGGGAGAAGATCCACAGCTACACAATTCTTCAAACTGTGAAAGTTTGAAAATATCTGTGTCAAGCCAACCAGGTGAGCTTCTAAACTCAAGTAATACTGTGGCCAATCTAATTTTTTTGTGTATGTTTTCATATTTCCATATGTGAAAAAAGTTTAAAATATTTATTTTTATCTGAAGCATTCTTGCTTTCTAATGACTTCTTTGTGTTAAGTATTTCCCAAGTTTAACCTGTTGAAAGATATTACGTACAACTTATATTGCTGTCCTTTTTTCCCAATAGAGGTGAACTAGTATTTCTTCAGGAAGTGCTATATTATGTCTTGCCAATATAGCTATAGATCAGCAGGATATTGCATGGCAATTTTGAAAGAAAAGCTTTCTTTTCCATTCCACTATTTGAGATTTAGAATTTTTATATTTATGCTTTGTTAGACAACTAGAGACAAATCCTCAAATCCTATAGTATTTTCATGTTATCTAATTTTTAGTCTTTCTACAATTTTACACTACTATGAACAGTTTATTATTTCTTCTAAGCAGAAGTGAACTGTTTATTGATGTGAATATGTACAGCCACATAGGGAGATACTAATCCAAATATTGAGAAAGGGAAGAAAGTATTAGACAAGTAATTAAATATAAGTTCAGTAATGCCACAACTGTCACAGAATCCATTATTATTTCTCCTTGAAGATCAGGAAACACTTCCCCCATGTATTTATCACATGAAATCACTGAAATGACAAAAAAAGTGGCATTATTTCTAGATAAAATTATGCCTATGTGAAAATCTCTGGCTTTAAACAAGAAAGGGAGGAAGGTTCTGTTGTCACATATCCTTCTCTGGAAGCTGAGGGTGTGATACCTTATTTCACTAAGGAGACAGTGAAGCTAAAATATCCTGGTGGAAGAAGATGAGAAATATAATTCCTATAGAAGCACTGCTCTTCAGTGGGGGTGTTTATGGATGTGCTTTGTCAATCTGCCACGTTCAAATTACACCCTTACACCCTGGGCCCTCCAAGAGCCATTTTGAGAAAAAAAACTGGAAGTAACAGCCTTTTATTTTCCAAATGCAACACTGAAGCACCAAATATATCTTTGAAATGTACTTATTTTCATATTTATGATTTTATCCATCACCAAGGATTTCTAGTCCATCATGGTGGAGTTGGAGCTGTGTTGACTTGGCAATGGAAAGCAGAGGCAATGAACTGTCCTAGCTGGCAGGCACTGCTGCAGAGGTTGATAGGAGATAAAAGTTCACAGGAATAGTTAATTAGGCCACTAAAGTTTGTCTTTAGTTCTTAGAGGAGATGGCATAAGATGGAGTTAATGATCAATGGTCACAAAGTGCTTCTGGCGCATCAAGCAAGGTAGAAGCAAGAATGCATGAGTTTGTGTAAGTCAATTATTGCTTTTACAACATCTAAACTAGACTTTTCTATTTATAATATCTGTTGATAAAATTTTAGCAGTCTGTGTAGAAGCAGCTAGTGTTCTTCATGCCCTCCCTCCAATTACACTAGAATAATAGAGAGATAGGTCCCTGGGGGAGGAGTAAAGAAAAATAATAATCACAAACCCCATCATTAACAATTGCACAAAACAGGTCTTGCAAGCACAACTTTTCTTTTGTAATAAATTAGAAAAGATGTAAACTCAGTTATTGCTGTTTCTAAGAATCATCCCTTCTGCGAGCACATGATATGACTTCACTAGTATCTGTAAAACAAAATCCAGAGCATCTTTCTCCTTAAGCCTGATGGCTAGAATTGCTACATTGCCTCTGCTCACTCTCTCAGTGGTTCTGTTTTAAAGAAAACACACTCTAGGATTACTGCATAATGCATGTTAAGGGCTCTAGACAATCTCTAGGTGAACCCACTGCCTAAAGAAGGCACAGCTAGAAGGTCACAACAGATTGCTTGGGATTTTATCCAGTCAGGTTTTGAAAACCTTGGAGGATATGGACTATACAACTTGCTTGTCAACAGCCCCATCCACTACCTAACTACCCCATGAGGAAAGAGGATATATATCCATATATCTTTATAGGCAGTCTGAAACCCTCATTTAAACTTACGCCCTCTATCTCTCATTCTACCACCGCAATAAAGAGCCTGGTTCCATCGTCTTGCTTATCTTCCTGTAAGTACTGAGAGTCAGGTCCTCTCAAAGCCCCATCTTCTCCAGGCTGATCTAGTTCAGTCTGGCTCTCCCCAGAGGTCAACTGCTTCTGCTTCTGACCATGTAGGTAGACTTCTGCTGAATTCACCCCAGTTTACCTCTGTAATTCTTAAATTTGAAGTGCCAAAACTGGACTTAGAAGAGGATTTTCCTTCCTCAGTGTAGGGCATGGCATTTCATAAAGTTCCTCTCAGCCAAATCCTTCAGCCCATGCAGGTCCTCTGAATAGCCATCTTATCCTTATACATATTGGCTGTTCCCTTAATTCGATATCACGTGCAAACCTAATGAGAAAGAGGTCCATCCTGCAGGACATCAAATAAGATGTAAACCAGGACAGGTCCCAGCATATTCATGCATTCCAGAAGAAATCAGAGAATGACCCAGGTATTGCAAATGTAAGACCAGAGTAAAAGTCAAGAACAAATAACTGGATGTGAAGATCTAGCATCAAAAAAAGAGTAGAGGAAAGCTACTCTGTATATGAGTGTCTATGTATGTCTAGTGTCAAAGGGGAGTGGGACAGCAGGAAGATACTCATTATTACCTGAAAATCTGAACTAAGTGAACATATAGTGCTATTTTAAAGAGAAGAATATGCCACAAGCTATAGAATGTCTGGAAAGGAAGTACTAAGAGGGCTGTTTAATGAAGAAAAATTAAGAAGAAAAAAAAGAAAAAAAGGGGTGATTTTATCTTATACCTTTTGGGTTTTAGGAGAATACAGATAGCAGAAAATATTAAGACATTACACTTACATTAGCAGGAAAAATAAAACTCAAGCCTTTTTAAAAAACACTTACAAACTTATTGGTTAACAGGGCATATCCAATTAGTCCTGACAAAACTGAGAAAATATTTCTTTCTTGTATTTGCATGGATAAAACTGTTCTGGATTTCAACATTAGTGATTTTGCTATTGTTATAGACTAGTAGGAGTGCAAAAAGTTTCAAAGACCTAATAAAAATATTTCAGATCTGGGAGAGTTCCTTGTCTTATTTAGAAAAAAATTTTAAAAAGCAAAAACAAAGATTAAAATTATTTGAGGAATTGAAATTGAGAAATGGGACTGTAAGAAGTTACAAGAAGTATCAGATAGAGATTATGAATGACTTGGAGTGACTGAAGGCAGAATAAGAAATGAGGGAAAGCAAAAGACATGAAGACAAATAGTTTCCTTGGATGAACTCCAGATCTCATTTAAGTCAATGGCAAATTCCCCCTGACTTCATTAGGGCCATGATTTCACTTCTGAAGTTTATTCACTGAAGATGTAAGTAAAGTATGTAATGCATCTGACAGAACACTTGGGGAGAAGGGGAGATAACCATATTTTCCTACCAGATGAATGAGGTGGAATAGCAAGTATATGTAAGACCAGTAATTTTGCTTGCTCTATGAGCCTTCTAAGAATAATGCTGCATTAAAGAAGGAGAGCAGATGGGCATACTTAAATTTGAAAATTCCTGTGAGAAACTTTCAAAAATCTGACTCATACTAGAAGTGGACCCAAATATATGCCAGTAATAAAAGTAATTAGACGAAGAACAAAAAATTATATCACAACGTAGAGGTAGGTTAACAGCAAGAAGTCTAAGATCCTACATTTTATTTCTATTTTGAATGTAATTACAAATAGCCCTGAAGATATTAACAGAGATATCATGATATATACAGATTAGTTATATGTGAAGTTAACTGTGAAAAAACCCCAAAGCTGACAATTCATGGCAAAATCCATTTACTGCTGACAAAAAAAAAAAAAAGAAAATAAACTACCCATATACGTCCATCTACTATAACCACTTGGAAAATATATTCTGAATCCTTCAATGGTGCTTCTGCTTGAGGAATCAAAATCCAGCATGTTAAACTAACTAGGAGAGAATAATGATGATGACAATTATATAAAACATGTTTATGTAAGTAGGCCCTCACTTCAATTTCTATATTCAATGTACTTGACTGTCCTTTAGCTATTACTCACTCATCCTAGAAACCATACAGAAGAATCTATGAAAGAACAACAAAGTGACCTATGACATGGAAAACAAACCTTGAATTGATTTAATTCAGCTGCCTCTGAAGTCAAAATAAGAGAAGAGGCTTGGAGATAGAAGTAACAGTGAGATACTAATATGGAAACATGGAAAGTATAGGAAAAAAGGACATGTTCACCTTTGCCTTACTCATACTTAAGGGTCACCCAATTTAATATGGCAGATTTATAATAATTTTACCCTTAAAATTATCACACTACTAATTTATTATAAAAATAAAAAGGCATAATGCTACTGCAAAAGAGAAGTTTCCAAAATCCTCAGTATGTTACACAGTTAGTGAGCTCTGATTTTCAAAATTTTTATACATTTAAATCCTATTAAAATATTAAGTATTCATTTATTCCAAGGTGCTATCTATCATTAATCTACAGAAAAAATGTTTTAACACATATTGACCTTCCCACTGCAGAAGCCAGCTAGCCATTTATTCATGGACACTAGGAGCAAACCTCTTGTTTTTCCTTTCTATAGCATATGCACTTCCCAACCCAGGGATAACTTATTTGCTTATCTCCAAAATATACAAATACATTTGATCATGAAGAGGCTGGAGTTGGTGTTTGGTGCTTCCTGCCCTATCAGTTTGGGCCTGCCCAAGCACATACAAGTATCAACTGCTTCGCTTCAAATTAGGGACAGTTAAAACATAGAGTTTCTTTTCAAAGGAAAGTTGGAAACGGCCATTGGTGGCATACCAAAATTAAAAGGAAAATATGCAAAACAAGTTTTTTGAAAAAATTCAGCTTTATAGTAAGGAGTCTGAGTGGAAATATGTTGAAAATAATAAAAACACCCCAACAATAAAATATGTTCTCTTCTTCCATTGTAGCTTACTACAAAGAAATGAGCATTGTATAGAAAAATTTCTAGAGTATAAATTGACAGATTTAATTTGACAATTTCATTTTCCTTTAACAAAATAAAATATTTTGTTGATTAAAAATGAGCAGCGAAAACATACGGAGGGTATTTTATATTATGAAACATAATTAAATTAAGCAGGTCTTGGTGTTTTGTCTAATGTTTGGGGTTCTCTTATTATTGTTATTATTATTATTATTATTATTATTAGTTGAAGACTTGGCAAGAAAAGGCAAAGACTATAAATATGGATACCCTCTTTGCACCAATATATTACATTTTGAACATAGGTAAAGAATTTATCTTTCTGAAAAACTGGCATATTAAGAATACACTTTATTTAAATATCAAATGAGGCTTAAAGCTCACCTAAATTAGCCCTTCCTACAGGATCAAAATTTTTAAGAATCAAGTTCTGACTAAGAAGATGACATTAACATAGATTTTCTGATTCTAGCAACTCTTACTAAAATTCCCAGCCTTGACATTTGCTTGCTCCCTTTGGTATCTAAATAAATGTATTTTCTCTGTGATAGAACCACAAGAAAGTAGAGACTTGACTAGAAATTAGCTTAGGGCACAGGCCTCTAAAATCTTTCAACCTGTCAACTGCATCTAGTTCAAACGTCTAAAGTTAACATGCTAAACAAAGAAAAGTATTAGGGAGAAAGAGCACAGAAGTTTTTAAGGCAAAATTTCAAAGCAAAATGACAAAGTACAAGAGATTTCAGTGTGAATATTTTTGGGGTTTTTGAAGAACCATAAAAAATAGCAAGCCCAGAAACAACAAAGTTCAAGACGAGGCTGTTGATCTGGCATGCTCTGTAGTGTCTAGTGGTTGGGAAGTTTTAAAAATTGTACGAGTTACACAGAAACTTAGCAGCAACAATTAGGTACCTCAGTGTTATTTGCGGCTTAGAGCCGATAAATATACTCTATGCAAAATCTGGAAAGCTTTTCAATGGTCCAGGAAAAGCTGAGGGAGAATTTGGTCTGTGCTACATTAAGTCTTTGTACATTTTAATATAAATACATGCTATATACAATTGTTTTTCTACTTTTGTTGAAAACTTTTACATCAATAAACTCTTGAGAAACATAGAACTGATCCGATAAATAGTATGGGGCAATTCCCTCAAGGGAGTTGACAGCTCTTCCAAGTTTAGTGTCACTGGCAAACTCAGTACTCCTTCCAGTCCTGCATCCAAATCATTTATGAAGATGATGGAGAGCACAGGGCAAGGATGAAGCTCAGTGGAACCAACTAGTGACAGGTCACCAGTCTGATGTCACCCCATTCACTGTAACCCTTTGTGCCTGACTCATGAGCCGGTTGCTCACCCATCACATAAAGTTTTTATCCAGCTGAGTGCTGGACATTTGGTCCAGAAGGATCCTGTGAGAGACAATATTAAAAACTTTTCTGAAGACCAAAAAGATCATATCTACTGGCTTTCCTGGATCAGCTAGGTGGGTTACCTTGTCGTAGACGGAAAGCAGGTTTGACAACCTGAACTTCCCACTCATGAAGCTCTATGCTGGCTGTGACTAGTGACTGTGTTGTCCTCTTTTTTTCTCAACACTTCCCAGAATAAGGTCTTCCATGATTTTGCCAGACACTGAGTTTAGATCAGCAGGCCTATAGTTCCCAGGGTCCTCCTTCTTGCATTTCTTGGAAACTGGGACATCATTCGCCAGTTTGCAGACAGCTGGGTTCTCTCCAGATTCCCAAGACTGTTGGCCTAGCTGGACTAGCTTGGTCTGCTAAAACAAGCCTGGAAAAAGGCCAGCTCTTCAGTTGGGTTTTTTTTTCTGAATAGCTGATGGTAGCATTTAACAAATAGAATGACACATCACACTCAACACAGAAAACTGGGTCAAGCTGACCTGTTAAGGACTTTCTGCACTACCCTTGCCCACATTACTCATATTAGCTGAATTTTATGCTCACTATGTATTTCTCTGTGAGGGCAACTTTAAATTTGTCTTTAAAAATAAGAGTTCTTAAAAGTATTGAGCAATGATAGCTGTTCCAAATTACAAAATAAATGGATATGGACAATTCCGCTATCTTTGTAAAACGTGGCATACATGAAAAGGCCCCTACTTTTTCAAGATTTATCACATGAATCAAAAGAAACAGGGTTACAAGGGACTTCAAGAGACCATAAAGTCTCCTAATTTCCTTTCCCTACCCCAAAGTAGGATCATTTATACTTAAATCACTTTTGACCACTTTAGTTTATTCTTAGAAGCTTCCAGTATCAGTGGTTCCAAAGACTTTCTGTGCTGGTACATGTATCAGCACTATATTATCCTAAAGTCAAAAAGGTGTGGATTTTTTTCTGGTGTTTTTCCTAACTGTTCTTGCCAAAATACCAATCAATTATTTCTTGTCCCATTCCAAATGGAAAAATTCTTTCCCATCTTCTCTGCACCATGTTCTAAAGGCTGTCATAATTTCCCATCTAGTTCCCCTCTTCTCAAAAAACCTAGTATTTTTAGTCTTTCCCCAGTCTTCAGAAAAGACCAATCAGAAGAATTGCATGGAAGACAGAGCTTACTTTTATGTACAACATTCCTGTTAAGTTCGCTCTCAACAACCACATACCTTTGTCAGCACATATTTGTCACCAGCTTCTAGTATTAAGACTGTGCGTCCAGTCATTCTAACTTTTTTCAGAACATTTCACCAAACTGTTAACATATGAATATTAATCATGCTTCCCATTTTTATACTATTGCAGATTTACTATTTAGATATGAAGAGCAATATGTGGATGAATATGCTATATCCGTATCATTTCTGCAAGAAAACACAAATACAGTCTGCCTGCAGACTGAGCTGATTAGGAAACATCTGAGATATCACAGAGCCTAGATTAACATATCCTGCCTCTTAGCCATATACTTTGGCCTGTGCTTAACACAGACTTCAGCTTCACAGAGCAGTCTACTCTTGCTGAATGAAATATATGCAGCGCAATATAACTGTCATCTGTATATATCTAGTTACAAAATAAAAATATATATGGCTTAATTGTACTTCTAGTAGTTTCAGATAGATACAAACACATAATAATTTCTTTCATAATGCTATGAATTAAAGGGCATGCATAGTAACAGAACACTGCTTGATGGGTACTTATCTCGTGGTATGTCACTGCCACCAGGCATAGTTTGCCTTTGGGCTTTATGTACCCATGGGACAGTCAATGGCAACTAGCTTTGTGTCAAACCCTTCCCTAAATGAAGTTATGCTATTCTACAGGGGGACAGAAGTATAAGTAATATACACCTTCTATTCAAATTGCATCTGAAGGTCCTTCTCAAAACCCAAGTAATTCAATTACTACCTAAAGACTGCAAGAGTTTGGAGCACAGATTTGACAAACCTTTTTGTTTTGCCTTTGTACAGGACTTTCCACAACAGGGCTCCCAACCCATCTGTAATAGTGTATATTAAAATAAACTGTAATAGTTTAGCTGAATAAGCTTTTTCCCCACAGGAACAAAGAAGAAACACATTATATACAAGCACATCTGGAATTCTTCAAAAACCTCTTAATACCTACCCACATAACTAAATCCAAACTGAGTCTTTTTATGGAATGGCTTGTAGACAGAAGGAAAATGAGGAAAATGGACAGTCTGCTCTATCAGAAACAGTCTGGTTTACAAAATAGAGATTCAAATCTCTCTAGAATACATTTGAGAAACATGAGGAAGAGTAAAAAATACTCTGTAAACTAAAAAATATCAACGAAACTCAGTTGAAATATATTTAATCTGGAAATTGGAATATGGCTTATAATCATCAAAGGAATGAATTTTCACAATGTCTTTCAAATTTGAGATAGACTATGATAATTTTAGGAGAGGAATTGTACTATATGGTTGCCCACAACATGACTTATCTCCTGTGTTCTTGGAGCAAGAGGAGATAAAAGCTCAGAGGTCCTTTTTTCAGCTATGATGTCTGATAATGCAAAATTTGCAAGGAATGAAGAAAAGGAGGGGAAACATGAAGATAAATAAGTATCAGTTTGGGGAGAAGTCTCTAATTACCCTGACTACTACTATCATAGCATCATACTGCATCAAATAAACATATTCCCTTATCCATCTCAATCAGAAGCTTATTAAAGTCTTCGAAAAGCATCAGTGGAGTGGTCACAATCATACTAAGATTCTGCAACATCATGAAATCCTTATTATTAGATATAGTGGAACAATGAACTTGGTAAAATCTTGGTATAGGAGGGAGGTTACTGGATATGTTCTGCCTAATTTAAGATACACTTCTAATGTTGTTGCTTACTTGGAGAAAACCACCAGAATAACTGCAGTTATAACCCTAACAGAAATTACATCAGGGTTGTACCACACATATGCATTCCCAGAACTCATCTAAATCAAAGGCTTTTGTTAGATGCAACTGTACTTCACCAGAAGATTGGGAACCTTGCTTTTGCATATAGGCTTTACCAGGTATAATCACATCTTTAGGCATCTTAAGATTTAGTAACTTTACTGTGACCTACACATGGGGTTTCACATGAGATGAAGCCTTTCTATAAAGTCTTTAGAAAAAACAACCCTGAACTGGAATTTTTAGTCTTTAAAAATGTTGGATTTATGGATCATATTTAAAACTATTGATATAAGTGTTAACAATTGGATATAATTGTATGTTTTTGTTTGACTTTTTATGTGATAAATAAGTTTAAAGACACGTTTTGAACACATGTATTTAAGAAATAGTATTTAGAGAGTCCACTTTCAAAAATTTTGGCTTATAATATTATAGTTACTTAAAAACCAAATGCAATCATCAATAGTGGATAAAATTTGTTACTGTCTCTGCAGTTTTAGAAATACACTTTAACAGCAGTGTCATCTCAGCTTTTGCATTGTGCAAAGACAGGACTCGCTTATGAACTAATTTTGGGAGTTACAAAACCACATTGCAGAGAGATTTAGTTGTGAAATGTCAAACAAATTTTTAACATTCACAACACTTTATATGCTGCTTTTTCTTATACAGACCTTTTAGGTGAAAAGCAAATGAATCTTATCCACAGATTGAGAATTCATTATAGCAGTAGCACAAAGTTTTCAGCAAGACAGTTTCCAAAAAGATTCTGTAAAACCCCACAGGAGCCTACTAAGGCATGCTATGGGTATCTGACTCTTTTCAGCTGAAGGCGCTGTACCTCTGGAGTGATCTTTTTGTTAAGAGCATTGGGAATGCACTCTAGAAGTGCAGCAACTGGGGCTGGAATAATGTAAAAAAGAAATAGCAACTTCTGATCAAAAGTAAGACATGCAACATTCAAGAAGCTAGAGTCGAAATAAAGAACTGGACCATCAGTGTTGGAAAATAAGTAAATTGATGAACAGAAGCAAAGGTAGAGGACAAATGGACTGAAAAGCAAAGTAATGTAGAATAAAATTTAGAAAAAGAGAATATAAATATTTTGGGAAACATTCAAGTGAAAAGTTGTTTCAATGGGAATGGTGAAAAATATTATTAATCAAAACATCATTGTTTATTTTTCCATTAGTGTCCACTGGTAAATGGTTCTGTACAAAAGTCAAAATTATTTCACTGCATATTCTCAACAGAACTTCCTTCAATGGGACTATGCTCAGGCAAAAGCTATAACCTTTAAGATCACATTTCCTAGCTGTTCCTCTTTTCATATAAAAATAAAAAGTTGTCACAAAGTCTCTTTGCCCATTATCATCCTTATGCTAGATTTATGAATAAAAATGTGTGAAATTAAATTATACAGGCATTAAAATATCATGTGATTAGGTGAAACGTTTTTGATGAACAAGGATACTCAGGAACACTGCAATTGCTACCACATTCATCTGCTCAATTACACGCTTCTCACCTATTTAATAATGCTTGTTACATCCCTGTTAATTGATGTGCTTCGTGAGTTTATTTTCTTATACACTATGTCAAGTCTTATACAACGAACAAGAGACTTGGATCATAGCAGTCCCCTAGAACAGAACAAGCCTCCAAGGTAAATGCAAAGACATCATGAAATGGGACAATGAAATGATAACAAAAAAAAAAAAAAAAAGGAAAGACAGGGGATTGGAACATTATGAAGTTAAAGAAACAAGAGAATGAAAGGGATTAAAACTGGAATGATAGGTAACCTACTGTAAGTGGTGTGAAAGCTTAACAGTGGGGGACTGGAATAATCAGATATGGGAACGACCTGACAATGGAATGCTTTCAAACTGAAGCACCTCAAAAGTAAATGATCTTAGAGCAGAATAATCATATTTGCCTCTGGGAATAAAATTTAAAGATAAAAAAGTTAAAAAAAAAAAAATAACAAGTTTGATGATTATGCAGATAGAATTGCAGAGAGAAATGATCCAGTCAGGGCAAGAGTGAGAAAAGGTAAAGGAGCAGGGTTGGGAATGACAGGAGAATAAAAAGAAAACGTGACTGAAACCAGAGATGCTTGGAACTCACTTTTTCCACACAGAATCGAAGACGAAGGACTACACTGGATAAGGTCTTTTTTTTCTTTTCTTTTTTTTTTTTTTCAGAGTGACTCTTACCCTTGCTCATTTGGACAAAAGTTATCCTTTCTCATAACAACTTACCATAACATTTTCTAGAAACAGCTTTAAATATCATGGAATATATATGTGTGTGTCTTGACATTTGGCTTCAAACAATTCCTGTATTAGGTAGTACAGCACTACAATAGCTGAACATAAAGACTCATATAGGAGATGATGTATGAACTCTTTGAGAAGCACCTCAAAAACCTTATTTCTTGTTTTCACTTTTCTAAAAAAGCTGTCAACAACCAAAATTCTAGAAATCAGAGTGGCATTAACTCCAGGATCCTGGATTTGCTGTTAGTGACTAGATTATTTTGGTAAGTCAGTTGAGAATGAGTTTAGTTGCATTGTCCTTAGTCTATACTCTCACAGAGTGAGCAGGGAGACAACCATGATGACAAGCCCCTTCCTCAAAACCTCACCAGAGGGGTATCTGTTTACCCTATCACCTTTTCTAACTTCTTCCACTCCTTATTTAATGAGCTGCAGTGAGTTTTAATAGAATGGCACAATGACCCCATTGTATCCTACGGTAAGACTACATTTTCTCAGATTGCCATTTTCCTTGTTTTCTCATGACAAATTTATTTCAATTTCCTCAATACTTCTTCGTGCTATGAAGAGCTTTTCAGATTAAAATCGTACCTTTCCCCCCCCACCCAGGATTATACAATGAAGTAAAGTGGTATTTTGCGTGATACATTTGCCACGACCATGGGAACAAGTGATGTGCTAAGTGTTCTGGTGATAAAACACCCAGGTCTGTGCCAGTTGCAATAATCACTGAAGTGTAATCAGTTTAGTACAAATGCAGAGACAAACACAAGAAAAATAGTTGAACTTGGTTTCCATCTCTTATTTGCCATCCCCAAGAGTGAGAACTCTCGAATCTATAATAGGGACAGGAAAAGTAACAGCACAAAGTTGATTTCATTACAATCCTGATGTTAATTTAAAAATCTAAATTTATTAGTTCTGAAAGAACTGACCTTCAAATCCCACCAAAGCTTTTCAGTAGTATGCTGTCTATTACATACAGAAAAGAAGTTAAAAAGAAGTTGCATTTTCAGTAATGCATGAACTGTCATTACTATTCCTAAACATCATCTCATGTCTCATCCAATGCTGTTGTTTTTACAGGAATAATATAAGTTTTCTCCGATATTTCCCACAACCCAACTTTAACTGCACTTGTTTGAATTTGTTTTCTTTAGTTCAGAATTCTGCATTTATACTCCAAAGGAGCATACTGTGGAACTTACAGCTACATCCATGTGCAATTGTTATGTAAGACTAGCAGCACCTAGTTTTACATAAATAATGAATCTTTGTGCATAAACTATCTTCAGTTCTGTTTGTCACTTTGAAACCTGTTGCTTTATCAGCTCTAACTCACAGTAAGTTTGGAGAAGCAGTCCATGTTAAAATAATGAAAGAAGAAACAGTTTTAAGCATTTACTTAAAATATAATTGCCTGATACTGATTGTTGACAACTGACTTTAGAATAAATTTAAATTTTGAACAGAACATATCTGCCCACAATAAGTAACAGATTTTCTCACTGGAGATTTATGTCAAGGAAGCACTCAGCGCCTGCATACCACGAATCAGATTTGAAAGCCAATCAAAGACAGAACCTGGATTTAATACTCTTGGAATACAGAAAGAAAACCTAGGACTTAAGATTCCACTACTCATATGCTGCATCCTGGATCATGGAATTGCCACCTTTCATCAGATAGAGAAAGGAAATTGGGAGGCACACAATATAAAATTTCAGATGCTTTATGTAATAATATAAGAATTACCCCTGCTACCAGGACATGGTTATACTGATCACCTACAACTTACTGTGGTATTTTTAAGTATTAATCATAAGAAATGGAGTAGATTATATTTCATTACCTAAGCCAAAATTTTACAGGTTTTAAAGTGCTCTAAATACACTGGCTGGGACTCACTACACTTAACAAAACATTTAAGTGTGATACACTTACCTGAAGTTATAGACCTCCTGTCTTTCTCTAGTCAATGAACAGAGACTATTTTCTAAGTTGATTGGTCTGGCTGTTAAGATACCTGGTCACAGATGGGTAAATTAATGACTCTAACTGCTCTTATTACTGTTTTACGCAAAACCAGATGAGAAGTACTAGGTTCATATCCAAGAACCGAAACAATTTCCCCACTTTCTGTCACTCAGTAGCTAAGGCACTGCAATAACAGAAATCAATGTCTCTGATAACATTCCAATGCTCAACCACAGATATTCTGACTTCTGCACACACACACACAAAATATGAAAAAAACATTAATATAATCATCCCAAAATTAGACAGTTTTGCTATCATATGGTTTTATATCTGACAAAATGACAGTCAGTACAATTCCAACAACCAAATGCCTAACTAAGATGCTTGACTTTGACACCGCCACTGGGACTCTTTTCATATTTCCTGCTGAAATACCAAACAAATGCCTCTCTCTGGAAGCTTGTCCAGAATCCGAACTCTGCACCTTCCCAACTGAATGCTTTGATCTCTAAATTGTGCACAACCCCTTGCCTCTTTCCCTAAAACCTTGCTCCATTGTTTCTGCATGTGTGCAACCTACAAAATGGCAGGCAATATTGCTCAGCATATACCTGCTGCTGTGGCTAGTGCATTTTCCTGGGAATAAGGAGATGGAGGTTTAATGTATTTGGAGATTAAAGGAGCCTCCAAATTCATAGGTGAGTGCAATAATTATCACACCTCAAGAACCCTTCTCTAGGGGAGAAACATCCACACTTCTTGGGTGAACCTTCTCAGGAGACTAAAAGTAAGTAGGTGCTTGTGCCAGTAAAATACTTTTCTTTACCAGTTTATCAAGTATTTTTCAGTTTTAAAAAAAGAGAGATTATGTTATTTGTGTAGGCAATTCAAACTTTGAATTGTGTCTTCATTGTTTTCTATATTCCTCACTTGTTTTACTTCTGTTTTGCTTTACCTATGTTATTTTCTAATTTTCTTATGTAATGACCTTTAACAAAAATGAGGGTCCCTGACCAATGTCATGGAGGCAAGGAAGAGGTCTCTTCTCTTCCTTGGTCCTCTGCCCCCCTTGCAAGCCTCTCCCTATACCCAGGCCTTTCCTTGCAGATTGCATTCATTCCCTTCTCCGCCTGCAAAGAATGTCACAAGTGAGTAGGCTTGCATCTAGCTTCCATCTTTTGTCTGATGGCTCCTGGTCTCACAGAACCCCAGAATTCTTCCACTAAGTTTGGTGCAAGGGATGAATGTTCATAAATTCTTTCTCCAGTGCTGTCTCAGGGCATTTACATTCTGTTGCTTCAGTCTATCAAGAACTGAGCAAGAGGTCCTCACAAATTTCAAAGGAGTCAACATAGCAAGTGTCGAAAATGCCTATTTTGACAAATGACACATCATAAAAATGAGAGAGGAAGGCTGAATCTTGAGTTAGGGGGTAACTGAAGGTATTCTTGCCTTTGTTATAGGCAAGAATTACTTCAATATGCACTATTTTGGCTGTAAACACAGCTATAAATGTAGCCATATCTACATAATCATATGCACAGATATCACAGTTTATCCAGCAGAATGGCAGACAGAGCATAGGATATGTAAACAGATCTGCCTAACACTTACAAAACAATTTTAATAGCAAGTGTCATTCTTTTCTGTAAAGTAGCTGTTTTTAACACACATGATCTAACTCTTGTTTGCTCTTTAAAGTTTTATTGTCTTGGCATTTTATACAGGAAGAGAGCATTAGCATACTCAGGAGAACTGCTAAAAGTAAAAGGCCTCAAGCTACCCACTGCATGGTTGATAGCATAAAGCATGGGATATAAAAACTTTTGTCTGATTGCTCACTTTACTTGTTTTAGAGTAGTGTTACTCTCAAGAGCATATATTCATGTTCTTTCTACTTCAAGTTTTATTACTTCTTTTGTATTATTTAATACATCTAAAGACACTTCCAAAAGACAAATTTTTCCATTTTGAAAAAGTAATGGTTTGGAACCTGATAAAATACATGAATGTTCACAGTGTATTATTTTCAAAGGCGAGTAGAATAAATGTGCAATAAAACAATTAAATGCATGACAATAAACATTTCTATGTGATCAGAGAAATATTAACATGCCAAACAAAAAAAAAATACCAGTAAAATATTTTCCCTAAAAAAAGGTCAGATCAAAATGGATTCTCCACACATCAGAGCATAAGTAAAAAAGGGAGTCTGGTCTCAATTACTGTTGCTGTTAAATATCCCACTCTAGCAATTAAAATGAACATTTAAAATGTGAAAAAGAAAATGGAATGAAAAAAGGCAAATGAGATCAGCTTTTTAAAACATAAAAAGAAAAAGACACCATAATTTTAGATACACTTAAAAAATCATCCTACAGTAAACTTAAAACTAAGTCTACTTACATATCACACTGCTAATTATTATATAAATAACCTGGGAAACAATACCTCCAAGATACATGTTTTACTATTTAGTAAACAAGAAACTGCCTTGTTTGACATCACTGATTAAGGCCAGGCATTTCTAAAGCTTCAGACACATTTCTGAAATCCACAATACATCAATTTTTAATACTTCCACTCTCTCAGCTCCATTAAAAAGATGGTAGGGGAAAGAATTTAGAGTAATTAATGATATAGTTAGCTGCTAAATATTAATAGGAATCGTAGTCTTGCATAAAATATAACATATAAACCTTGCCAATACAGACGCACCAGTAATTAAACTTGAATATGTAATTACACTGATTTATATGACAGGCAAAAAGTTACACTTTACTGGCTTCTATGTAAACTGTGGGCAACAGTTAAACTTTGCATTTTATGGTTTATATAAAAGGCCAATATCTCTACTACAGTTCATAAATGGTTTAGAGAGTCATAGTTAAAATTACAACTAATTCCAGTGTGAACATTCTGACTATACCTTACAAACCAGGCCCTGAAAATGACCACAGAGATCAGCCTCCCATTGCATTCAGAGCTTGCAAGCAAATTGATGAGGTTAAAAAAAAAAAAAAAAAAGCTTATAGCAATCGCTACAAAGTAAATGAAGATTCGACTATTTAAATGTTTTAATATAAATGTTTGGTTTCAAATATATAGCTCCAGATGTTTCACTTACCACCTTTCAAAGCTCTTTTGAGTAATATTGTGTCTTAGACTAAGGCATTTTTTTCTTCAAAGAAAGCTGACTGCACTTACATGTGAGGCTGAGGAGAGCAGCCTGGGCTGCTATTTCCATTACTGTCAATGTGATCCAGCGAACCATTGAGATCTTCATGGACTGCCTGCAGTAAGCCACTGGATGCGTTATTTATCAGTCCTGGGTTACTTAGCAATGGCAAACTACTCTCTGCCAGTGCAGCCTGCCAAAAAGAAAAGTAAAACCAAAATTATTAGTCCATACATATACATAGCACTCTTACATGCGTGAACATTACAAAATATACACACATAGAACAGCTCATTCTGAGAATTAGTTGAGGTGGTCAGAAGGATTTTGGGCATTTCCAATTATTTTCACATTCTGAATATAACAGCATTTCTACTTCTGGTTTACTCTTTCTTTTGCTTAGGTTTCATTATTAACTATGTTCTGATATTCATGGCACTTTCTAGTTTTACATCATTTTTTGACTTTGACTTACACTTAACCCCTTTGCCCTTTCACGCAATGTATGGCTCCTTTATAATGCAGGCAGCTGCTATACTTTAAAAAATGACCAGAACTTAACTCAAAATAAAAAAAGTCCTGACATTTGCCTCTTCTGCATAAAAATTATATATTATAATTAAACTTTAAAGTTTTTGCCATGAGCACCATGTTCCCCAACACTATGATGTGAAATCATTTATGACAGCTTGGATAAATATTAATGCATATCCACATGCATTTGCAAAAGCTTCTATCAATCTAACATTTGCAGCAAAACTGAATGTTCCAGATTTTGCCACAGGGTGTCCTTCTTGCTTCTTCACATCAAAAGCAGCTCGAATAAGAACTACTACTTGCAATGCTAGGTAATACAACTTACTTGGATGACAAGCACAACTATTTAGAATGACCATCAGGTCTATATAAACATAACAGGTAAATCTATACCAATGTAAAAGCAGAAATAAATACATCACACATAAGAACATAATCAGTGTGTACAAAGAAAGAATTATTTAGTATTTTTTACCTGCAAGCTGGCATTAAGAGCTGCTCCATAGCCTAAGCTGGTGGGTATGTTTTTCACTAACGTTGGGCTTCTGAAAATAAACGATTTTTCAAAGTTTAAAAACAAGCAGACATCCTGTCTGGCTCATTGGCTTAATGGATTGGTTTGTCAGCTCAGAAGACCAGAGTTTAGAAACGAAAAATGAAATGAAGTTGGGAGGGAAGGGGCTCAACCTGTTAGAACACATTGATTTACTTGCATCAGAAAAGCAAAACTCTTGTTATAATTAGGCCCACATGGAAATTTGCTCCAAGGGAATAAAGGTTCTGATGTCACTGAAAGAAATCAACAGAAATAGCTTTAAAATTTGTGTAACATCTGTCTCTGCTACACTTGCTGTATTTGGTTTTGGTTTTCTGAACTAACTTGGGTACACTGCTGCATATGTTACCTACAACTACACGAAGGTGTTGAATAAAAAAGATCTTATTCTTCCCTTACAAGAAAAAATGAGAGTGCAATAATGTATAAATAACTGTACGTGAACAATACAGTGGATCAATTAGTTTCCAGCAAATCAAACATAACATATTTAAATCAGATTAAATGTTATATGCTAGATCATCATATAATTATATTTTCAGTAAAATTAGTGCAGGGGCTGACTCCAGAGGTTATTTGGGTCACTGTCTACAAACAGATGCACTGCAGAAATAGAATACCTTCCTGCAAAGAAAAACCTCTAGCTCTTTTCTCTGCACCTTTGGTTTTATCTGAATGGATTTATCAAAACTAATTATATACTCTCAAGGAATAAAAGCATCCACAGAACCAGCCATACTGACATGGGATTAATTTGAAAGTAGGGCAGTAAGCATGCCAAAGGTCCTCCTGTGAAGGCTTCTCATGAATACTACCCTCATCAAGAAGATATTTTTGAGGTCGGTACTGTAGTGTATGATACCTACATTCCAAAATGACCTTGAACGACTCCCACTTCTTTCAAAGGTTTACAGTAAAAACAAGCGCATATGAAACTCTTAACACATGGGCAACATATGTACACAGGGCTATTTTTAATATATAGTAGGAGAACTTATGGTAGATAGAATTAAAATGACAAACATATGGTGAAATACATCAGAAAAAACAAAACCATTATCGCTTTCCTTGCAGCAAACTATGTGGGGAAGTCAGGTAGGCAAGAAATGTACAGAAAACAGGGTTTACACAAAAATGAAATAACTGTTAGCTAACTGAAGAGAATGCACCAGCATAGCTATTAGCTTGCTATGTATTCTCCACATAAGTGCTCGCTTTGTCTGTCAGGTTGTAGTACACAGAGGACTCACTCAGGTTACAGAATTACTGAACAACTCAGTTGAACAAAACCAAACACCAGCGTACCCTGTTATCTTTTGTGACCTTCTCTTCTGATACTCTACTTCATCCACTGTCCATACTGCTCCTTTAACATTTTCGACTCGAACAAAACACTTGTGCAGGCTAAGATTATGACGCACTGCATTCTAAATCAGACACAAAAGGGAGAAAAGGTAGTAAAATTAATGCAATTTAAGAAGGCAGCCTATCCAGTATACTTTGTTAATCTTCTTATTCTAAATCATAGTGAAAATCTCAATTTAGTTTAAGTATTAAATTCTAAATATGTATAATATTGTAAACCCCAAACTCACAAATTACTGGAATCTGCAGTTTGAACTTTGTGATAACAGAACCTTCCAAGCTATTTTAATAATAGCTGTGTCAAAACCTTCCTTTCATTGAACTGGTCTAAATTGCAATATCTGTACAAATTACAGTATCTTTGAAAATGCCAGAACAATTAGGTCAGCTCTGTTGTGTCCCTGATCAAGCACTTGGGGATGGTTGAAATGTCCAAAGGAACCAGTCCTGCTTGAGGTATTAAAATGCTAAAAAGGCTACAGTGACAAGTGTTAATTTTGCACAAAGCTTTATGCAAATAAGCTCAAAGGCATTCTTTTCATCCCTATAATAACGAAATGACAGAGTTTGTTTATTCTGTATTATTAGATGACATATGCAAGTTACTTTGCAATACTGTCCCTGCACAATAGGACATACTTAGGCTTTTTAAAAAGGTTTTCTCACTAAAGTTTGGCTGTTTTTAATAACTGTTAGAACTGAAACAGAATAAAAACTCCTCCCTATAACCTAAATGTACATTTTCTCCACCATGATTATGCAAACAGATGTTGTTAGCTGCTTTGTATTAGAGTAATTACTCAAAATTAACATTTTTAAATCAAATAAAGTCATTCTTAAAATCTAAACTATAATAAATATACAGGAGACAGCATAATTTACTTTGAATATTTCCCATAAATCAAATTATAAATCTAAGCAAATATTTCTTCCTGTCAAGGTAAACTGGCATATCGCTATCAAGTACAGTCAGTAATGACCTAATTCTAATTTTACGAATATAAACCAAAGTAATTTTGATGAAGATTTCTTTCTATTTGCACAAAGACAAGCTTCTGGCTTGCTTTAAGAAAAGAATTCTTAAAAAAAAAAAGGGGGGGGAGGCATAAGCAGATCTAGCATCTGACCTGAAATCCAAGGATTTGATTGATCTTAATGCCCATGGCTCTGAATATGATAATTTTAATATTAATGAGCAAATGAGCAGTTTTATTATGCATGCGATATAGTTAGAACTAATAAGCTGTTCAGAATGAGTTTTGCTGGATCCCCGAGCTGTGGAGATGAGACCAAGCTAAGATATTAAATCACCTTTCATTTCTTTTAAAATTTCTTTCAGTAAATCATATGACGGAGCATTCACTACATTCTCTAATGAGTAACAAAAGAAAACGTAAATCTTCAACATAAATATTACTTACTGAAAAAGCTCTAAAACATATTTTCTACAGATTACCTCTGACATTTTTGTCTTATAAAATACATATCAAGTAACCATGCATAAATAAAACAATTACATTCATTTACAGTAGAGCACCACATACTGTAGCAACTAATAACATCTAAACATTTTGTAAATTAAAAGCATTCTGAGCTTCACACCCATATATCTGTAATCGCTCGCCAGATTAATTTGCATTTTAAATCCAAATTAATTCACTTTAGCATATCTCACAGTCTAAAATTCTTAGTATGCTGATGAGTGCTTTGCTGCCTCTATTCTTCTCAGCTACAAACATTTTCCCCCTTTTGTACCAAATGGCTTGTGGCTAATTGATGTTTCTGACTGCTTTTTGAAATGAAAATAAAACAGTTCACTTAGTCTGTGCTGAGTGCCCTTATCTTTCCAGACGTTGCTCTTTTTCCAAAAATAGATGCACAGAACTAACATTTTTTTTTAGCTCCTTGTATGATCCAGACAATGAAGTTGTTTGGACAGGGATATAGATGAAGCCTTTTGTCTAAGTAAATAAACTGCGTTTATGTTCTGACAGGATAATATTCACTTTACTTTCTTTTAGTTCCAGCTGAGTAGCCATGGCCCTCACTCCTGTGGCAGCTTCAGTCTCTATGATGAGGTATGATGTGTACAAAAGGCACAGACCAAGACAAAACCTACAGCCTCCATTTGTTGCACAAGGCAAACAGACATTTTTCAAACTAATTAGCCAATAATATGCAAGAGAAAAAGTAATATAGTGCGACTAACAAAGGTGTTGATGATTGAGTGCTCACACTGTAATTAGTGTGTCAGGCCCTCATTTCTCTGCCAAGCCTCAGCTATTAATTGCACCAAATTAGAAAACTGTATCAGAGGCAAAATTATTCTTTCACTTGTCATTTTGAGAGAGGGAATTCATTCCATTCAAGAGGCAGGTTAAAAAGAGGGGAAGCAGATACTAATCTGCTTATGTCATGTAAATAAATGTTCCTAGTGCTATCAGTAAGGAACTGTGCTATGCATCTTTAAACTGCCGGCAAAGAAGTTACCTTCCAAGTTGCTGCATTACGCCTGAAGTAAGCAAATGTCCGTGTAAACCAGCTGTAAATTTCATTAAGTGTTAACTGCCTGTCACTCGATTCCATGATAGCCTGAAATGAGACAAGATACATAGTGACATAAAATAATGGTTTACTAACTAGACTGGATGACACTTTCTCAACCAAGCCTTACTTTAAGCATTAATGAATTTTAATTTAATCAGGCAAACTTAATTTTCTCTCTACTTACCTGCCTTATGAGAGTTGCATAAGTAAATGGAGGTCTGACATCTGCATTTTTATAAAATTCATAGTTCGGGGCAATTTCTGTAAAAGAAAACCATACAAACTGTACATTAGTGTTATTAGTAGCCTGTGTTGTGTGTTATGATTGATGACGTTGTTTCCTGTGTGCTCACAACAATTTTCAAAGGAACTATTTACTCAGGAATGCACAGAAGTCTTTTCTGTGCTCCACAATGTAAAAGTGCAAATGAAGCATGCCCCAGTCGGTTGCAGCAGTGGTGTACCCAGCTATCCGGTGCTCTGTCAGCAGCAAGACCCTTTTAAAATGTGCAAACTAAATATTTTCTTACTTGGTCCTACAGTGATGGTCAGCCATCTCCCTTCCTCCCTGCCCTCTCTTACTTCCCATCTAAAACATTCCTTTGTGGGATTTTTGTCTGGTTAGCAGTGAAGTACTACACCAATGTGCACATACAAAATCAAGTATGGTTAGCTCAGGCTGATGGCAGCTAAAGCAGCATATATCATCATTAATACCAAAGCTTTTCACATACCCAGTATTAACTTCTTGTGCTAAACCAAGACTGTTAAAGAGCTTCTTTTCATTCACTTATTTCTTTATAATCACTGGTAACATATATTCGATTTTAAAAAAACCAACAACTTTTTATATCATCTGTATTAAATACCTCTTTGACTGCCCTGATAAACCTATACAATATTTTATTTACAGCATAAATTTTGGAAAATTCAAAATAAAAGTATTGATCCAAAGTGTCCTACCTGATGACATGGGAATGTTGTATTTGTCTGAATGTCTTCTTCGAATGGCTCCCACATTGGGTACACTGGCTGGGGTGATTACAGAAGGTCCCTGGGTAATTGGGGTGACTGGGGCCGTTGGTGTTGTGGGAGTTTGAGGTAAGCTCTGTGGGGATGTCTCCAACATGTTCTTAGACATGGTGACACTAGACACCAAATTGAGCTGCAGAAACCCAAAAGGAAAGTAAAGAAAAAGCAGAGGGGAAAAAAAATACTTTAAAAGGTTTGACAAATGAGAGTGGATTCACTTCTACAGCTGTGTTGCCACTAATAAGCTGCGAAAGGAAGCAGCCAATCTCAACTAATTACAGGATGAAATTGTATCATAAGAACTCTAATTAGAGGATGCTGTTAGAGGTTATCTAATAATCTGCTGCAATGTTACTTAGGACTAACTCCTTCTAGTACTACCAGACTTCACAGAAAGTATATTTTTTCTGCAATAAAAACTAGCTGGTGATTATTTAGGTCTGTTGTAAAACAGTGCTATCTCCTGGTGAAAGAACAATAACAACAATAGATGCAATAAAATATGTCATTATTCATACAAACAAGACTTAAAATAAGTTGCTATTCTGATGCTGCCAGAGTTTTGTATTCTTTTTTCCCTGAGTCCCAAATCTCAGCTGAGAGGCTCCAGCCAGCTGGAAAATTTTACACTGACCTTTAGTCTCCTTGCTAATTTGGTGGAATGGTAATGACATTACTACATATTCAAACAAAATTGTCTTAATTGCAAATTAGCCGGAGGAGGCTGAAAATTTTCAAATTAAATCTGATTGGAGATGGAGAGAGGGAAATGGAATTTCCTCACTAACAATCATTTGTGGCATGTGTTAACAAATATAATGAAATGTCAAGTTTGCCAATTCCTCTGGAAGTATCATTTTCAATTTATGATTACAGTGTCACTTATTGCTGATGTACCCTGGAAAGTGGGTGTCAGGGTAGAAAAAAGGAAAAAAAGGTGAGAATGTATGCAAGCTGTTTAACAGTGTGCCCTTCATTACTCCCCTCAGTAAGGCCCTGTTCCTCATTATCAAAAACTCATATTACCTCTGTCATATTTACCATACATCTTTTGTCATAAATAACATCCAATTAGCAGAATTTATACTCAGGGCAGCACATAAAAGGATTGCTTCTATATACTTAAATGATACTCATAAGGGGTAACCTGTAGTCATTTTCACTTTATACAGTAATTTATAGAGATAAGCAGGAAAATAATATTAATTGTTCCTCATCTGTATGGTGCAACTGCAAGTGGGTAAACATCAAAAATTTGGGGTTTGTGTATAATTTTGTAACACCTGCCTTTTCAAATCCCAAATACACTTCTTAAGATAAACCTCTTTTTAATGGGGAGAAAATGATGTGTACAGCATTGATTGATCTTTCTTTGTGGATTTGTTTTACACATTTAGTCAGTAGAGAGATTTGTTAGGGAAACAAAAATTAACATATGCCAGCTAATTGTTCTTCTTTCTTGGGCAGCAGCCAGAAGAAGCACATTAGCAGTCTAATAATAACGACTGGCACCCTGAAGGCATCCCCAAGTGCATCTGTTCCCAATAAACCACAGACTGTTCTTCTGTTCATACTCTAAGCCAGCAGACTGGAATGGGAATTCTTTGTTACGTACATAAAAAAAGCTCAGATAATGCTACCAAATGCTTTGCTTAATACATTCACAAAGCTAAGAGTTTAAGCTTGTCTGTGGAAAAAAGAAGTATTTTTGAAGAGTCTGAGAGATGAGGGAAGATTTAAGTGACATATACCTTTCTTAACTCTGAATAGTTAACCTTTGTTTTTTAATATCAAAGCTTTTAAACATGCATTTGATTTTCATAACAATTCTCTTTTACAAACAATCATCCAAATTAGAAAAAAAAGATTTATTTCCAAAGCATTTCATTGAAAGATATTTTAACCAATATATTTGGCAACCAGAAAACACAAAATGAAAATCCATAAAACAGTAAAACTTCTGGCACAGCAATAGCGTGTAGCTACAATACACTTTATGGACACATTAAAAATTACAAAAGCTGCAGAAATACTCAATCTGTGTGGATGCAAACTACTATGTTTACAATGTTACGGTAACTTATTCTACTAGATGGCAATAATAAGCATAACGTGTTTGTAGGCATGCAATCATGAACTGATAAAATAGAATTTATTATTAACTAAAGAAAAGCATGTAAAACCTAGGATGAGCACTTAGCCACCTCAGCTCATCTGAATATATTCAAGGTTGGGTGAAACTCATTATTCAGGACTCGCAGCCTTGATAACTTTGATTTTCATCCATCCATAGCATGGCCAAAAGGTACCATTTAATGAAGTACCATTCAGAGAGTAAATGGGGTCATATAATAGACAGTGCGGTTGCACCTTGTGTTCATGTACTGATAGCTGTTAAGGGTGCAGTGATGAACCAACAGAGCTCATTTCTCCTTGGTAATAAATTCATGCTATTAATATTTATCAAATGTGTGGGCCGTCTCAACTGAGCCACTGCACATGAGACCATAAATCTCTACTATCATATCAATTTTGAAGCTTCTTTTGTACAGTGTATAAATTTTAGGAGGGGGGGAGTAATAGTGACCACTCTTCTTTCAAACCAATTTGAGGCCAGCAGTGTAGCTCACTACTTCAGATATCTCTAGTTCCAAAGGGAACTTTAAACTGTGGTTTCATTTTAAATCGCTCATCTAAGATTCTGTATTAATTGCCCACCATCAAACGCAATTAGCAATTCTTTCATGTGTGGTTTATGTAATGTAATACTTCAATTACATTATTCATTCAGGTTCTGTTTTGGATTATAGGCTGAAAATTCTTTATTAGTGTAGATGTAACCATGCTGCTGGAGTTTTAAAAAATTTACTGATTGAATAATTAATTGGAAAAGAACAAGCTGCAGATTCCTGATGGATTTATGAGACAATTATTCTGTCTTGTGATTATCTACATTATACTATAGGAAGGAATGAAAAAAATAATCTTATTGAAATAAGATAGACACTTAAAACTCTAAAGAAACAATATTCTCAAAATTTTGATAGACTACAGATCATCTGGGGTTAAAATAATTAAACAGTAGAAATGTGTTCTAAAAATCTTTTCCTACACAGTTCAGCAGGATTTGCTACCTAACCTGAATTTCTCAAGAAGCCTGCATGACAGAAAAACTTCACAGTGCATGGAAATGTAAAAAGCACTCAGATTACTTTATTCATATATGTGCCATATATACTAGAATTTAAGTTCCCCAATGTTTTTGCTCAGTAGATGACCTAAAAAAAATTTTGAATTTAATTAGCCTAATGAAAGCAAAAAATAATGCATCTAAATTTTCTCTTACAAAGACAGGAGATAAGGAAATGCTAACACTTTTTTCATTCATCATCAGGTTATAAAGTGTGCCCTCAAACAAAGATTTTCTTTGAAGTACGGGGAACTGAAAACACAAGAGACAGTGTATGCTGTCCTTCTATGTAAACATTAGCTGGCCATGATATGCAAGTGCACTCTTTAAAACAGATTATTTTCCTTCTGCTTGCATTTCCTGGCTTTCATAGCCACAGATTTTCATTGATACCTCAGCACTTCAAGTACTGGTATATCCTTTTAATATTATACGTACAAAAGTTACCATCATGGATAACATAAACGAACACTTCACTTTTCACACAGTTTCTAGTATGAGTGTAGTGTATCTAAGCACAGTAAATTTTAAGTACTACGATGCCTGACACCCTGATAGTACAACACTGGACCTGCCTCAGAGAATAGTTTTGCATTCATGAAGCCACACAGAGTTTAATGGAGTTTGGATCTGGAGGCAGATCCAGCTGCACAACTGTTTTATTCTCAAATGCAGCTCCGAGGAGCAGCTGGGAGCAACAGTGACTTTTCAGTGCCTGTACCAACCCCAACAACATCACAGTGGATGCATAACAATTCAGTCTGGCTAAAAATGAACACAGCAGCCCCGCCATGTTTACAACTATTTCAATTCACTGCATAAAATAACATTTTTGTTCATTTAAGAATAACAAATTGTTTACTTGTGTCTCTTGTAAGGAATTTGCTAAATTTCCTAAGTACCTAGATTCATTTTACATTTACTTCTTACTGTCAATGAACTTCAAATCTTTCAAAGTGGATTTCCTTTTTACACCTCGAAACCTATCACAAAAAGATATTCTCTCTAGTTTCAGTCTAAAGGCAATGATTTGGACACTTATAGGTGTACTTTGTTTAGTGTCACCTATGGTGTAGATTGGATAGATTTTGCAAAAGATAGCATTACTTTTAAAGAAACATACAATTTGACAAGATATTGCATTTTACCTTCATTTTATTGCAATATTTTTCATCACATTCATTGTTTTCCAACTGTCGCTAAATTGTTCATTTTCTTAGCCTGCTACATTTGTAGACCTATTTACTGTTTATGAAGCAATATGCACTTACAGGTTTTGGAGATGGCTTGGGCTCCGAGGGTCGCATGTGCAAGTGGGTCATCATTGCTTGAAGACGTTCGCGTTCTTTAGAAAGCTGTTAAGAAAGAGTGGGATCAGAAGCATTTTAGAAATGACTGATACAGCTATTTCACTGCAGTGATACATCTTATCATTGAGCTTGTCTTGGTGTAATGATTCCTGCATATAAAAGTCTGTATCAGTAGAAACTTATCTAAGAGGAAATGTAACTTTGGGGAGGGAAAGAAAGAAAGAAAGAAAGAAAGAAAGAAAGAAAGAAAGAAAGAAAGAAAGAAAGAAAGAAAGAAAGAAAGAAAGAAAGAAAGAAAGAAAGAAAGAAAGAAAGAAAGAAAGAAAGAAAGAAAGAAAGAAAGAGAAAGAAAGAAAGAAAGAAAGAAAGAAAGAAAGAAAGAAAGAAAGAAAGAAAGAAAGAGAAAGAGAGAGAAAGGAAAAAATCAACAAAAACTTTTATAGCCTTTCATATGTTAAAAGGTCAGAGAAAACAAATAGCACTTCATCTTTTTGTCAATAAGAGAATTGAGGTCACAGTCGCCTCGCCAGTAACAAGTTACTAAGACCATAAATTAGAAGGTCCATAGTGTCTCTTTAAAGTCCTGCGGACACTGTTAGCAATGGACTAGTGCCAACAGCTGTGAAGGGGTGAAGGGTCCTCAAAGCACAGTGTCTGCCAGGATTGACTACACACTTCATCCTTTCCCACTGAGGTCCAGTTAATGCCCCCTGCAATCTGCCATCATCAATCTAATTCAATAGAGTGACAGAGCCCAGGCAGTGTGAAACACTGAACTCTGCCATCAAGTCGGCATCGACACTGCACTGGGTCTCATTACAACTGATGGACCCTACTTCACTAGCAGTCAGACAAAGCAAAAAATGGCATAATTGGTCACACCACAAGCTAAATCTTCACTACAACTGTTAGATTACAGCCTAGCCTTTGTAAATGGTAAACAGTTCCTAAGAAGCCCTTATGCTGCCTTTAAAAAATATCATGTTACTTAAATCTCTACTTTTTCTTAACTGATACCATTTTCTGATCATATATTATGTAAATATCTGAAGTTTCAGATTCAAACAAGGTACTAAATTAAAAGTAAAATTGAAACAGGAGAAAGTGCTCGAAATATGCAATTTGTTGATAAGAAAAGCAGAATATAAAAGAGGAAAATGTATTTTACAACATGAAGAGGTTTTTTTTCTTTTTTTCACAAACTAGCTTAGTAGAGGAAATGCTCAAAATTTTACTCTAGTGATTTGGCTCTGGCTACCTACAACATGATTTCAACATTGATTGCAATAAGAATTAAACTCGGTGTTTAATACTACCATTTTCCAAAGAGTTCTTGCTCTTACACCTGTAGACTGAGACTGCACAAAGGAAAACTACTTGTAAGTAATTTTAAGAGATGGAATTATCTTTAGTACTGCAGGTATTTTATTTGATCAGTGTATCTTAAATTAAAGAACATTTGAGGTAAGGCGTGGGAAGGTTTCTTCTTCATATTACATGAAGCTTCATAGCATGTGTGTGACATTTTAGTGACATAGCATTTGCCATGGCATAAATTTCTAACTAACCTAACAAACAAATTAAGCTAACAGTATTGTGTAAATAACATAAAAGAAATAGCAGCTTTACCTGGGTTTAAAAATCATTCACTTTAAGGGAAATTACAACAATTTACATTATTGTATGCTCCTCTCATTGTTTTGGATTTCCAGCATTAAAGTAAAAAAGACTCACAAAAGCCTTGGCTGCAAGAAGAGTAAGTACTCTTATGTGAAAGAGAACTGTGAGACAATATTCCAAAAAGGTGAAAAAGGTGACAGTTGTTAACCTTCTTTCTCTACGTATGGCAAGAAACAGGGACAAAAATTTTAGTCCCTTTCTGCATCCCTTGAGCTCCTCTGAGCAGTCCCAAGAGAGCATGGGACTGCTGAGACATGGCCCCTCCACTGACTGCTGTGTGGGCAGGAGGAGACAGAGTGGTGAAAATGTCCTGCTTGGTGACCCCTGAGGCTTGTGCCCAACCTCAGCAGCCTGGTAAGTGTAGTCACAATAGTGGGAAACCCCAGGGGTGCTCATCACTCCCTGCATAAGCAGAAGGGAGCATTCACATACATGCAGTGACCCCTAATGGCTACAGCACGCACAGGGCGCTGCAGGCCGGCGGTCTGAGGCATGGCACTCCCTGGGGACCTCCCCGAGCGGGTCTGACATTCCACCTTCTTGCTTGCAGAAAAATGCCCTCTATCAGGCTGGGAGTCATTTTGGGTGGAGATATGCTCTGCTACTCTTTTATCCCACAGAACAACACAGACAAGCTCTGGGTCAGAAGGGGAAGAAGGAAGAGGGGTCCTGACCCAGCATTTTAAAAAGTAAAGATGGCTTGGATCCAGTCTTTGCTCCAGGGACTGCATTTTTCATTCTTGATGAATAGCATTAGAGTCTTAGTTCAAGCAAAATACTGTAGACAATCTTGATGTTAGATAATTATTGCATAATTTATAATGTGAAAAATCTTTAAGTAAAAAACCCTCACTTTTTCATGAATATAAAGAAATTTAATGTAAGAAACATGCCTTTAAGCTAGAGTCACTAAGGCAAGTGTTTTTAGTTTAGGTTAAAAGTAAATAAGTAATAGAATAATGCATCCATATAACAAACCTGTATTTCTAACTGCTGAACCACTTGCATTTGCACCCGACACTGAGCAGTGCTTCTGTCATCCAATGCATGTTCATTGTTAAGGTGCCTAGAGAAGGAAGTAAGACAGTGTTAAGGTGAGGAAGATATCTTTATGAGTCCATTTTTCCCTCCTGCACATTTGGTTCCATTACTTCCACTGGAAGTTGTGCAGAAAAACCTAGTTCAGAGCATGCCATACAGACAACAATACAAAATAACAAAACTGATTATTTCATTTAGTTCTAAAAAATTTCCCAGTGAGGATTTTCAGATACCCAGTTTCTATCTCCCAGGTCACATATGCTATCTAACGGCTGATGTAATCAGTTATGAATATTTGTTGGAATGACTGAACTGATTTCCACTCCCTGTTGCTGATGCAGATGAAGAGAATCACCTTAAAAATGAGTCACCAAAAGATATGACTGCTTTTAGGCTGCTTGAACTACTGAAAATTAATGTAGACTTTGTTAAGATTTCTCTATCTGCTCTTCTTTAATCATTAAGCAGCAAGAGAATACCGACCACACCTCCCCAAAAACAGAGCTGTAGGGGAACAGCCAAATTTCAATGCAGTTTCTAGAAGTAGACTGAGGATGATGGAAATGATTACCCCATCCCCCAGTATGAAGAAAAGTGTGTGAGGTAAAGGCAGGGGAAGGACCAGCTATACACTTTATTAACACAGCAAGCCTCCTGGGAAAGGTTGAGGCTACACACATGAGCTTAGCAAAACAAAAACACACTCTGCATCAGGGATAGAGGACCTCAGTGAGCAGCTGCCTGAAACTGAAGTTCAGCCCAGACCCAAGTGGCTGTCCCCCAGACATTTCAATTAAGCATAAATTCACAAAGATCAATTAATAATGCTTTTTTGAAGGACAGTGTGTTCATTTTCTTCTCTCTGTCTTCTAGGAGCAAAGAAGTCTCTTCTGGAGCTTTAATAGCGTGCTTTCTGCTCCACGGAGAAGAAAACATAAAGATGAAGAAATGGAAGCAAAGGAGTTCTGCCTTTGAATGTGGATTTACTGGCTGTTTCCACTGTAGGCATGAGGGGTAAGCTTTGTAAGGATTACAGTCACAGATGGTCTCACAGTTACAAGAACGGAGTTATCTACACCATGGAGGAAATGTATCCGCTCCTTTTTCTTTTATAGCAGAATTAATCAAAGAACTTTGCAGTCATTTGATTTTTATTCTACGGTGAAAATGTGTTTGTCAGAAATAATGAAAAATAGAGTGATTGTATCAC
>VWYN01019619.1:145172-151036 GCA_013400075.1 Hippolais icterina
AACATTAGAAGTCTTTGTACTGTGGCTCGTGTTATGTTTGCTGGCGTCTGTTGCACGCAGGTTAAAGAACACTTGTCTGCTGGTTGGAATGCTGAATTGTAAACCTTCTGGTTTAAGCACAGTAAGTCAAATCCTTCCTACTCAAACTGACTTAGGACCAATGGAATGATAATTAATTTTGCAGACAAAATACCCTGAAGTTTTGTTATATGTTATTGCATTCTGACATTTAAAAAGCCATAATGAAGAACAATATTAAATGCTTTGAGAGATCTAATGTTTCCACACTTAGAGACCAGAAAATGGTTAGTTTCTGTCAACACTTGCTTCATAGCAAAGTTCCAAGTTTTCATAAGCATTTTGACACTTTTAATCATGTCAGGGCCTGAAATTTTCTTTGAATCATCTCATCTTTTTTCTAGTTATGTAATGACATATTCTGATTTACCTTTAAAACTTGAAGTATTTTTAAGCCAAATGCTGTTTTTATTGAATAGTCAAAACTGATCTTGCATGCTTGAGCACCTGTAAGTTAATATCATCTTACAAAGACAGAAATATAAACTGTGGGTTTGTGTCTGTAGTTGAGGGATAAAAAAGAAAGCATATGGGTTTAGGTTTTGTTACATATATAGAAATGTACCACGAAGAAGATTCGCTGCACTTTCTTAAAATCATTGCATATGTTTCCAAGCATTAATCTAGTTTCACTTAAGGTGAAACTTCTTGAGCCATTCAGAATACCTGAACAAATTGTAGCTAATTGGAATGTCCTCAAATTACCTTAAAAATAGAAAAAAATTCTATTGTATGTATATATATAAAAAAATTGATTGTGAAAATGGCTTTTTGTAGCTTTAAACCAGTTATTTGTCATTTCACCCTAAATCATTTCCATGATTAGCCAAGTGAAGCCAAGCTGGTGTTTTCTGTACTAGTCCTCCTTGGAACCTCTGCTTGTTTTTCTTTTTTTAGATCAAGCGGCTAGGTAAACCATTTTCTGAGCAGAAGCTGCAGTTCACTTCATAAACCAGGCACTCTTCAAAGCTGTCATAAGCATATTACAGAAATACAGACTACTAGGCTGGGGTAGAATACCTTATCAATATTTCATTTTGGTACAATATACTTGCATTAACTCTCTTAACACAGGTATCATATTGTTTCAAGTCACAGAACCTGAAACATCGCAACAAAGATTAGACTAAGAGCAAAGCCTTGAAAACTACAGCCATTAGTCCTGTCATCCCCTATAAAGTTAATGGGTTGGAAAAATGGTCAATCTTTGGACTAAAAGTTGATATTTAATTGAAAGAAAATGTTTTTTAATTGTAATGGGGATTTTGCATTAGTGTGAACATGAAAATGTACTAAAGAATCTAATGCAAGGTTATGTATTGATTTCCATCTTAACGCTAGTGTAAAATGAAAGAATATTTCTATTTCATAAACAAACTCTCCTATTCAACATCATGACTTCTTATTTGTTTTAAGGGCACAGTAAACAGACATGAATGAAAAGAAGAAGTAATAAAATATTCTCTGATAGCTTCTGCTGATGTATAGGACAAAAAGCCATGACACTGCTGTAAACCCTGATTGCTTCTGCACCAAAATTATCAAGATGTTATGTGTCACTTTCATATTTTCAAGGGTTATGTGGTTCAGGAAAGCAAGAGCATCTGTAAACCTGGCACTACACTGCCTTAATCAAAATGGTTTTACTGATCATGGATTATAACAAGAGACCTGACATAATGGATGTGCAAAGTCTGCCCAAAGAATTAGCATCACTATAGGCTAGATGGATGGACGCATTCAGGAAACGTAGTTTTTCTTGAAAAGGAAAATGCTTAAGCTAAATGAGTTTAAATTCTTATTATTAATAATACTTAGAACACTATATTGAATTTGGGAGATTTCATTTTTCTTTCAATACAAACTTATGTAAATCAGGTTCTTTTAAATCCTATACAGTTTTCTTTAATAATAAGCCATTGTTTTGACATTCCACTTAAAGCACTAATAAACAAAAATTTGTCAGGAGCGATACTTACATACAATTTGCAAGTCAGTGTAAGTTACTTAATTTAAAACTGAAAGACAGAGTAAGTATTGCAAATACTTTATGAATAGTATTGCCATAATTCTATTATAAAAGTTATCGTAGTACTGAGTGATTATGGTCTGGTGTTAAGGTGCTTCTGTTATATATCCTGTAGTTTGCCATTTGTAAACACATCTTTTTGATGTTTCTGCCAACATCCTGGCAACAAAGCAGTGCAATTTCAAATGAGCTAATTAACTTAATTGTTGATGAAGCATGAAACAGTTCATTCACCCTGTTAGCTGCACCATGACAACATAAGAGTCTCAGCCCCTGAAGTTACTCATCTATATAAGCCTATCTGTAGCTTTCCATTAAGATCTATTGCATGCCAAATGAGTATGGCTCTTCTAACAAAGACCAGTCCATAATGTACATAGGTAGCAAATCAGTGCTGTTGTTGAAAATTCAAACAAACACAGAAATACTAGTAAATACTTTGAATTAAATAAAAAGGAAAGATTGCAGAAATTCATTGCAGTTTCAAGCTGCAGATGAAAAGGAAAAGCTGTGTCACTTATTTCCTAAATGCTCTGATTTAGAAAATAGCTGGCTAAACCAAATCCTGAAAAAGCAATGACATCACTTTTCAGTCCTGAAAGGTGCAAACCCACCTGTACACTGTGGGGTTTTTTCTATGTATCTTGTGCACATGCAAGAACAAAAGCCAAAATAGATTAGCAAGTGAGAGTTAAATGGTCCTGCTTAGGCCTTTGTGCTTTTTTATTTATACTATACACAGTAATTCCCACTTCACACAAACTGTCAGAATTTAAAATGTGCTTTTTCATACTCCTACGATCCAATATAAAATCTAAAGCATCTCTTCAAATTTTCTGAGGCTCCATTTCAGTAAAGGATAATAAGAGGATTAAACACAGTGCTATTGAAAGGCCTGCAAAAGTGTTTGACATGAAAGAAAGGATAACAATTTGACCCTCTGCTGATAGCCTCGATTATCCAGTTGCTTGAAATACACACAAAAAAATCTCTGATATGGTTTACAGTAAAACTTTGTTTGCCGTCTTTCACCTTCCCTTGCCTTGAACAATTTTGTACCAATGAATAAAAATCCACCTACTTTAAAAATTGTCCAAAATCTTCACAAACGCTTTCACAGCCAGGCCATTTGCAAACTCCATGACCATAGAGAGTATGGGAGGCCCCAGTCTCCTCGTGTGACGAGCTGCAGCAAAAGAATAAGGCATCAGATTCATCTCAAAAGCCATAATCGTTGGAGGCTGCTAGCGCCTGTCAGGTTACGATCAGTGACAAACAGGTCAAAACAGGTCAATTTAGCTCAGAGCAGTCAGAAAAATTTAATCGTTCTATTGAATAGTTCAACTGCCAAGGCTAGATGATGTTCCAATTAGAGAAGAAATAGAGCCAAAGATGACTGTTAATAAAGGATGAAAAAATAAGATGACTGTATAATACCATATGCTAATTATGCCATATGACCTTGGCGTAACATTTACCTATAAATAAAAAATACACTCAGAACTGATCAATTCTGAGTATAAATATTAAAGACTGACAGTCAGAATTTCTGAATATTGTGAATGTTAAAAAATATTTGAATTTTCTGCTCAATGTGTATAAAAATAAAGTTGCTTCCATTAATAAATATTTTTGTTCAAAAGCATTGCTTTCATTAACTATGTAGCTTCATAAAAATCCCTAGCTGTACTCCATGCCTTTTTCTGGAAACTTCAAATAATTTTGCAATTATTTCATCCATGATGAGTTATCAAAGAAATTCAGGGAATTATTCTGTGGATATGGGTGACATCCTGAAGCAAAGAACCATTCTGTGAGAAATAACCACAAAAGTAATACTAACTAAAAGTACTACCTATAAAGGTACTCAGATTTTTAAGTAATATAAAATAATGATAGAAAACTGTTGTCACAGTCGTATGAAGGTGAGAGACAGTTAAATCAGTCTCATAAGTATTAAAATAATTACATGGAAAATTTATTTGAAAATAAAATTTCTTAGGATTTAGGTTATATAGATACAATTAAATTTCATCTTATATTGAGATCATCTATATCTCACTACACTAATATATTTATTGGAAAGTGTTACAGATATTACATAGTCTTGTATTTAATCCATTACTTGAAATTAAGGAACAGTAAATAATATCTGTCAATGTGTCTGAAAAATGAATTTAACTTCATCCATATGGTGGAATTCCAATGTATTACACTAACAACATTGAAAATTTGTACAATATATGTCAACTGAATTACTGTCATGCATAAACCAGAAAATTTAGTGGTTCCTTTCACAAGAAACAAACAACATGAGAGCTGCCTTAATATACTGTTTTGAAACGCTTTTAACATAGAATCTTTGCACTGAATTACAGCCGTGACAACTCATATAGATGTACTTTGTCAGTGAAACCAGGAGTGTGATTCTGCCTGACTGCCAGGTGTGTTAAACATGAATGAAACTGTGCACCTACAAAAGCGCCCACAAGTGTGCATTTATACCTCTACACCAGCCCACTTGATTCTGTGATTTCTAACTTTTACCCAGACTACCATAAATTCATGAGTTATAAAAGCATATGCAGGTAATTTTGTTGTGTCTGCACAGTTAGACATCATTACTGAAAATTATGCCCTATGCATAAACAATTCTGGAAAATCAGGTTTCCACGATCTCTTAAGTAACCTCTATTAAGTGCTATTTTTTGATTGGAAATCATGTGACTTTAGATGTCATACAACCACTTCACATCAAATGATAAGCACAGTTGAAATCTCATCAGAATTACCTGTCTCGCCTTGCATTTAGAACTGAAGACTGTCCATTCACTATGGAATGATGAGTTATTGGTGGTGATGCTTTGGAAGTGGTGGAGGAGGTAGTAGAGGAGGAATTGTTAGTAGTGAGGTCTAGCCCTCCATGTTTAATGCCATTGTCTTCCATACTGTGAACTCCAGTCACTTCTTTCCATAACTGCTGAATCTCAGCAGGACTTAAGCCAGCTATAAAATGAAAGAGAGCCCCACTAATATAACAAAATAAAGAGTTTCATATAATGAGCTCAGTGTTATTAATGGATTAATGCCAACAATAAAGCTGATGCTGTTTTACCAGCACAATCAACATGTAGTAAAATATAAATTCATAAATTCATAAATCCATAAATTCATAAACAGAAAACAAAAAAGAGCTTAAACTTGCTCTCTACACCACTTGCAGCCTGGAAACTTGTAGTTTCCAGGATTCATCCTAGGTCACAAAAAGCAATGTCTTGTTAAACTAATTTATACATATGTGTTAGGGTTGTCTGGCTCAAGTTTGCATGAAGTAATGGAAACCTACAGTACAATATGCTTCTGCCTGAAGTAAAGACTACAAAACACAGGCAAGAGAAGGGCTGTGAGCATTCTCTTATCTCGCCACTGAACATGCAGCTAAGATAGGAAACCAGATTTTGAAAGATGAAGAGTTCATCAGAAATAAATACACCTTCTGTCACTGTTAGGCCTTGTAAGTTTGACATATCACTTTTAAAGAATACTAGATTAAATGCAAAAAAGAATGTGAAGCCTAGAGATCTTGTGATTTCAAAGCCAGGTTCTTCAGCCTGACATGGTTTGTCCAGAGGTATCTTAAAATATATCTTCTGCTGTATTTCATCTCACCAACCGAAATTAGGTAACACATGGTCATGGTATCTAGATCTGCTCGAATGCAAAACATTCAAAATGCTGATGCCGTTTGAATCAAAAT
>VWYN01019619.1:151070-163570 GCA_013400075.1 Hippolais icterina
TTTAAATGAAGGAGCCCACATTTCTGGTCCTGAAAAGTACTAGAAAGCATCTGTTCATTCAAAATTTTCATTGAGTATCTTTTTTTGGTTAATAAGATACAGTAGAAAGATGTAAAGACTTTTACTGTTTGACAAATCTATTTATTAGATAATTTTTATTTTGAGAACATATAAACTCAGACTACTGAAAGAGATTCAACAAAAAATTATGAAAAAGAACAGGAAGCTCCTTACTCCTCAGCAGCTATCTCATCATAAAGTTTTCAAAGATATTAAAAATAGATTAGTAGTTATTTACAGAAATATTAATTTCTGGAGGAAGTATGGAAACAAAGTGGGTGGAGGAGTTGTGGTTTTTTTTTTTAATTACGAAAGCAGCTCATTTTCAGACTACTGCTTTGATTCCTGCTTCATTACCTTAGATACCAACACCCATTGGCAAACTCAACTACGGAAAAAGTGAAAAAGAATTGATTACAAGTCCCAAAACTGGAGTTTATACCGTATTTGTATAGCAAAAACCTAGGTCTTAAGGAAGCAAGTAAAGAAGCCAGGCTCTAATTTACTGCATTAGAGAAATGGGTAATGAGAGTGATGGTAATATTGGCTGTAATTGTTTAATGAAGGTAAGTAATTATTGCTGAGTTCATAAGGGATGCTCCAGCACCACTGCAAAAAAACCACTTTAGTGTTGTAAATAACAGTTACCTGCAAATGTAATCAAAAATCAAAATGAAATAATGTCTTCATTTTGATGCCTTAAGCTTTAGCTTTCATATTTCCAGATTCTGTGCTGCCTAGGGGTGTAGTTCTGAGCCTCATATTAAGTGTCAGTAAGCTCTCTTCATAGAGCAGGTAGACAAAACAAATCCTTTTATTGCCGAGGACCAAGGACAATTTTCAGCCCAACAGCATAAACAACAGTGGACTGAAGACAGAAAACAGGAAGGATGAGACCTCACAACCTGAAGCTGTAATTGGACAATTAAACCCCAGTACGCAAATGGACCAAAACTTATAAAAATGTAAAATATTGTGACTGGTCAGCCATTTTTGAGACCATTCTTAGTCCACTCTGGGTGCGGCCTTCGTTGGGCTCCTGTCTTGCCCAAGGTGGATCTTGGAGGCCCTTTAATAAATACCTGCTTTATTCTCTAGCTCTGTCCAGTCTCCATTTCAGGTCAGCCTTCCCAAGGCATCAGTTTAGGTGGCACGATATACAAAGTATATTATTTACTTCAAAGTCTTTCTCCTGCTGTTGAAAAAAATAAACTGATGCTGTACTGACAAAAAACCAAACCCAAGATTAAAACCATCTGGTTAGGTAATCAGGTATCGCATCTTCTAGTGAGAGGAATTTCATTTGAGATCATCAAACTTTGGGTCCTGTGTGAGCTGACATGGAGCTTCCCCACAAGTTGAGTGAATGTAGAAGGGCTGGGAGCAGCTGCAGCAATGATCTCTCTCATGGGCAGGGATGTCCTGCCCGTCTGGGCAGCTGCTGGGTGGCCCTTTCCTCTGGATGGAGCTGTACCTCCAGGCTGCCTACCTCACCTGGTGGGTTTTTTTTTTTAATCAGAAAGAAATTTCTTTCTAGGCTCAGGCTGGTTAATTTTATCACTTCTTCAGAGGACCCTGAGAGGGTGACTTTTAGGATGAAAGCATTGAGGACAGGTACTTAAAAGGTGTAAAGTTAATACGCGAATTTGTAATTAATTGTAAATTATGGCAATTTTGTGTTTTCTGTGTGTAAAAACCAATTCTCTTCTTACTAGAGGCTTATGAAATGGCTGACAGACATTTCAGTATGGATGTAAAAGTAGGGTAAGTTTTAAAGTTTCATAGGCAGTGACAACCCTTAAAATACCCTTCCCACAATATATTAAAGGAGAAAGGATCAAAAAGAGCACCAAGAGTGGAATAAAAATTACGGACTATATTAAAAAGGTCAAATACTGATTTCCTATGAAACTCACAAGATTGTCAAGATTTTGGGGATTTTAGTAATACTTTCTTAACTCTTTTAACCTCTATCTACTCTATTTTTATTTACTTATTTTATTTACTTATTTTTCAAAAAGTGTTTAATAAAACTGTCACTTATAAAAACCATCCATGCAACTGTTTTTCCTTTTCCAGCATGGACTGATCAAGACTTGGGGTTTGGTGGTTTTTTGTTTGTTTAGTTTGTTTAGGGTTTTCTACTGCTGTGATTTACAGTTCTTTGCATTTAACTAGCATCAACGCAGCAATACATAGAAGTAACTCACAGCAAATCACTGGTTTTGGATACAGCATAGTGAAGACCTGGTCACAAAATAGATGCTAAAACACCTATTGCATCTTATTTATGATGCCTGACCATCAAGAAAATATAGGAAACATTACTGTTCTTTAAAGGCAGACATTATACTTGAAGAGAATACTGTTTATATATGCAAACCTCACAGCTGTACTTCTATGATACATCTTTTAACACTATCAAACATGAATTACCCTTTGCCAATAATAATTTGTGGTTTACAGGACCCTTTATGACCAAAAACTTACAAACACAAATCCCCTGTTCTACTTTCAGTTCTAGCTATCCATGTAACTGAGCAAACTGAATGGATGCATGTAAAATATTTGTGTTACACATGCAAATCCTTCTGCATAACTATCTCACAGCACAGTAGAAGCAGAAAACCATACTTTTACCACACCTAATGTGTATTACCTTAATTCAATTCTGAAGGTTTAATTTAAAAATGGAAGAAATAAATACTTGTATGTAATTCATTATTATGAAAAAACATCAAGGCAAAAGCAAAAAAGATATTAATTTACTTCAACAATAACAATCCATATATATTTTTAACTGTAAATTTTTGTAATTTCTTATTTCTTTACTATCAATCTTTTTTGTTATGGGTTTAGTTGGACTTAATTCTTTGAATAAAAGAAAGTTCTTAAAAAAATCTGTTTACTCCTATGAACTATTAAAAAGGGGGTTTTTTTTTCTCTGTTTTTATACTGGAAGTAGATGAATGACTGTTGCATTAAAATAACAAATATCAATGCAATAGGGTAGGAGTGCTGAGGGAAATCTATGGAGATAGCTTAATGTGAGAGAAAACCCGAGGAATTCCTCTAGCAACAGATGGCACGAGATTGCAAAAGGTAAAGCAGTTCAGAGGGAAGCTGTATTTCATGGGGTTTTTTACTCTGGTCCAAGCCAATTGTACAAAAAGAAACCAGCATTGCCAGTCTCTCATCTCCAGATTTATGAATCAACTTGTCTCCCCACTGTTATTTTATTTGGTGTAGTAGGATTCGTTTTCATTGTAGCTTTTACAGCTTTAGATGCGCTTGTGTCATAGCTTTTTTACACAACTTTTTTTCACAATGAAATTAACACATTTATTTGTAATCTCTGATTTTCCGGGCATTTGGGTTTATTTTTTTGTTTGTTTTGGCTTAGAGTTTGGGGTTTTCAGATAATTGTCTGTATATCATGTCCTCTACTTTTGCTCATCTGATTTCTGAAGCTTCGATTTCGTACTAGTTATCTATTTTTTGTACTAGTTACTCTGGTGGCAGAACAAGTTACATGCATAAAGACCAATTAAAAATAATGTTACCTATCATGAACATAGTCTGAACAATGCTCATTTCAGGACTGGGGTATCGGAGATCAGATTATTATATAATTTTTATGACAGACACTTAGCTCAACTCTTTATGGTAAAAACAAACAGAAACTCATACCTCACAGGTTATAGACAGAGTCCCCTAGATGGGAAGACTCTGACCTTATCTTAAAATGTAAGCAGCATTTATCTCCACATTAATTTATGTTTCAAAAGTGTGTGCCCTATTTTCTTTCACGTAGTGGAGTTTGAGCTCATTTTCATCATTGAGAAATCCTGATCAAAGTGACAAAAGGAATTTTTTTTTTTCAAAAAGTCTTTATGGTTATTTGTCAGTCACAGTTCATTTCTATTGGAATCACCACCTTCAAAACTTGTTGTTCTATTTAACCTATTTAATACAATAGAATAGAAAAGAAAATAAATCCTAAGGCTTGTCCCTAAATTCACCCATCATAAATTGAAGATTCAAAGTGCTTCTCAATGCCAAACACTTTATTTTCTTAGAAGAAAAAGAAAAAAAAGTGAGCTTTGCATGGCTTTAACATCACTATCAGATGTATTCTATACCTGTTTGTTTATATTAAATGAAAAAGCATTCCACTAAATCAGATTTCAGTGATTCCTCAGAGAAAAGCAATGACGCTTGAATTGTGCTGCGATTAGAACTTGTTTTCAGCATATCAGCTCAATAAATATGCACCTTCCATCTAGGAAAAAAATCTAAAAACTGCCTTTATTTTTCCAAAAGAGTATGCTGTAAAATTTACTGGCATCCAGAAAATTTGGTAATATAAATAAGTTTCAATTACAAAGCATGCCTAAGTGTCATAATGGGAAACTTCTGAAGTTCAGATGCAAATGGAATGGTTAAGAAGTTGTGAATTTAGAAATTTCTTTGATCATATATTACTGAAATACCTTGTGGCAGAGACTGGACAGGAAGAGCAGATTGGCCAGGTGGGATGGAAATGAGTCCCTGACGCTGAAGGTTCAGCAGATGTTGCTGCTGCTGAAGTTGTTGCATCTGGAGGAGCTGCTGCTGGAAGACAAGCTGCTGGGCTGCCAACTGCTGCTGCTGCTGCTGCTGCTGCTGCTACAAAGAGAACGGGGGGAAAAAAGGAAAAAGCAAATGCAGCAAAAAATAAAGTGTGCAGTAAAGGCTAGAGATCCAAAAACATAAAATCAACTTCCTTCTTTTTTATCTTAGTTATTAAATAATAATGCTATTTGTAGAATACTCAGGCAGTGAAAGTGTTTGAAATTTTCTATTATATTCATTTAAGCTATTAGGTTTTAGGGAAAATGGCAAGATACACTTAATGACACACTAAAGAAAAGGGTCAAGAAAAAGTATATAACAGCTGTTTCAAACGAAAAAAAAAGCTCAGCTCATGGCAGATGATAACAAATTTATCTATGCTAAATGTATAACTTTTTACAGCAGCCTGTGATTTGAAGGCACTCTTGTTTTTCCAACTGACTAAGTTTGGTCTGCAGTGGCCCATGAACATGGTCTCCAGTGATCTATTAGTAAACTGGGATGTAGCCTTCCTTTCACTGGCCTGTTAGCTCACTCTCTTTTCATGTTGGAATACATTACAAGGAGCATGGCATTCAAGGCAACAAAATGCCCTATTATGGAGCAAAAGTACAGGTTCCAATTTTGTGAGGCATTTCAAGAGAAACTTGAGTCTACAAAGACTCAGGAGGGTATGAGAAGGCAGTCACACTTCAGAAAAAAACAAGCTACTGTGGAAGACCTTTCCTTTCTAGTTTGGGGAAAAGAGAAACTTCTGATGCGCTCACTGGAAAACAGACTGCATAATGGAGCAAGTCATGTGGATTGCCCAGAGCCTCCGGAGAAATAAGGGAGCAATTTCTATTCCGTAGTTGATGGCTGTCTGAAATTCTATTCACAAATCCAAACAGAAACAAAGCCTCAGGAGGTCACAACTGCTTCCTCGACGTTTGCATAATGGGCAGCTTGAAGACAAAGTCTGGGATACCTGCTGATCAATTTAACTACTTCAACATGTTTTGTTTGTATTCTGTTTATATTTGATGCAGTTTGCTGACAAGTGCAAGCTAGGCCCAAGAAACCCACTTGTCAGGTTGATTTATGAGCACATCAAACTGTAACTTTCTACTCGCCACTTCAAACCTACAGTAGCAGTTCATTAATCAGGGGCCTATGACTTTGAAATCTGTGCTCAATCGCTCTTTTTCAGCCATGGACTAAATTTGCATGCTCTCTGAGCTGTGCCACTGAGCAAAGTAAGGCTCCTTCTCCAATACAGATTGCCTGTGAATACAAGATAATCAGTACAGAGTCCACCACACAGTTTGTTCTTTGCACGCTCAGATTCATTAGTGAACATTAGACGACAGCAGGACTAGACTGCTCAAATCCTATGTCTCAGAAAGGGGAGCAGGAGAATTATACCAGAAGTGCTATTAAGCCCAGTAAAAACATATGAACAAATCTTTGATAGCTGCATCCTTGCTATAAGAAAAGATCTAAACTGCTCTTGTCTTTTCCAAGCTTCTGACAGCTCAGACTAGTGTGCATCAGCAAGGGTCTTAGCTCCTACCTCTTTTGCTTGCTTTCCTGGATGCTGTTGCTGCTGCTGTTGCTGCTGCTGCTGCTGCTGCTGTTGCTGTTGCTGCTGCTGCTGTTGCTGCTGTTGTTGCTGCTGTTGTTGCTGTTGCTGCTGCTGTTGCTGCTGCTGCTGCAAAAGCTGAAGATGTAACTGCTCTTGCTGTTTCTTGTAAAACTCTTGTAGTTGTTGCTGAATAAACCATTTTGACTTTAATAAATAAAGGCAAAAGTTTCAAGTATTATAAATCTCCTAAACTCTTCTAGATTGGCATATGGTAGCGTAGCCATTAAGTATCACCTCATAACAAAAAATGTGATTTGAAGAGGCAGATCTACATACATTTTTTTCCAAGGCGGTTCTGAAATTTTCCAATGCAGATTCCAAAATATCCTAAACAGAAGGGTATAGAAAATCTGTATTCTAAAGGGAATGCAAGAGCCAAATTAACTCCTCAAATAACTATACCTAAGTTCCTTACACGTCCTATATAACAAATCAGAAGCTGCACTCATCCACTCGCAAGAAACCTACAAGTCACTAAGGCCAAACAAAACTGTCTGCTTCTGAGGGGAAAAAAGTAATTAATCTGTCAATCTGCTTAGCAGGATGCTGGATTCACAACTGAAGGTGAATTGCCTGTAATGATCATGGTACTGGATATTAAAATGTTTAAACATACAGTTCAGTGACTGAGCTATGACTATGACAAACAGACACATCATTTTCTGCATGAAAATTAAGCATGCACCCAAAAATGCACTCTGTATTACACCAAGGCCCTGATCACTGACACTATTATTATTGTATGAATAACAAGTTCACTTATTTTTCAATTAGCTGACAGATTTTTTGCTAAGGAAACAGCAACCTCCTCCTCCTCCTCCTTTTTAGCCTTATCTGGGACAAATTTTTAGTATGTAAAAAACAAAATAAAAAAACCCTTTCCCTTGATGAAACAAGCTGTTAAGTTCAAATTTCATAACCGCATACCATTTATGTGACTAAAGGGAGCTCTACAGTGTTATGAATTTTAAAGCAACAATTATCCACAACTCTATTTGCACTTCCTTTGGCAGGTCCACAATTAAAATGTGCCTAAGCACTTGAAAATTTAAACATCAATTTGTTTGGTATTTGTAATGCATCTGCCACTGCTGCTGTTGCTGGTTTTAATATAATATTGAATGATTCAAAATGTGATTTCATACTTCTGCAATTAAAAAAAATAAATTTGGACACTGAGAAGTTTCATGTTTATTTTCATTCTTTTTCGTGTAATGAGCAACGAAATTTTACAAAATAAGACCCATAAAATCTGGTTGACATTTGTGTGAATACCCTCTGCTAACAGTGCAAAGCAGGTAACACACATTACCTGCTGCAACATAACTGCTTGCTGCTGCTGGAGAAGTGCTTGAAGCTGCTGCGGAGACAACACTTGCTGCTGGAGAATCTGCTGCATTTGCTGAGGGGTGATCACCTGGGGAGTCATCATGGCCACTGACACAGGCACCTGCACAGGGAAAGGAAGATATCATCGTCAAACACATTTTACTTTGTCTGCACTACAGCAATACATCTTTTTTATTTTGTACCAAAGATGGACCATAATTTTTTACATAGTATTTATCACTGTAAAGTTCCAGTTTCAGTCAGAATCTGTTATTTTAAGGCCACAGTACTGTGGCACTCTATTTCCAGAGGCATCAGTTTCAATAAGACTCAAGCTTTATGTTCTGCATCTCTTATGTATTCCTGCAAGAAATTTAAGCATTGGCTAGTACAAATGTGTATTTAAAAATAAATGATCACATGGCAGGGCTCTCAACACTTCATAATCAATCATCTTATCAAGTGTCATATGTTACAAATAGAAAAATCTATTGAGACTGTTTCAAAGGATATGATTAGGGCAGACAGGAAAATAAGTATCTTTAAGCAGTAAATGTTTTCCACAATAAAGACACTTAGCCTAAAAAAAATTTTGCATAATACATCACTTAGTAGAAGAAGAACTTTCTTGTTCGGCTAGTCCTTTAAGAAGGTCTGATTTATACAGGAATATGGACCTATCAGAGTACACAGCAAGGACTGCCAACCTCAGTCACCTGGTCTCTGCAGAGAGAATTGTGTTCTCAGCATTCTTAACTGAAAAGTGAAAGTTGGGAAAACTTGGCATTAGATTATTAATTTTTCCACTAAACTCTAAGAATGCATTTTTGTGTAGGTGCTGTTTTGGACACGGGTTTATCTTCCACTTGTTTCACAGTGAAATCAAATGTTGGCAATTGTATAAACATCCACATACACACACGTTCTCAGGAATATATGTGTGAGTTGGAAAGACACAGCAGGTATGTTTCATTGTGTATGTAGGAGAGAAAAGTTCAATGAAAGAAGCTGGGGTATTTGTCGAGTGCTGTGGCAGGCACACAATGCGAGAGCACTGCTCCAGCTACTCAGGACACGATCACACAGCTGTCAGCAAGCCAGGCTTTCCACCCATGAAAAAGCAGCCACTTGCTTGTTTAGCAAAATTCAAATGCCTTTTCTGTGTATAATAGCAAGCTGGCATATAATACTGCTTTGTGAGACATTGTGGGACATTCCAGTCTTCTGTAAATCAGCAAAAATAATATTATTATTAATAAATTAAATCATGAGCCTATTTTAGGAGGAAAAACTCTTCTAGTATTTCTATTACTTGAATCTATCCTGAAAGACTTTGTATAAATGAAACAGAGGAAAAAAGAAACACAAGTCCACTGAAATTTACTTTTAGAAGAAATTACCTCATATAATATTACACAGAATACCACTTTTCACACAATTCATCACAGCATAAACTATGGTCTTAAAATACAGACTAATTAAGAGTCTGAACATAAACGTACCCGCCTTTACTAAAAAGTCTGGTAATCTTTTGGCAAACATCAAATCAATTTTAAGAATAAAAATTCTGAAAGTTTTACTCTAAAATACAAATGGAAAAGACAAACCAGATTTCCACTCAGAAACTTGTGGGGTGGAATTTAAGCTCATCTATCCCTGCACTCCATCCATTATCAACATAATGAAGAAATCCTAAGCAAAGTATATCTGATTTAGTTTAGGAATTTATTTTAACAGGGAACTAAGCCCACACTGTGAATGTGCCTGTCTCTCTCCACGGAGTGCAGACTCAGAGTAGACACCTAATTTCAGATGATTAATTCTGTTTGCTATACTTTGTAACATCTAGTTTTGTAGCACTAGAAACACCACATATCTATACAATAATGTTTTATTTTAAGTTTAGCAAGTAGTACAGGTAAGACAAACAGGTTTTTACTACGTTGAGATGCACGAGCAAAGAATAAAGTTCACTGACTAGAGTCACTGTTCAATTCCCTCTGAAGTCACCAAGACTTTCCTCTGTGTACTTGAGATCTGAATTTGCCTTCTTGTAACAATTTTATCTCAGTGATGCTATTCAACTACCACAGGTAACACAGATATGAGAAGGCAGAAATGAAGATGGACACTTTCACAATTAAACTATTACCTTTAACCTTTAAACCTTCCAAGAACTTTCCTAACACTTACATGCTTACTATTATAAAACATACCAAAGTATGAATATTTTGATCTAAACTGAGTGAAAATCTACCTAACTCTGTAACTGGCACTGGTTTGTTCATACTCTGTGCTAAAGACTCCAGCCTGTAAGACGTTTAGCAAGACTCATGGTACCACAAGAGGCCTCTACTCCTCAGTCTGAAATACAAATTTCCCTCCACCAGGCATATTTTTGTTAGCTTGTGTAGCATCTGCTCTGAATCTCCCTGTGTATATGCTCTTATATGGAGACACACCTGCTTTGCAATACATTCTAACAGCTTTTCTGACAAAATTTGTTTTTTGTGTAGTTTTCAACAGTTCAACTGTATGAGCCAGAGAACTAATATACCTGTTTTTCAGGATGATAGACAGAAGCATGAAAAAATCTGGCAGTCAAGATCATTAGTAAAAAGACAGATTTATGTAGATAATATTTCCTTTATAAGAATTTTATGTAATGATACATATGTGTGTATCATACCTGATACATATATTCGTTTCCACAGATAAAGGGCAAGGCATTTTGAAAACTGCTTGAAATTTACATTAGCAGAACACATTAAGCAAAGAGATTTCTCTAACTGTCATTAGGTAACATAAATTGGTACATTTCACAGCCTTCAGTGATACACCAGACTGTACTTTAGTTCTTACTGGCATAGTGCTACTGTGCTGTCTGGGTTGGAAGACTATCTGAAACCTGCTATTTTATGGACAATTATATGCATTAGGTATATTTCTTTGATTTAATGTCTGTGTTTTCCAAGATTTCCAATATGATTTTACAAAAATGTACCAGAGAGGCAATCTCTGACTTTTCTTCATAAAAATCTCTCAATGTATCTAGAATCAGTCAAGGCAGAGCGAGCCAGTGGAGAGATAGGATTGCTCTGCTGAGCAGGCCACAAGATCCCCAAAATTCTTAGTTAAACATTTAATGAAAAACTGAACTGACAAAGTGAAACATGATTTATAACTGCATCCTATTTGTTGTATGGCATCCTCAAAGACATTTAACTCCTGACTCTGCCATGAAGATAACTTAGTATGATGCAGTCCTACAAAACACAGTGGGTGGGACAGCCTCTGAAGAACACACAAATCTATTGGCCCCAGGATAGATCCAGATGGAGGCTTCATCATATTTTGAAGTTTCTCATGTTTTTGTTGCAGGTTATCCTCCATTTTTTTTTTGGATTAGCTTATAAATCCTACTAAATAAAATTCCAGATATCTAAACAAACAATTTTTAACATATCTAAATGGCATTTCAGGCAAGAACAACAGTAAATTGTTTTTATACTGCATGTGAATGTACAAATTAAAGAAAAGCTATGACTCAGAATGAAAACATTGATATTGGAAATTAGATAGATAAACATGGATGCAAAAATGAAAACAGAACTCTTTGAAGAATAAAAATCTAGATTTATCCCAAATCAATTTAATAGAGAAATACTGAAGACTAAGGCTGTGCATTTAACACCACTCTTTTGTTGTAAATTAAAAATTCAGCTTTAGCTGTAAAGAAGCTTGCCAGGTAAACACTCATCTATTGTTCCTATGAACTAATCGATAATAGGAATCAGACAAATTTATATTTTTACATGTCATCTATAAAAATCATACTTTTAATGGCCAAAAGGATAGTTATCTTACACCTGCAAGAAGCTTTTGCATTTTTTGGAAGTCTTGGAAAACTGCACACATATTTTTAAGAAGTGTTGACCAATCTCACAAAGTACAATCAGCAAAGACACTATTTGTATTCCAAGTTACTTTTATTTTGAAAGTCAGGTACTGAGAACGATTTTGAGGAGAATTACAAAATTACATATATTAGTCATATTCAGAGCTGGTTTAAGGTAGATAGGAATTATTTCTTTGTTACAGACAGAGGAAACAAGTCACCACCTTTAAGTAATTAATCCAAAATCACATCATATTTTAAGTGACAGATCTGAGAATGGAACTGTTCCATAAGACAAGTCTCTCTGGCTTATTGAAAGATGTGTAATTGAACATTTAATGGAGAATCTTTCTGTGGGATCCTCCTTTCAAAAATAAATGTAGGTGTGAAACCACACACAGTACAGGAGCAGGCATTTCAGCATGAAAGAATTATTTTAAAACATGAAACTACTGCATCCTTCTCTTCCTACTTTGGTATACATGTAAAGTGTCTACCATAATAATAACCTTTGAATCTTCCTGGTTCTATGATATTAAAAAGAGCTGAGAATAAACTGAGTGATATTTGTAAACTGTTCATAACTAGAGAACAAGAATACATTATGATGCCTGTACACTGACAATATACACTGACCAATTTTATGCAGTTTAGATATTTTCATGCTTCTGAAAATATAATTTTTGATACAAATTACTAAAGTTTATCAACAGAGACACCCCAGGAGGCATGCAACAGGAAAAATAACAAAGTAACAAAGATATAACTATTGTGTTCAGGACTCCTGTTTTCCCTGTTTACAGTGGAATTTAATTTATTATTATTAATCTATCTACATTTTAATCAATTTAATATACTAAAGTGTGCTTTATTGTGTAATTCTAGTTTATAGAACTTTATCTTTACAGGTTTTTTTTTTTGTTATCAGACACTTCTCCAATTACATGTAAACATTTTAGGGAAGATTAAAGTAAT
>VWYN01019619.1:166070-241070 GCA_013400075.1 Hippolais icterina
GGGCAGAATTTTTAGAAAATTAAAACGGTAAAGGTTAAATGCATCAAGAGCAAGCAATAAACTTCCTTAATGTTTTTAACAGAATTCTTCATGTTCTTACTAAAATGTAACATTTCAGGAACTGTTTCTTCAATAATTATGTAGGCTTGGCTATTAAAAGAAGGTACATTTCTACTTCTTTTCAAGTATCTTTTCCAAGTTTTAGTGTACTATGGAATAATTTTTGACCTATAATGATTATACATCAGCAACACAGAAACATAAGCTTAGCTTTTTGATGCTGAGATGGACAAGTATCAGCTATACTTTGCTGCATCTTCTCTGTTGTACTCTAGAAGGGAATTTGTTTCTAAGTTTTGGGTCCCTACTGGCCTCTGCAGAATAGAGGGAAGCAGAGCAGCAGAGAGGAGCTGCCCGGGAACAGAGCTGACTCCCAGGACCTCAGGAGAAAGCCCAGATCTTTGCAGGGCAAGGCGGCAACAAGCAGTAGTTTTCCTAGCACCATTTAAAGAGCATCACTGGGTGAAGATGGGGCAGAAATACTGCAAACAGGCTAAAAAATAACCTTCCACTGCTCCCCCAACCTCTTATCAGCTTAAGAAATTGCCAAAATGTGATCTCTTTCATAGCACTGCTTTTGTTTCAGTGTTTGCAGACTGTCCCTGTCTTATTATGGCTGCCTTCCAAAATCATCTATCGGAAAAGAAAGTCTTTTCTTTCCACCAAATATCAGCCTCCTGCACAGGGCACCTAAGTTTGGACTCTACTTAGCATTCAGTAACTGCAATATATTTTTATAGATAAATGTTCCCTCAGTATTTCTGAATATTGATTTAAGATGCAGTAGGGAACAATGGTTATCTCAAACCACATTTTATAACATATTATATTCAGGAAAGGGAATTTCATGCATGACCATCTGAAGCACAACATATTCCACACCATTTAGAACTATCTCAGGTTCTCTTTTCATTTAATCACTTCTACTTAATTTAAAATTTACCAGACACCTCACTACTGAGAAATATTCCAGTTTAAATATTTGACTTGAGTTGCTCATCTTTTGTTTAATGACCAACTTTTTATATGGGTATAAAACAGTGTTTAAAATGTAGGGATTTTTTCCCTGTTTCTGAATAGACTTCCACTATTATTTTTTACCAACTAGTTTCATTGAAAGGTTTCCAGCTTTACAGGTAATGTAAAGTCCATTAGGTCAGGCTCTTCATAGCATGACATGCAGTAAATTACAAGTGCTTCAAGCAGCTCGGTGAATTACAGTTCATCACTTTGAAGGGTTCCCACTACAAGACTACAGATATCAGATCTGGCAGTTAGGATCCAATTAACACTTTGGTCAGAATAATCAGATTGCGTGTGTAAGACTTGTATAATTCCTTTATTGCTTCCATGCATCTTCTGTCTGTAGGTAAATTTGTTGCTGTTATTTCAAAGCTTGGAATCAGTATTTCACTTGCCTTTAGGTTATATTTCAAGTCCTTTTGCAGTGCAGTGATGAACTCTCCCTGTTCCACCAATTTAGATCACTTGTCCCATAGATATTACTGCTTGAGAAATGGTTTGTTTCTGGTAGTTTTGTTTTGTATTCTTACCATGCCATTATATGTCTAGAAAAAAAATTGCTAGCAATTTTTACTAAGCACATTTTATTTAGTGTAACAGAGACAGTTTTCTCCAACATGATCACTGTGAATCTCACAGAACACCCAGATAACTGTAAATGACATATGCATTGACATTTACATGTGTACTGTCATGCAAAACCATTTCTTGCTACACTGAATATAATACTATAACTGAATGAAAAAATTTTCTGATTTTGTGATATCATTTTCCAAGCCATGGTCAGTGTACATAAAGGTTCTTCAAGATAAACCTTATCAGTACAGAGTAATGGATTTCAAATTCTACGTTGTTACCTAGTGCTTTACAGCAAATTGCATTTTCAAGTCTTAGAGGCAGTGAGAATACTTGGGAAGAAGTGAGCTTGCCCAAGGTATCTCACTTTTTCCACAGAGAAGCAGTAATGAACAGACACACAAATGCAGAAAGTTTGAAAGACAGAAACTTATAAACTGGATAAGCAAAAAGATCAAAGGCTACTGACACTCCTGTATATTGTTGCTGAAGATAGTCTGCCTTTTTCCCTCTGATAACCCTGCCAATACGAACATGTATGAAAGGTGATAGCTGATTCATCTATACAGCAATGTTTACTTCAGCTCTTCATTGACACATGCATTTCAAATACTACAGGAACAAGAATTAAAACAGAAACTTAAATTTATTTCTCAGTTTAAAAGTGTTTCAAGAACAAACATTATGTAACACTATGGACTTTAAATGTGAATAATGGGGTATGAAGTTCTAGGGCAACAATATGTATTTGCCTCAGATCAATGACACCCATGAATTACTGATGTCTGAAAATATTTGCTGGCCAATAATACTTCAACTTTCAGTCCAGTTTCTAATGAGCTACTGTACATGTAAAAATTACCATCACAATGAACTACAAGACCTACAGAAAGCCCAAGGGCTGTATGTCTCACCAATCAAATTAGTTTTCCAGAAGTATTGTACCATTTGGATATCAGAAACCTCCAATCCACCCGCACTGTTTCTCTCTCACAAGACAATGCCAGCAAGTATGCAGCCAGTGGTCAGGCAAACCATAGCTCATAACTTTAACAGTACAAATTAGGAGGAGCGTCTATACACTATTTATACAGTTAAGAGAGAAATAGAGTTTGCCATCTTTTAGATGGCAACTCAGACTGAATAGAGATATGTTCTGAATTTTGAATTGTTCTGTGCAAGAGCTTTCTCTCCATGAATCACAAGGAACCTCCTCATGTAGGCATGTTACATTTGGTGATGAGAAGACTTCCCTTCCTTTAGACAGCAGAACAAGAGAGCAGTACATGAGCAAACCCCACAGAAATGTCAAAGAAAAGAACTACCCAGGTGTAGACACTTGGAGCCACTAAAATGATTCTTGAAGTAGAGTATCTTGTATGCTTTCAAACCAGAACTATGTGACCTACAGATGGTTCTTAGTATATACATCAAATAGCATAAATTAAAATGTATTGTTACTCTTACAATTTGAAAAAATCAGTATACTGTCCTAATGATGGGACTATTTTACTGTTGTGTTTCAATTCTCAGTGGACACAAGACAACTTTAGAAAATTTCATCTAACTGCTTACCTTGGGTGACTTCGGTTTCTACTAGTCTAATGGAACTTCAATAGCACACTGTATTTCAAAGCAATTTCATTTGACACTCTTCTTTTCCATCAAAATGCATCCCAACAAACTGAAATACTCCATGGCCAAATCAAATTCCATCCCAAGAAACTCAATTACCACCTCCTTAAAATATTCTGCATTTGTATTCTGTTTGTGCTGTAAAACATGCACAGGCTGAAAGTTCTCATCTGTATTTCCAGATCTTCACAAAGTACATAATTGTTCTGATCTCCTCTATGAGTTTCTGCTTTAAGAGGAAGTAGAGGCTAGCCAAGAGAAACATCCTTCCCAGCTCACCAGAACAACACTTTTGCCATTTTCCAGCTTAAAGATCAAGAGTGTGAAACTTGTAGATATAAAATGGTGGCAACTCCACTTTCGCCCCAAAAAAGTCTTCAAATAGTAAACACAAACCCAGATACAATCAGAAAATAATTCAGCTCAACTGCATCTTGAATACTTGAAATACTTAATTGAAATGTGTTCCTCTCCTTTCACCAAATAGCCAGGGGACTAAAATGAAGCATTATACCTGGTGCAAAAGCAGGAGAATGAATTAGGGTCTATTTTGGTAATACGGAGATTGCTATTATTAGAACATGCAAGACCAGCATCTATGCAAAATGATTTTCAAAGCTACAGAATCCCCAGGCCACAGTCTGACTAAAGGACACATATATAATTACCAGACATTCACATCTGTCTAGCTTGATGCTTTTCTGGGCACTGAGGCACTCTTATACCTTAGTCTTCTGCCTCTTTTCCATCAGCTTAAAGTTACGGAAAAGGCAGTGCAATTTTCCCTTGCACAGTTCTTAGAACACCTGGCTCCCCATCAACAGGAGGAGCCAGGGCTTTCTCCTGCTGCTTCTGTATGCCCACGTAAAACCAGTCTGTGCTGCTATATGCGTAAATGTGCACATAAGCATGTCCTGTGCCTAATCTTGGGATCAATTAGATATTAAGAAAATATTTCTTAAAAATGAACATTTGAAAACATATTTTTCCTAGTCTAAAGATTTACTCCTTTCCATCCCCTTCCCTCCCCCCAGCCCCCATTTCTTAAACAAAAACATGTAGCTATACCACCAGCAAAATAAAGATTACTTTATATGGGTCCAAATGGCAGACAAAAATTTCTACCTCCAGCTGATGTAAACATACTCTAGGCATAAATTGTGGCCAGCATGTGTATTATAGAGCTACTCTCTCTTGTAACCCTTGCACATAAGATGTAAAAACCCCAGTTTATGACTGATTCAGATAGAAAGGTAAGACTACCTGGATCACAGTGATTAGGTATCACTGCCACCTTGCCCTGGACACACAACATGCCCAAGATTTCCATTCCAAATCCTGCCCCCTCTCCTTTGAATGTTGGCAGCCATAGCAAAGGCACATGCTGCAGGAACAGAAGATTGAAAACAGATAGCCAAGCATATCAGTAGCATATCTTATGTATTTAATTTAGATAGAGATAAAAGAAACATTTTTTGATCTCAGCCAAAGTAGCCATTAATAGGACAGTTCTCCATTTACCCTGTCAAGGCTGACAAGTACTCTGTAGCTTTATGTACATTTATCAGGAATGCATGGGGATTAACTGGCGTTAGTTGCTCCTACCTCTGGGTAAAATGGATGGATCTCAGCCAAATTTAAGCAATAAAAACTATCATTTGGCCCAAAGAGCAGCTGACGTGGACAATTCTCAGGCTTTCAAGAAGTGTTGAGATTAATCTAATTCACCTATTTCCCTGTCTGGTGGTTGAATAAAATCCCTTATCTGTCCACTTTTAGACTCTTTTGATCAGTTTGTGATAAAAGGGGGTCATACCAGCTATCATGAAATGTAGGTCTGTAGCCCATCTATCTGCTTCTTGGAGCAGCTGAAGCAAACTGTTTTCGAGCTCTTCACTACAAGAAAATTAATTTTGTGTATAGTGAGACAATGAATGGGTAAAGCTGGCTGTAAAAAAACTAAGGAGATGATGCAGTCACTGACTCATTTCTAATCATTGCCATTAGTGTTCCCCACTCAACAGCCACAGATTAAAACAGCACAAAAAACCAGAAACAGTGACCAACACTGTCAGAAGATGCCAGAACTAGGGCAAGAAATCACTCACCAGGCCAGGGAATTGCTGTGTACTTTTTCACATTTATGTGACCCTTTCTATATGTGACCTTTCTATAGCAATTTGAAAAGAGACTTTCATTAATTAAACTTTAAAAACAGTGCAGTGCAGTTTAGAATAATTTGTCAGTTCCTACTGTTTGTCTTTTGCGTGTGTAATGCAAAGGTGCATTTTAACATTCTAGCCAAATAGAAACCACTGCAGCATTTAATGGTCTTGTGATGTGTTATAAGAATAAGAGGGTTTCAATTTTTTCTGTTCTGTAGAAAGTGCAGCCACTTACTTCCTACAGAGTAGGAACTCCTGATTTTGTTTTGCTATCTGTCTTGCTGTTTGGTCATACAAACACACCTATTTGTGTATCAAATCCAGTGTTTCAGGACTGTGGTCAGATCTATCCTGGTGTGCAATGACATGGTTATTAGCATGAATACATTTTTTAGTATTAGCATGAATACTTTCAGTCAAACAGACAAATTTATCACAGCAAAAGCTCCCTCTCTTCGACTCTTATTAGAGCCTGGCAGGGAACTCACTAGAATATTAACATTAATACTTTCATGTTATCTTATGGCCCATGACTTGGGCCAGGTTTGTGCAATAACATTTTAAGCATCTTACTGATACGCCTGCTTGCCCTGAGCACTTTCTAGAGGCAATGGAAGACAAAGAACAAATCCATTGACTAGTCCCATCCTTGTAAAACCAGCACTGTTCTTCATCTGTCTCTGCTTTCTACTGCAGACACAAGTTAGACTGACTTTGCTTCTAACAAGGCTACCTAAAATTAAATGCCCTAGATTAGGCAAGATGAATTTGGAGTTTTTGACAGTTCATTTGAAAAGCCACAGGGCTCTGGGGTGATAGTGGCACAAAAACTGTCCCATGTGCCATGTGTTGCTCTCAAGCAACAGAAGATTCATTCAGCTAATTCAAACAACACAGATATCCAGAACAGAATACAGGAAAAACTGCAGATAAACTGGGGTAAATACAGTTTACCAATAGCTGTCAAGGAGAGACCTGAAAGCTGTCCATGGCTTCAGCAGATGGCATTGTTTGAATGTCTCTGCTATCCTGGTGCCTCCCACTTGGGCATTTTAGCCAGTCCCCAGTCCCACTCTCATGACACAGCTCAAAGCAAGCAGTTTCCTCAATCCACTGCTCCTTTCCCCAGAAACACTTCCATCAGCAGTCTTGGAAGACTGCCAACACACAGCATATATTTAAGTACCTTCCATTTACTGAAATGTCACCTCCTTCATTAGACACAGGTGAGTGCCTCTGTCCTTTCACTGACTTTCTATGCCACCTGCCAACATTTTGGGTTTTTTTCAAGACTACGGAAATACTTTGTTTTTTTCAATTTGTTTCTAGTCTTCAGGTTTAGTATCAAAATATGCAGTGCTGCCTAGGGATGAAGCAAATTTAAAGATTTCTTTAGAAATTACAGTGTTCTCTTCCTGTAGTGGTAAGACATCTTTAAACTGAAAGATGAAAGTTTTTGATATAGGAAGAAACTCTTACATGTGAGGTGGTGAGGCATTGGAACAGGTTGTCCAGAGAGGTTGTGTATGCCCCAGCCTTGGAAGTGTTATAAGTTAGATTGAATGGGGCTTTGAGCAACCTGGTCTAGTGTAAGGTGTCCCTGCCCATGGCAGGGGGTTTGAAACCAGACGATCTTTAAGGTCCCTTCAAACCCAAACTATTCTATGCTTACCCACTGCTTAGGCATGCACTGAAATGGACAATACAGCTGAAATCCTCCAAACTTGCTACCTTGACAGGTATCACCCATGAAAAGGCAACAAATTTTCCAAAGTACAAATATTACAGATAATAAACCAGTGTTTGTTTGCTTTGATAATTACAGGCAAACAATCTGTCTCTAAGGGGAGCCACATCCAGCACTGGTAAAGCATATGATATTCATGAGTTAATGGAATACACAGCTGGCTGTAGTCACTTACGGTAAAACGACTGAAAGTGCAATAAGGATGGATCTGTAGTGATACACCTGTTTAGAAACAAGTTCCAAGAACAGATTTTTGCTATTAAAAAATGGAACTAAAAAGACACAATTTCTGTAAAAGGTTCAGTAAAATACAACTAGGAAACATTTTTTTTTAAAGTTCAGAACTTCTAATGCAAAAAGCATTAGAAATACTTTCTTCTATCACTTTAATAACAATGTCTGCTTTGTCAAAATAACAGTAAAAACTCTATAAATATCTGTTAAGGCATTATTCCAATAGCATGAAAAACTCTAGCATCAAAATGACACAGAATATAGAACTGTCATTGTGCACTTACATATAAAAGGCTGTTTAAAACTGACAGGAACATAAACAGAAAATACATGCTATAAAATTAGTGATTTTTAAGTATGGATCTTTCAATAAAACTGGCAGAGCACCTTCATTTGAACTAACTCATTCTCAAAAGGAATCATAAAAATGGTACAGCACCTAATAACATATTTTCTTCATTCTTGTATACTGAAAATAGTTTGACTATTTCACTGTTTGAATATGTTTTCATTAACCTACCTTAAAATATTTTTGATATTTCCTAAATAATGCATTTTTGTTAAGGATGTCATTATATGTTTATAAAAGTATTATTTATCTTTTCAAACAATGATCAAAAATGTGATTTACTAGATACTGGATGCTGCTTGTCAGAAAAAAACCCCATATATAGCACATCCAGGACTACTAAACAAAATGCATATTTTTAAAGTTCTTATGATGAAATATTTATAAGGAACTGAAGAGCTTTAATAGGCCAACAAGGGATGATGTTCTGTAGGCACAACTCCTTTCAGTCAAAAATAGTAGCAGCACATTTCAAACCAAGCACTGTATGAAACAACATCCTAAGTTTGAATCAATATAAACATAAAATGATTATTGCTAGAAAAAAAAATCAGTTCTGACGAGCAAATAAGAAGAATTAAAATATTTTGACACTTCTTACACCGAAAGTGTTGACTCCTTTGAAAAGACATAGAAGTAGGGGTTATTACTTTTCATTAAAAGGCTGCAATGGCCAGGGCCATGACCCACCTCCCTTTTCCCCAGTGAATGGAAAGAACCTGGGCAGGGCCTGAATCCATAGCTGGGAGCTGCACTGAAGGGTCTCACTTATCAGAGCTGATGGCAGGCTCCAGAAATTTAGTCTTTTCTCTCAACCATTGTGCTTGGCATCAAGACCGGCTCCCTACACGCGGGGCTGGCAGGGGCCAGCGGCTCCCCCAGCTACAGGAGCAGCCTGACAGCTGCTTCTTCTCCTGCTTTCAGCTGGCATGGGAGGAATTCCATTCCCTTACTCCCTGTAACTCAGAGAGCGACCAGAGCCCCAAAATGGAGAAGTGGGTGGAAACACCTCTCCCTTAGTTTTGAAATCAGTAAGTTGTTAAGTTCCTATTTCTTTTACATATTTTCAAAACTTTTTTTTCATGAAAGTGCCTAGCATTCAATAAAGCAGTACTTTCCAAAGATCTCTAAACACAGTTTCCCTGTAAATTATAGATTTTGAAGAATTTGTTTTTATTTGTCTCTCTAGTCACAAAATCAACTAATCACAAAGCTTTGAGCCTAAGAAAATTCACTATTACTTACATCATTGTGTAAATTTGAAATAAGTACAGAACCTTTTGCAACATTTAAGACACAGATTTCTGTTAAAAATATTTTCTCTATAGAATTCTATTTATCTCTCACCTTTATTTAGTTTTAGAAACAACTCAGAGATTATCTAAATTGCACGCAGATATATATTCTAAGGAAAATAGATATAACTTTTTGTTACACTATTTGGATTATGCATAACAAAACCTCACAAACTGATGTTCATTAAATATACATATAGGCATAATTGTTGTAAGCACTGAATAGGAATCTAATTTGAATTTTAATTAAAAAATAAACTGAAATAAAAGTGTTTCTTGATAAAAAAATTGGTTTGCAAATCGCAGAACAAAAAGACACCTTGGCAAGTGAGCTACCACGTCCTTCTCTTCAAAAGCAGAATAAATGGGTTTGTTTCTGATAGACATTTGTCCAAAATATTTAAACAAAATTTAAGTAAGAGGAATTCCATGACACTTATTCCAGCACTTTCTTATTTTGCTTATTTCCCAAAATTATTGGACATTTAACACAAACCTCCCATGCATCAATTAAAGTCAATTATTATCTGTAGACATGTACATACAAGTATAAAAATAGGTACATTTTTTGCAAAGATAAATATTTGCAAATAGATAAATAATGATGAAACAAATAGATAAATAATGACTAAAAATGCCGTTTACCAACAAAATATATATCTTGGAATGGAGTGGCTAAAACATGCTTTCCACTATTATCCCTGTTACTGAATTCTTGCTGCATCGATTAAAATTTATCAGTGTTATTTTTATACTGGACTGTATCTTACAAACACAAGAAAATACACATTTGTACCCAAGCACCTGACCCACCTCTGAAATCATCAGTGATCTAAACTCAGCTTTGCTCCCAAGTTTGACAGTAACAACAACTGCCCCTATAACCAACCTCAGGAATGAAGGTTGTTTCAAGAGCTGGGCTCACCAAAACCCAGACATATTCACTGAAATACTGTATGACCCTGAATATTTTCCTTTTGACAAAAGATATTATTACAGTTCATGTATATACAGTGTTTACAGTACTCATAATGAAAAGACCATGTGTCACCTTCTACATGATAGCAGAGCTTCCACAGCTCTTCAAGTCTGTAAGAAGATATTGAGACTTGCCTTTAAATTAAAGGTGATAACTGAAAAACATTTTCCATCCAGAAGTTCAAGAAGGTTCAAAACTAGTGTTTCATTAAACAAGACTAAAATATAACTAAGGTTTGCAGGTCCTATAGCAAAGTTTTGCTCTTGCCCAAATAGGCAGGAAAACAATCCAGTTCTGCACTATAAAAACCATGAGCATTAGTCAATTGCATGAAAAACAACTTATGCGATTCACAAGCAATTCTGAAGGGTTAAAAATATTTCTTAGGAACAATTCCATTGTCTTTTTTTTTTTTTTTTCACTTAAAATAATATATTTCTAATATGTTTTTAAAAGAATATTAGTGGTAGAAATTCCAAAGAAAAAGTTTTGCTTTGATATGAACCTGACTTGACATTATGCAACCTTGAAAAACTAATATTAACAATGTTGTTTTGAAAATGTAGGAATGCTTCAACTGCCTCAAAATCATCTTTTTGATCCAAAATTACTATAAAAATTTCAGAGCATTTTAGTACTGAAAAGTCACAATAAAAATGTTACAAATGGAATACTTAATGAATCTGTAATGAAATGTCCAATGTTGGATCCATTTTATTAGTACGGATACTGATAGACCAAAATTGTGAAAGATTTCAAAATTTTCACTACATTTTTGCTTCTTTCAGTGGAATAGTTACTATTCCTAACCATGGCAAACCAGCTGAGGACAGAAAAATACAATTTTATCAATCTGGTAAACCTCAAGCTTATGTTCTCTGAGAAGTTCTCTAAATTATGGGCTTTCAGACTCTGTTAGAAGTCATAGCAATGGCTAGGAAAAAATATTTAAAGAGAGAAAAAGTGGAAATATGAATGGTTGGCTCAGTTAAAAGACCAGTTAAGGATTATTAAGTTGGATATTTTTATTTTCTCTACAAACTTTGTGGATTCTATAGAAATATCAAATAGCAGCAACAAACACAAAGAAATTAGAGTAGGATTTACACATGGAAGGAGAACAGAAACAGGACACCCAGGTAATAGAAAAGAAGACATGCTGTCAAGCATCTTATTTATAGAGATGCTGAAGAGGTTTAAGCTGACTATTTACTTTTTCTTTGGGAAGTGCAAAGCTTTAGGGCCTGCTTTAAAAAAGCATATATACACACCTATCTGTCTCTCTCGTTGTAGTCCGTAGTGATGACCCAGCCATTATTGGGAGTTTCTGGACAGCAAACTCCTTGAAATGGCAAAAGTCGCAATCTTGCTAAATTTTGCCCAATGTAAGATGTCCTAAAGCAATTCCTTAAATGAATGAGTTTTGAAAAGAACCACAGTGCTAATTGTTGCATTATGTCAAACCAAATCTTCCAATTTAGGACACAAAGACACAGAGAAATTAACATTTCTCAGTTAAATTCTCCCTGTTACTTTGTAGGTAACAGCACAGTGCATGGGTTCTGGAAATCAATTGGTAGGAGCAGTGAGTGCAGAGATCTTTGAAAAAAATCTCCTGCACAACCCTCAACTCACTCCAACCATCTAGACTTCAGTGCCATGGAACATTAAAAGAAAGGATATTTCAGGCTGAATAAAATCTATATTTGCAGGAACATATACCGTGGGAATAGATTTATTTCTTTGGTGTCTAACATTTCTTTGCCTTTTATACATCGAGGATGTAAAGACAAATATTAAGAACCATTGGAATAATGTAACAAAATATTTATGACTGCAATCCTGCAGGTACCTCTGTTACTTCAGTATCTCTACAAAATCCTCAGGTTTTTTACTATGCAGCACAAATACCTCTAGGGTAGACTTCTGGAAGCATGATAGTGTAGCATAGAAAGAAACTGAAATTCCTAGAAGTTAGTATGTATGTAGTTAGTACATGCATGAAGTACATAATGTTATATCTACTTGGCCAAAAGGATTAGCAGGCTGGATTTGTGAGCAACTGGCTTTTTTAGTATCTTGAACTATTTTATAGCAAGCTTTTTCACATTGCGTAACTTCCCAGTATGCTCCATCTCCATCACACTTTCTATACTGCAATTTTCACAAAATCCTTTCTATTGTATTTGAAAGTCCCCACATAACATACTAAAGTGTTAAGTGATAAGCTGTATCTAAGCTCCATATGTCAGTTAAACATATTTATTTAAATATGCATATTTTACATACTATTTATATATACACCAAATGCTAAACATGCTACATATTCTAGTCAAAAAGTCCCAAAGTTTGAAATATATATATATACATATGCTTTTAACTTTTGTCTCCCCTATTCACAGACAACTGGAAAAACTACATAAATAATAAAAATAGGAAATAAACCACACTATCTATTATGAAGGGAATACTGTTTTAACAAGATCTATGGAATCACATTAGCATTCTATTAATTCAATAATCTTGATGTTCTTACAAGTTGGAGACAGTTATCAAAGCAGGGGATCATTCTTGTATGTAAGGATCACATCACTTAATGGGACAGAGGTGTCACATAAACTACAGTGTCAAAAAGATAACAAATACAGGGCTGAGCCTGGAGTGGCAATGAACTTATCTTGGCATACATGGCTCCAACAAAATGACTGGTATTTGATAAGCATGTAGATAAGACTCAGTTTTAAACTGCTATCATTAGAATGCTGATTTTGTGAAATTCCTCAGAAATCAAGCTTTTATTTTATACTCAAAAGCGTTCAAAATCTATACATACTTCCCAATGACAGTGGTAGCAAAGCTCTCTTATTAACCCAGCTTTGCAATGACAAATGTCAGAACACCTTCTCTTCTTTTGAAACTAAATGAATATTTATGGTAATTATTATAAAACAACTACCTTGGAGGACATTGGCCCCCAGGGTTTGCACAGATTTCAACTGAACTGTTTCCTCGGGGAAACTTCAGGAATTATTCTTTATGATTCGGTACATTCCTCCTTAGAACTGGTAGCCAAGCCAACATTTTTTACACCTCTTTGTTTATTCATATTGTTTGAGTCAAAAAGAATAGATTCTAGGCATGATAGTTCTTTTACTACTTCGTTCCTGTGCGCAGATGATAAGTGTGCCTACTCCCACCTACATGGCACACTGAAGTTTGAGACAATTCAAGAATTCAAGATAATAAACTGGTTTCAGTACAAATACTTCTACTCTTACAGCTTCCAGGCTCTGCTATATATGATTTGGTCTCACATTTATTACAGAGATATTAACATAACCACATATTTGCTAGAAGATCTGAATTCTAATGACTTTTTAAGCTGGCTACAGGTTTGCAGGTAAAATACTAAGACAACCCCAGTATCAATCTTTGAATGTCACGTTTGTAAGATTGATGGATGGAGGCAGTTCCACTTCTGCTGGCTTTAGCCTTAACTGCTCCACAGTGCAGCCTTTCTGTTTATCTGTTCGTGAACAGATACATCCTATGAAACCACATGAAGGGAATAGGCTGCATTTGAACAATCATGTTCTCAGCCAGACAAGGTCATTAAGAAGGTACTACTGTAGCTATAGAACTACAATGCAACTATTTAACATGTAATAAAACCTTGGAATTTTAGGTATGATGTTACATATATGTTTAGGTATATGAACAAATAGAAGATGGAGGGGTGGCACGGTGGTTTAACAGACCAAGGATGATACTTTATTCAGAAATGGTGAATTTAGACAAAGGCCTACTCAGGACTAAATACTGAAGAATATCTAAGTCCAGCTATCTTTGGTAAGTTCCTACCAAATGCCAACTTCTTCAGACTATCAGCATACGGGACAGGATTTTCTGAATGAATAACTCTATTTCTGTTTTCTTCTGTTTGTCTCCCCATTACAACAGTATGATAACTGTTGAAAAAAATGACTGCTGTATTTGGTACTCTTCAGAAACCAATTGTGGGCAGATGTCCTTAATTCCTTAATTTATACTTCTGGAAGTTGTTACACAGGTAGTACGTATAATGTATAATGTATAATGTGTAGCCTTTCCCACCTCCAGCTCCAGCCCCAGATTTATGCAATAGTTGGTGAATACAGAGCTAAGTTTGGAAATGGATTACCACAATCTGACATGAAGCAGAACTGAAATGATAAAGCTGATTGAAGAAGGCAAACCTTTCCTTAAAAGAGTATTCTCTGAATTCTCCTAGATTTCATCCTTAGCATTAACTAAAACAAGATTATGTGGCAAAAATCTTTTTGTACCGCTTCACTTTTTGCAGATTAATCCTGGCTGATAATGAAAACTACCATCAAGCTAGCTGCAGGTAAAATAAAGTTTGCATGGCCATCATACTGGCATTTCAAAAGCACAGAATGAGTCTGATACTGTGACATTTAAAAGGCAAGAAATCCCACTTAGATGCTTTACTTGTACTTTGTGTCAATCATGCTACTTGGCACAGAGCAGAAGTGTTGTCAGGAATACTGTCTACATCCTGAGTGAAAAACAAAACTCCAAAAGTGCATGTGAGGGAGAAAAACTATAGAAATGAGGAAAAAATTCACTTACATTTATCCAAGATGGCTGTCGCTATTACTGTTGAAACTCTGCTATGGGCTGAGGTCACAAGACCCTGTAAGCTAAAATAGAGAAGCTTCAGCTGAGGGTAACTGAAGCTGCAGCACATTAAAATACATTTTAAGGTTATTGGTAATGACTGGACTTTTAATTTCTTGATCTATTTTTCCCAAGGCACAAGAAGTGTCTTCTACTTTTTGATCATTTCTCAAGCCTAGAGGGAAGAGATTTTCAGTATTATCCTCTACCTCACTGTAAGTGTGTATGTATGTTATATACCGTACATGATATGAAAAGTATGATGGTTTCATTGGTGTGAGTTTGGAGTTGCCACATTACTCACAAATGGAGAAACCATACACGATTTATGCAGATTCTCCCAAACAAAACTAGAATAGAACCTTTATACAAAAACACATCACTATGTACAGAGGAAATGTGAATTATATATAAAAAAGCTAGCTTGAAAATCTTTAAAAAGGTATTACAATGCACCACAGAGCTTTTTCTTTGTTCTACATGGTATTTTTTAAATTGTGTACCTCTAAGGAGGTCTGCTAACTTTTATATCTTAGAATAAATACCAAAATAACTTTAAAATATTTCTGTTTGCATATGAATACTGTAGTTTGAAAATCTATTGCATCTTAACCTTGCAAGACTGCAATCAAGTGTGTGATCTACTGGGCAGCTAGAATTTCTTTTAACCCATGATATAAAAACCATACTGTTGGCTTCAGTAAGGGACAGGACACTGAATTTGTGACTAATTTTGGATCAGAAATTCTCTCTTCTGGCCCACAAATCACAATGCATTTAGAAGATTAACATGCAAAATTAAAAAAAAAAAAAAGAGAGAGAAAATAATATTACTGCTACTGTTAACAGCAGAGATTTGTAATATTAGAAGGAAAGAGACATTCCATAGAGAAGGGTGCATGATTTACAATCCTGCAGTTTATTATCTGTACTAAGATTTCACACAATAGCTGACTATGTAAATATACAGTTGTGGATGTTCACATATAAAAAGACATATGCAATGTGCAAAAACAAATTTCTAGAGCATGCCTCATAGGCTTTTCTATAACTGAAATCGACAAAAGGAATTCCAAGAACACAAGGAATGCAATGAATCTGAACTATGGAAATCTTGAAACAGTCAAGTAATAACAAAAGCACATATATCATTTATATTTCATTTATGTTAAAGAATGACAAGTTGCCAAGAAATACAGCAAAATGTGGAATCTCTGTGCTTTCTGAGCAAATGTAAAAGAAAGAAATTCCCATCAAAAAATACAGATGTTTACTGCATTTCTTGTGCAACCATAATATGACTTGTAATAGACGAGATAAGAGATGAAAACTAAGGAACTACCAAGATAATAGAATATTTTGATGCATTCAAAGAAACAGTGCATGCAGTTGAAGCTAGGAAATCCATTGAAACAGTTAAACATTAGAAACATTGCTAAAAATTCACTCTAGAATTCACCATACTCCTAATAAACAAGGCTGTCAAACTCATAATTTCAAAGATAAGCAGTGAATGCAACATGATTCTAAGAAAAGCAAAGGAAAAAAATAAGCAAAATTTTCTAATAAAACAAGGACTACTGCATTATATACTTTTAATAGAAAAAGACAGCAAATTTTGTTTGAATCCTCCCCAAAGAGTGGAAGTGACGTATTTGGGATAGAATACTAAATACTTTGTCTTTATCAAGTACTTGATTTCAGTACTTGGATGACTAGCCTGAAGTTTCATGTAGCCCATGTAGAATGCGTATTTCCTAGCCTTGATGCTATAGAAGACAGAAGCCACATCACCTGAACACAATATCTCAACTAGAACTTGTTTGCTTTCACCTAATGAGAAACACTAAAAAAACCAACCAAACAAAACAAAACAACAAAAAATACCACAAAACACCCCACCCAAACAAAAACAATCAAACAAAAAACCAACCAAACAAACAAACAAAAGGGCAAACTGAAACAGAATTAACATTTCTCTCCCTGAGCAGGGAGGCTGCCATAACAGAATTTAGACAACCCTAATTGACTGTTTGGCTATGTAGAGTGTGGCCTAAATGTCTGAAGAGGTAAAACTCAATTGACAATAAGTCCAGCTCATTCCTTAGGCAGTAATTTATTTAGAAGAAATTAAAGAAAAAAAAAGAGTAGAAGTGGTAATGGGGGATATCGCTCCAAATGCAGCAAGTCTGCAGGACAATCTATATCTGAAATATTCATCTGAAGTAGTCAAAGGAGAAAAATAGGCATTTCTGTGGCACAATTCATTAAATCCTAATTAGACGTCTAAATCAGATTGCATAATTCGTCTCTTAAAGCTGTGTTGACTATGTGTTGACAACAATGTGTTGACTAAAAGTGCCTTGACTATGAATGGTGACAAAAGGCCCTTGAGCCTGGACTATTAAGGTGAAAGGCAGAGACAAGGTGTAACCTTCTATTGTCTGGTGCAATAAAGCCCTCTTCCTAGAGACCAATTATCTAACATTGACTTCGCCTTAGTATGCACCTGCAGTAGTCATTTGTATTTATGTTAAATAGATGTAAAACCAGACTACTCTGTATTGACTTCACACATTCAGACAGCATCACATAGATGCAATGTCCTAAAACTATTTCAGGCAAACAGCAAAAATAAAACTGCCAGACACTTCAGTTTTTCTTCAGATACAGGAGGGTACCTAATGAAGAACAATGCTGAAATCCTCAATCATTTTGTTCTATCACCAGATGTATGAGCACACCTCTACAGGCTATGTAAACAAACCCACTAACCAAGGAACCCTCAAATTCCCTTCTTTCACTGCAGTTTTGAAGAAAATCTCTCTGGTGAAATAAAACTATTGAAAATATTACAATCTACACATGTGTGCACACAGAGAGAAATCAGCCAGAAAATCTTAGGTATGAACATTCATATTAAAAAACTACTGAAAAAATCAGCATGATGTTTCAGGAAGCCAGAAATCAGGCTGACTATGATGGCAATAGCTATTTAAGCAAAACTTCGGTTTGAATGAAGTTCCATAAATTAAAGAAAATATGTAAAATCAGAAATTTAAAATAATAAATAGTAAAAACATGTTTTTATTGTGACTTATTATAAAGTCTTCCAATATTACATACCCTTCAGCTTTACAGAGCTCATTAGATTAGATGTGACAGTAGGCTAAGCCTCTTTAGAGATACATATGACAAACTTAGGCAGTCAGTAAAATAACAATCATGATTTTGATAATCAATTTCAGAACTGAATTGAATTTCCAGAAATTATTCGAAGGAAAATTAGCTCCCAGAGACATGGGGGTTGGTATATTTGGTTTAAATTAATCAGGCAGATAAAAATAAAAGAACTGAAAAAAAAAATAAACCATATTATTTTGTAAATATTTACAGATTAATTCAAATTTATCAACTAGGAAAATTAATCAGAAAGCAGATTGACAGCACCTCACACAACTCAGCGATCACCATAAATCCAGACAATGTATCAGATTTCATCAGAATAGAGGTCATGTTTTAAATGAAGGTAGAATTTGTAATGCATTATTCATCCATCTGAAAATATTACAAGGTGGGATACCTTTTTTATAGTTTATTACCATAGCATATTACAAAATGCATTTATAAAATAAATGTTTAACTGATGAGTCTATGACAAGTCGTTAGAAAGCATATTATAAGATGCAAATATTGTTAAAATACGTGTGCATGTTTAATGCATGAGTTACAGTCATCAAGCATGGTAAAAATTGTCATAAAATTTAACAAATGATAGTAAGATATTTATAAATGGCATCTAAACATAAAGTGTGCACAGAGAAATGGCACTAAAATAAATTCTTGAATGAAAGCTCTTTTTTTCCCTTCTCTTTTTACTCAGAACAAGTTAGGTGATTTTTTTTGTTTGGATACTAGTAAACAATGCCTGAAATAAATTCCTCTTGCTAAATTTCCAAGGCAGACAGAAACTTCAGCCTTCAGAAGATTTGCAGGATAAAATTGAGAACAAATCTCCATTTGCTCAGTACTGAGTAGCCTTAACATCTTCAATTTTTTCCTATGGAATTAAAATGCACTGGATAAATCTGAATTATTACTTTTACAGACAAAATTTTGGAGGAAGCAAACTATTGTAACTCTATATTATAACTCTTTGGCTACTCATCAGAAAAAATTTCAACAGAGCGGGGAGAAAACCTTACCTTTCAAATTTTGAGCATTTCATTAGTGATATTTAATGATACTGATTTATATAAGCCTTGTATAGGCTATTATAGTCCTTTATAATTCAATATTGTACAGCAAAACATCTATCAGTGACAAGGTATTTATGGGTTTTGGTATACCTGTAGAATATAAACAAGGCCTCTTCATCAGGATATTTCCTAGCTGATTACACAAACAAAATGTGTCTTCTTGAAAGAGAAATTTGTGTATGTTCCATCTCTAAGAGTCAAGCTAAATGGCAACCAATCCTGAAAATAATGTCCTTACTCCCAACATCATTAGCTAATAGTCTAAGAAAATAGGAGAATGGATTAAGAGAGAGAGACAGAGAGAGAGAAGGCAACTAGAAGGAGATATCAGTCACGTCCTGCAAGCTTTTGTGCAGAAATTTGCTAGTACACGAAATCACTCATAATTACAATACAGAACTTTAATGATTTCATTGTGACTAAATAATGCTATAAATCTCGTTTCAATCTGCCATGTTTCAGCTGTTGAAGAAGTTGATCCGTAGCTTCTGAAACACAGTCAAAGAGCGTTAGCTGGATCTGAGAAGTCTGATTCTGTGATACGAATGTTGACATTGTTCTCTCCTAATTTTCTTAGAAGTTTAACAAGATGGAATGCCTGGAAATAAGACCTAAATACATTCAAGATAGCACTAATTTTGACAGAACAAGCAAGGAAAACCCCAAACTCTGCACATTTTAAAACATAAACTTATTAATCCATAAACGTCTATTTTGAGCTTTTGAATACAAAGGGTTCTTGAGCCTCACATTGCTGGGAGAATGTAAAAGGGAAGGATCTCAAGTTTTTTATTGTGTCTTATGATCTCACTCTGCCCACCTTTCAAAACACACCTGGAGTAGGCACTCAGAACACAGGCTATTAGGACCTGATTCAGTATAACTATGCTCATACTCCTCTGGACATAAGCAATGTACTTAGAGGCCTGAATTTTGAGCTGATACTAAGACATGCAAAGACAGACCACATTTCAGTTAGAGGACGTGGTGCAAGCACTACCAGCTGTAGCTTCACAAAGTTTACTCCAGACCTATCTTACGAGGAAGCGCAAGTGATGACACACATCTGTGCAATATGTCAAAGAAACACTCTTCCCTTCTCATCTGTGGAACTGTGAAACACTTTCAGTTGAACACGATTTACTTTCCACACTGAAAGCTTTAGTGAAAGCACTAAAATAAGGCTCCGGATGCAGGTGCACTCAGTGCAGTGCTGGGATCCCTATGAGAGCACAACACATTCAACCACAGGGTGCTCCTGCTACTTGCATGTCATAGCTGGAGTAAAGAGTGCATTGAGTGCCTCTGAACATCCCCACCCATGATGGTATTCAGAGAATTTGTGGCTAATCTCTTTTTTCTTAAAAGCTGTCACATGCAAGGCCCTCCACAAATTGTTTCTTCAGCTTTTCCAAACATAAAGGAACTTGCAAAGCACAAGAGGCTTTGAAGTCAACACTAAGTCATTCCTTCTTGTGCACATTTCTTGTTTCCTGAAGATGTGACCATTTGGTAAAACAACTGAGCAATCAGTTCTTGGAAAAGAGTGACTGTGTCAATGTTAAACTGAAGGTCAAGAGGACACTACTCAGAAGTGTAAAAAATGCTGTGTAGGATGCTTCCCCATCCTTCCAGAAAAAGAATCACTCCTGGCTTTCTTTTTACACTGCTCCTACTATTTAAAAATACTTGTAAAAGTGGACAACTTTGAAATCAATCCAACAGAGATAAAAAACCAGACATAAGAGACAACAAAAACATAACACAAAACAAAATTATTAAATGTTCTCAAGTGACATTGGACAAAGTTGATGAAAATATGAATATCATAAATAAAATTAGCAACAAATAGTTTATTTTTCACTTTTTTTATTTTTTTCCAGAAGTTATATGAAAAATGCCTAAAAAGTCAATATATACTGCTGCTGACTTGTTTAATAAAGAAAGTGGTCTTACTGGCACCTATACCTGTCGAGCAATTACAAATGCAAGAAAATTTTAATTAGAAACATACTGAAATTTTCCAGTATATTTCTGTAGCTGACATTGCATTCTTTGTTAAGCAGATATGGCAGAATGATTCAACAGAAACAAGGGAGCAAGCAGTCTGGTGATTCATGCAGAAATGTAGTCAACTGGACAAATTGAAGAATATTTTCAGTTCTAAAGGACTATATACATTAACTGGAAAAACTACTCAACCTAACAGGCTTTAAAACTAGCTGACATCAGACAGTGACAGTATGTCTAATTTCAAAGTCTAAAACATTTTGTTTCTACTTTTGCTTTCCCATTTTATCTTCATCTTCTTTGCAATTAATTATTCAGTCAAAACAAGAGGCTTTTTTCCCTTAAGTACTTGGCAGTTTGTGATAGGCACAAATCAAGAAAATACTCACCACTCTAAATGTGAACTGTCTGTAGTTTCATAGTTTAATACTACAGTACCTAAGGTGACGAAAGTCCAATGAAAATGTGCATCATCCACCGCAAACAAAGAAACTGCAGTATGTTCAGTTTGTAGTCTGGTGTTTAGATTCACAGAATGGTACAGGCCTTCTTTGTGTACTTAGAAAAGAAATTTCTCTCAGTAAGTAAAATGGGAATTTTCTTCAGTTATACGTAGAAAGTGAAATGTAAACCAAGAATTCTATTATTTGGACAATAATGAATATTTTGTAGTAATTTCCAGACATCGTGTCTTCGCGCGTCAGCACACATCTGTAGTTACATCTTCTGCTAAATTCTTCATTCTGTTGGTAGTTTATGAGTTCCTCACATATTTATTTCTCAACAAACACAACTGTATGATTAGTTACCACTTCCAGCTCAAAGATGTTCAGAAGTGCAAAAGTATGTCCTTTAAATGCCTATGAGGACAAGGGTTGAGTGTTTAGCTGATTAAAGAGATTAGCATACCTAAATAAATCTTCTTGCGAGAAGAAAGTGTCTCATTAAAAAAGTATGAAATCCTAAAAGGAAAAAAAGTCCAAAGAAAGAAGATGGTTGGAGAAGTATCAGTATGACTTAATGTCAAAGTTTTAGGACAAAGACTATACTGAAACAGGTAGGTTATTCATGGCAAACAGAAGACAATACTGTGTCCTTTCTGAAAACAGGACAGTGTCAAGGGATTTTGGTTTTGGAGTTTTAATCTTTATACTTCATGTCCCTCCTGACTGGACTACAATGGGGTTGCTAAGGATTTTATCCAACAAATCCTGGCATTCATCTTTTAGGGTCCTAGCCTATCCTATCTGCAATTAATCTGATGATATTTACACATTGTTTAATCAACAACAGAGGATGTTCTGTGGAGTAGAAATCTAGTTTATGCACAAGCAAAGGCTACTCAAGTCACAGTAAGACAGGATACAGAAGAAAAAAAAGGAAAAAAAAAGAAGAAAAAAAGCAGATACAGTACTTGACTGTACTGTGTATGACTACTTTGGCAAATAGGACAAACAACAATTTTCTCAGACATCTAATCCAAATTTGGAAAGACTGGAGTGAAAGAGGTCTAATACAAAGTTTCATGCTTTCCACTGTTGCACAGCTCAGGTGAAATTTATAATTCAGGTAAAATCCTTCTGATTTAGACAATTAAATGAGGATCACATTTATGGCAAGAATTGTGCAAAGATATCAACATACTTGCTCCAGGAAGAACAGACTTGGGGCATAAAAAATAAGAGATTTCTATGCATTTATATAGAGACTGCAACTAAAACAGTGCTCCAGGAATATGAACAATGAAGATTATGTGATATAATTTGCTTTCAATAAAGTCTAGAGTCATAAAAGTGTACAACAGGAAAGGACTGAGAGACTGAGATTAAAGCAGAAATACGTACTATAGAAGTAAGTTGAATATGAAAAGCCTCTACAGATAATTCACAAGAATGTGCATACATACGCATATATTAAAAAGATAATTCACTTATCTGTACAAAGACAGCTCTAGTGTAGTTTGGGTAACTGATTTGGGTAAATAACCTGGTATCATGGTCTTGAGGAACCAAAGCTCTATCATTGTTTTCAAATGACAATCTTTCTCTATCCGCTCAAGATTAAGGGAGTAAAGAAATTTCACAAACACTAAATCAAATATTTTTGTTTTTTCCTAAACTAAGAAATTATTATGGGCATTATTAATATTAGAATTTCTGCTAATATTTTTTAGAAACAACCTGAATGACACTTGTAATTAGAATATATTTTATGTAGAAGATAAATTACCCTGGTTTTGAAATCATAGCTCACTGACAAAAACTATTACATAGAGCAGACTCTCATGCAGATACTTATGAACAGATATGAAACCACACTTGTCTGTAGCTTTCTAAGTACAGTTTTGCTTGGATTACATAAAGACACAACGTAGGTCTGAAATAGCTGGACTGCATAATAGAAGTAGAAAGAGCAAGAAAAAAGTTATCATTCTTCAGGCTACTGAATGATACTTTTAGATTAGAATAAGATATCCCAAATTCCACATAATATAATCAGATCACAGACCAAAACAAAATTGGTATTATAATGTTTTTGTCTGCACACTTCTCAATTTTCATAAATCCTGGATTGTTTCCTTTTACTGCAGACCAAAGAAAGATGAGCTTGTTATAAGAAGATACAGCTTGTTTCCTCTACCACACTGTGATTATGCTTAGAAAAATCAGTGAAAAGAGTTACATTATCAGTACAAGCAGTCAAATTACTCCTTCAATATGTATCATATTAACCAATACCATCTTTCTTCTACCACTGTGGCATTTGTGTACTTACTATTACACTTCCCTTTGAAATGCCTCAAAGTCATCTCTAATCTTTACAAGGCTAAATAAGTTTTCTGGTTATCTTTAAATTTTGAAACATGCAATATCCTTCATCCCACTTTCCAGCTCATTAATAAATATATTAAACAATGGTATTTAATGTACAGGTCAGAAGGAGAGAGAAATGTTAACCTTTTGCAATGCTGAAAATAGACAATATACTCCAATATACGCATACTCTATCTTCTGTCTCTTGTTTCTAACCTATGATGGAACTTTAGCTTTCACCTAGAACTATTCAGTTTTTTTTAATAAATCACTCATGAAAAACTGTGGACCGTGTCAAAGGCTTTTTGAATGTCCTTTGAATTGTCTCTTTTGGTCTCACCTTAAAATAAAAGTATTATTTTTTGAGACATTTACAAATATTTCTTGTAGACTGAAAATACTGGAGTCTTATAAGATGCGATGGAGATGTGTGTGCTCTGCAATTTCAGTAAACTGAGGCCACAGAAGAAGAGCATGGTTTGCCCTGTGAAAGGGCAGACTACAAAAAACAGCTAAATCAGTAATGCAGAAAAATGAATTATAAGGCCATATTTTTCCTGTTGGAATGAAGAACTTCAATGCTCACAGTAAATCTCATGGGTGATGGAAGACTTGGAAGCAGTGGCAGCAGCAGTAACACGGGAATCACTGCAAGTGCACCAAGGCTCCCTGGTAGTCACTGCAAGTGCACAAAGGCTCCCACGATGCTGACCAGAACTGTGCTGTCAGCATTGCACAGACACTGAGGGAGATGATAGTCCTGTGTAAGACAAGAGATGACAGTGACAGGCTGATAGGAAATACCTGTCATGACAGCAGGCAATATATGCGTCTAAGCTCTCTATACATAGACTGGAGAAGTCTGAATGACTGACTTGGAGGAGGATAATGAGGTACTTCACAGTCATTACAGGCAGCACAGGAGAGAGTACAATAGGGCTTATCTGAAAATCAAAAAGTAGAGAATTAATGGCACTTTTTTTTCTGCTTTATGAAGAATAATGGATATCATGAAGTCAGACAGTGAAGGACTATAAAACTGAAAACAAACTGCCTGCATTTGATGCTTTGAAGGGGAACTGGGGAAAGACGAAAAGAGAGATGTTGGGAAAATCTTTGCAGAACACTGGGAGCAATGAGACAAGATGACACTTGTCATGAGCTGCAAAGAGGCCAGTTGTGGTATCTGAAATGTGGAGAACTAGCCTGAGAGTTTCAGCTAAGTCCACAGCTTAAGAAGCTGTACCTTAGTATGGATGAAAGAGATAGGAAAGATACCCAAATTCCAGATGTTTATGTTTCAAGTTTAAGACAACTAACAGGCTGATAAGAGTTGTCAGTGATGAAGAAAAAATCTGAAATTGCAAAGATTATTCCTGTTGGTCCTGAAGTTAATGTCTAAGCATACACAGGTTGGTGTGAGAAACATGGGATGAGTTGTATCAGCATGGACTCTGGGTTTTTTGGTTGGCTGTATGTAGGTTTGGGGTTTTGAGGTGTTTTTTCGTTTGTTTGGGGTGTTGGGGTTTTTTTGTTGTTGTTGTTGAATTTTTTATAGAGTAAATGGTATCTGGAGTGCAAATCACAAAGATGATGATTAGAGTTCTCATTTATATCAGCTATAATAACAGTTCTCTAATGAAATGGCAAAGAAACATTTAGAAGGATAAAAATAAAACTAGGAAAGTGTAGGATGGAACTGGGAGAAGAGAAACTCCTTACAATTATTGAGAGCAGCACACCCACTGAGCTCACACACTGGCTAAGGGATGAAGAAGTTAATGTCAGAGCAGAAGAAGTCAATTGAAGAAAGGAGCAGCTTCAACTATTTAACACTTCAAAAATTTTTAACATTTTTTTCTGCTTTTATCATGAAGTAAATTTTATTTTTTCATACTGCTTTTTGTGGCAATTCCCTTATCACAGCAGAAATTATTTAATTTTCTTAAAAATAAAAGGGGTACAGCCAACAAAATCTGTTGCTATTAGTGGCACTGCCAGATCAGCCAAAAAACTGAGCGATAAAACGTAAGAGAACCTGCCATATCCAACAGTCTGTCCTTGGACACTTGCTGTGAAAAGCCACCTTCATTTGCAAAGGGTGAACAGGTTATGCATAAAAGAAGACAGACTTTTTTTCTTGTCAACTGCTCAGTATGAAGTGTTAGTTTCTAAGCAGACAACAGAAGTTAAGTTGCCAGTGATCCTTGAAGCTAAAAGTTCCCATTTGCAAGTACAGAACAGAACTGTTTGACCAGCACCATCTCAGAGAAATACTACTTAAATGTCTCCAAAATTGTTACTGCTGTATAGTGTTTGGATAATGGAAGTGGCAAGGTATTTGATGCTACCTGACAACTCTCACTTTTGTGTAAACACGTATTTAAATAGCTATGAAATAGATTCTTAGTGTTTCTGCTCAGTGGTCAAGAAATACTGCAGCTGTTAAGAACAGGAACTGAATTACACTTCTGGTTTGGAGAGTCAAGGGCAATATGTATTTATGGCTTTGCCAATGACATGTGATGATGTTTAACATATATACAATTGCTCTGAGACATCGCCCAGCTTTATTTGCTTGTTATTTCCCAGCACTACATCGAAGCTATCCTAATGCAGCTGAAACAAAATATGGGAACACTATTAACACGAATTCTGACAAATTTTTTAAATTTTTGGCATTTTCTTTTTTGTGACTGCTATATTGTACGCAGAAATACTCGGAATTGGGTAATAATGGTGGGAATATGTCCCAACAAACAAAAACTGACCAACAAGTCAATCAAGCTCATGGTAAAGTTCACGACTGTGTTAAGCATAAACAAGAGTTAATGGAAAGTGTATTGTACAGAATGCAGAGCTAACTTCAGAGCAAACTGTAAATGAAAACTCAAATGGCTCTAAAGCATTCCAAGAATGAGCAAAAGTCTAGTGACAGAAACAAAAGATCAATATAAACCCTTAAACTCTTACTTCTATGTTTTCTAGATGTGGAAAGCAGTATCATTTAGAGGAATTAAGATGGGTCTTGCAGATGTTGAAGAATCTGTGATTGATAAAAAAACTAACGAAAAATCTAAATCCTATATAGATTAGTCTGTAGAGGGTTTTTTTCCTGATTAATACAGTTTCTGTTTAATCTTACTACTTGTCTTACTATTTTAGCATTGTTTCGATCCTAAATGCTAAGATCCTTGATATTTTATTGTAAAATCATGGCTTATTTTGTAATTAGAACATTTCAGTGTTTTAGTTGGCCTTCTAAGCCACCTCTTAGATAACAATTTATTTTGTTTCCAGCCTATATTTTTTTCTAAAATCACCTTGCTTTCTTAAATTATTGGGGAACCCTTTCAAAACAATAAATGGAGAGAGCAAGAAATCTTCCATCAAAGTTCACAGGAGGCATGTGGCTCAACACATTCTTCTTTGGGTACTGTCTTAGCTATCAGCCTGTTCAGCAATATGGTTTCAAGTCAACACAAAACTGAATATTAATTGACCAAAGGCTACACATTACATTCCGTAAGTTTAAACTACATGTAAGCAACTGATTTATCTTGTATTAAAACATAGCAAATAAGAGATTGAGTTTCATCCAGAAAAGCAATGGAAACTAACAACAGATGAAATTTAATAGTCATTAAAACCAATATTATATTGATATATCTTCTTTTTTTAAGAAATAATTAACTTACGAATACTTAAACTTTTAGAACGGCCAAGTCCCATTTGCTCTTCTCACAATATACTGGATATTATTTGTGTTTTGTTAATTCACATTATGTGATTGACAACACTAAGGCATGTTTGTACCACATGAGGACACAGACAGGCTTAGAGGCTTACAAGTGTAGATGTGGATTACTGTTTACAGCTGATATTGTAAGTTGAAGAAAAAAATTAATTTATATGAGAAAAGGTAGCCAGTTGTCCTCAGATATCTCCCTTCAGATATTCTAGATAGAATATAGAATCCTATATATTCTTCAGGTATTCTATAGAGATCTTCTCTCAATAACATACCAAATGCTCCTCCCTAATCAGCTTCTATTCATTCATTTGTTGGTTTCCACAACAATATAAAAGAAGGGAAAACCCCCAAACTAATGCACTAGATATTTAGCCATAGATCATCAATTGAAAAGAAGAAAAATATTATTAAGTAACTAGTAAAACCAGCTACAATTTAGCAAAATACATTTTTAGGTAAGGTTCTAATAATCAAAATAATGTATCTGTATACAAAAGAACAAAACATGAAAAAAATGTTCATATTTGGTACAAAAATAATCTTCAGATGCTATAAATGGATAAAACTAACTACTTGCTTGATATAAATTACATTGCTGACAATAAAGTGTATTTGAGAGAGAAGAAATCACTTTGCCATCAAATGATGATTTTTATTTGCAGCAGGATGGAGAATGCCTCTGGAAAAGTGCTCCATTGAATTTTTCGTTGTTGCAGTCTATGCTTGAGCTGGCTGTTCAGGGAAACTGTTCTCAAATATTGTACTGACACAAAATGAAATGCTGACAAAAACTTGTGCACAATGTGATATTCCTTACCTGAGGTATAATGTGATCTAACATAGAGGTGACACTTGAAATAATGGACTAGGTCGTCCCTGGGCTTAAAAAGGCAGAATTAAAGAAAGTCTGTGCTGATTTTGTCCTCTAAATGGTTTGCTGAGGCTCTTGTGCAAAAGCATTACCTAAGTTTACAGGACAAGAACACACATATGAAGTTTTTAAAATTATCTCTCCTCCTGTTGCAGACTTCAAAGAAGACAATTTGCCCTCAAAAAGACTCAAAAAGCAGCGCCAGTTTATGAGAAAAAAAAGGCATAAGGAATGGTGTATGAGGAATTTGTTCTAGAACCTCAGAAACATCACTTACCTTGTGATTTTTAAAAACTTCCCTGTATATACATGCAAATGGTACTTCCTGAATTACAGCTGATTTCTGCTTTGTAACACATACATTGAAGGGAGTTAATGTACATTTTCAATACATTTTCTGCGGTCCAAAATCAGCATTCTCTTTTTTTAATGGAATTTCTCCTTCTACAAAAAATTAACAAAACCAAAACTTTACAAAAAACCAAAACCAAAACATGTAAAGAATATCTCTAAGACTCCCAATGAAGCTGCTTGTAATGTTAAAATAAAAATATTCACAAGATAAGCATCTCTAGGCAAATTTTCTACCAAATAATAATATTAAATCATGTTTTAAATGCTATCTTTAACCTCAGAGACATTCTTCACATAAACATCCACATTTTCTATTACATTGCTACTTTTAGACAGTACTCTGTGTAGTATGATCCTCTCAATCCACAATTCAGGACCAATAATCATTCTTTCCTTTGTACATTTCTAGGGATCTGTTGAAATGCTTGACTGCCTAAACTGCAGTAATTTTCTTTATGCAGTTGTAAATTAAATTTTGTATAAGTGGAGAGAGTTTTTAAAAAAATAAATTTCCTTTCAAGAAACTTTTTACAGCAAAGAAAATTCAAGAGGTAGAGACTTTCATAGCTCTGCAGCTACACAGGGAGAAAGAACAAAACAAGAAGTGACAATTTTACACTTGTATTATATGTACTTTCCTCACCCAAGCTGACATATAATGCAGGATATTTTACATAAACACAGAGCTCATGTTGATTTTTTCTTGGAACACTTCTTTCTCATCTTTTAAATATACCAATAAAGAACTTTGACTGATTTATAAATATTTCTCCCTGCTTATCCGTCACTTTCCTCAGAAAAACACAATTGTTTACTTTATCTTCTGTCAGTTCAAACGGTGCCAAAGTGACTAAGTCCAGTAAAATAAATAATACATTCCCTGGAAAAACCACATGACCAAAAAATAAACTTGAATAAAAGAAGCTGTAGGACTAAAAACCAAACCAAACCAACAAAACAAGGCACACAAAAACAAACAAACAAACAAACCCAAACCCCCAAAAAACCAAATCAACCTGTGACCTTACTATTAAGTTCATTAGAGAGCACTGAATAGAAAAAAGATCACAATTCTAGGCAAAAACTTAGAGAATATAGCAACAATAATTACTAGCAATATTACACAATGTACTTGAAGTATATATGTAGAAAATTTGGGTTTAGAAGTATCTTTTTTAAAGGTACTTTTTACCTCTTTTAATCATCTCAAAGATGCTGCAAATAATGATTTGGATTCTCTGACAAGCTGTCCAGATAAAAGTTCTGCTTTAGATGTTTTTTCATGCAGATTTTGGAAATCAGTAAATAAAATTTCATTCCTAGTTTGATCTGTGGTTCTCACATTTGTGCGGACGTTTATAAGGACGTCCAGCCACTAGATATGCCGAGTCTCTGAAGTTCTAAATCAAAACCAAACACAAGTCATTGCTTATTCACCACATAGACATTGTCTTTATTACCTGGTTATTCTTGATAGAGTCGAACAAGATCTTTCAAAGAGATGGCATGATACCACCAAGGCCTGTAATTTGAGCTGCAGTTTCTCTCCAATACAAATGAAACTAGTCCCTATTTCACAACACATTACACAGAGATAGATAGTGGTTGAAGTCAGGCTAACGACTTACAATGATGGCCTGCTTTTATGTAGTTTTCTTGAAACATGAATGGAGGAATGAAAACTCATTATTCTTTTATTTCTGAAGATTTTTTTGTAATCTGAACTCTCCCCTACAGGTCCTAGAAAACAGAGTTGCTTAATTTCTGCATTTTCAAATGCACCTTGACAGTTAAAGAGCATATCATATTAAAAACAATCTATATTTTCTTTTAGGAAAGAAAAAGACAAATGGATCTATCATGTAATTCCACATTTTTCTAGCAGCAATATATAAACCACAAGTTAGCTAAGTGAATACTGAGTTCATTTATTTTCACATGGAAACTTCATCCAATAGTCAAACTGACCAGCTTCCGAGTTCCACCCTGCCATTGGATTCCTTTCAACTTACTATAGATCCTGAAGGATCATCAGTTTGGAAAGCTAATATGGCAAAGTACCAATGTTTGAAGAGCCTCTTTTCTACTTCACCGTAACATAATAAAAAAAACCCCAAATTTAAAAAGGTCAGCTATTATTTTCATTTGAACAGCAGTGCTAAATGTCAAAGTGGTTGGCATTAAGTAAGCTTGTAAAGTGACTAAAGCACCCATGTATGTGCCAATATAAGCACTTGAGACAGGTAATCTGAAAGAACAGAGAAGAAAGTACTTGATTTAGTATGAAGACTTCTGAAAAACTCCTCCTTCAAGGATTCAGTTATAATTCCACGGATATAATAATTAAATGCACTTCATGTGAGTTGATCTGACACTGATATACTCTTGTACAAGGTGGCTTTGTACTCTAGTATTGTGCAAAAAACAGTTATTTGCACTTAAATCATCTTCATGCATGAAGTAATGGCATTTCCATTTTACAGATGGGAAAGCTCAATCACAGAAGGGCTTGCTCAAAATTATCTGTCATATTAGCAGCATTGGACAACAAAATTCAGAAGAGACACACACCTGGTGAGTATGTGGCTCTGTGAATGCTGAGCTGTTCAATTTTAGACAAGCAAAACAAAAAAGGTGATGAACTTTAACTGTTAAAATACTCCAGGACATATGTAACTCTGTTTTACACCAGTAATGGGAATACTCATAAATTAAAAATTAAGAATATCTCAAGATCTTGTTAAATCAGCACTATGAGGATGTTGTCAGAGATTCAAGTTATGGGCATCCAGTACAACTTGCCAATACAAAACTGAAACACAGAACTCAGATTTACTTCATGTAACTACAGACTGGAAACTGTAGGCCCAACAACCAGTATCATAAATTCATTAAGGAAAAGAAAGTTTTCCTTTTTTTCTTCTTCTTGTAAATACATACTGTGCTATACATCCAAAAAAATTCTGCTCTGTAGGTAAACAGACATGAATTGCATCGCCTAGAATACAAACAATAAGCACCTTCAACTCCTTTGAAACCTACAGGAGCTGAAGACTCTCATGTCTATGATAGATCGTGCCCTTTAGAACTATGTGCAACAGCATGGAGGAAAGAAAATTGGAAAGCAAAGCAAGCCATTTTAAATTCTGAGCTCATTTACCATGGGCAGGTACCTGCATTCTGGTCCCACTTGTGTATTATTCTTTCCGTGAGTACTGTATAACTCCACTGCAATACTTGCAGCCAAAATAAAATGGTTGTATCCAGATTTCTATGACACGTGCAAGGTATGGATGAAGATCAGAGACCACTTGCTTGAGATTAAGTGCCTCATGTGCTCTAGGCCTTTCCTATGTTTGCATGTGAACATAATAGAGAGGATAGGAAGATGATAAAAATATTTTGTGACTCCAACATACTTAAATAAAAATAATCCGCTCTAACTGGAATTTCATATCTGAAACCAGCAAAGAGATTTCCATCTAAATTACTTTATCAACAGCATGGTGGTATCCTTGCTAACCTAATATGGCACCAGTGAATAATTAGATACACAGGGGTGTGACTCCAATTGAAGGTGTTGGCATTGTAGCACTCTGTGAAAATATTAACTATGAGGTTAACTCCAATTTTCTCTTCTTTAATTAAATGCACATGGTACTAATGAGGTAACCTACTGTTCCTTGATAGCACTAATTAGCTAAGAGGAGAGCACACTCTCACACTGCAATTTAAACCTAAAAATAAGGTTGAAATATGCTAATTGCAGGCAATTTAAAACAGTACAAGTTGTAGAACTAGTCATAATAAGGAAAACTGACAGCTTTACAGCTCTGCAGCTGTAACTTTGGTTAAAATCAAAACACCCCACATAATTTTAGAATAATTTGGCAAAATATCCACCAGCCTCCTCAAAAATGGTTAATTCAGACTATACAATACAAATGAAAAAAAACCCCCCAAAAAATTCCCCCAAACCAAAAGCCTATCATCCTATGTATCTAGAAAAAGATAAATCATGTCTGATAAATAGGAACAAAATCTGATGAAGTCTATGAAGAAAAATATCCTCTTTTTAAGCCTAACTTGTAGTCATTAATTTTCCTAAACACTTCTTGGTTTCATCTGTAGAGGTGTTAAGCAGCTGCAGCTTAAATGATGTTGACGGAGCCCTGGGTACTCAACTTAACTGAAAGTCTGGCCCTAAAATTAGCCTCCTGAATGGGGTAAAGAAAAGGAATAAGGGAACATGTTTTCTCAAGAGAGAGTAGATTTTAAAGAATAAATCTGTGATCCTGTGTACAACTTTGAAGTGCATGTTCTTTATACGGTAACAATGGTTCAGCTTAGTCAGTGAGTTGCAGATGAAGTTGCATAGCACATTAACTCATAACAGCATTTTCAAAGTTCTTGTTTTAAAGCTTCAGCTGTTCAGCAACAAGAGGATGGACAATCAGTCTTTGCTATACAACTGATTTTGCTGACTAATGCATGGAGGGACAGTGGCCTGAGCTTTGACAGAGATGAATCACTTTTTTTTTTCTCAGTATTTTTTTCTCCTTTACAGAAAAAGAGTAGTAATGCAAAGAAGATAAAAGGATTACAAGATAGTCATCCTTTAATAAGACAGAAATTAGATAACTGAATATAGGCCCAGGAAAATCTTGAACTGAATGAAAATAGTATCTCTCACACAAACAAAATGTTTCATCTTATTTTCTGAGTTGCTAAAGAAAATAAACACCAAAGAAAGTGATAAAACACATATTGTCATTCCAGAAAGAAATAAAATCTGTTCATGTGTATTTATAGATATGAATGCATGCTATACATCTTATAGTCAGCAGATTTCCATACGGCATAATAAATTATCAATAAAAAATATGTACATTATCTGACTTTACACTACATCTTTTGTTTCAATTTTAGTATATGCCTACAGTTAATTTTTCAGGTGTTCAAAATTTAATTCTCCAGGGTTGTTAGATTAATGCTGTGGTGGGGTCTATAGCTCCCCCATCAATGAAGCTATGCTATGCAAAGGTCCATGAAATGCCCATTTCACATTTCCTGAGGCATTATTACAACTGATAGATTTTCATCAAGGACCACAGCTATCATATGCTACAAGAAAAGCGCAACAGTAATCAAAAGTGTTTACTAATGTCTCATTTGTCAGGTGATTCTCAACATCAGAGAATCTGTTTAGTAGTATTCATAGGTTACATGAGAGGATGGACTATTTTCAACTGCAAAGGAGAGTAAAGCCCCCTAAAAGGGCCCTCTACCAGTCTTAGCTGGGCATCAGATTCATCCTCGTTCCAAGTCAGTGACTGATTTAATTCTGCACGTGAGCAAGATGTTGAGGCAACTACCAGTCTGTGCACCTCAACTTATGCCATCTCTTTTTAATGTCAGTCTCAAAAAGCAAAATGTCATCCCCTTCTGAACCCAAAATTTCTCTCCAAGAGAAAACAAACTCCATTATCTGTGCATGTAAACAGCAATGGTCCTGACTTAGACAATGATGTAAATGGGATGCAAATATGCTCAGATCCAGTTCTACTTACATAATTTGCTGTGTAGCCCAGGAAATTGATGATACTCCACATACAAGAAGTGTTTAAAAGGTATTAGTGATGAGTGCCACTGGAAGGCACTTTTTTGTCTTTTTAATTGCTATTATTTGCTCATGTATTTGGGCAGTTTTCCTAATCTCAAAAGACTTCCCACTGAACTCAGTGAGAACATTAATAAAACCAATATATGTTGGGCCATCTGTTTTAAAGCAGTCTCTCCAAGGGTGACAAAATCACACAGTTCCCCAATACACATAGTCTTTGTGCAGTAATGTCCAAGTTGCACCTTTATTTCTGAGATAGAAGCATAACTATGGTGAGTTCTAAGTGATACTGGTTTGCATAGCATGAATGACATTTCTGCATGCAAACATCTCTAACAACAAGCAGTCAAGTGGAAGTAAAAACTTTTCTAAATGCAAAGATAATTAGCCCCACAATAACATCCTACTGAAATGATGCATATAATTCAAATCGATTAGAAAAGGAGGTTGTTCTTTTATCTGGTTGACAGTTGTACTGTAAAGTGATACAGCCAAGCTAACCCTAAAGAAAAGCTTTACCATCTTCAGCATACATAATGAAGTTCCTGCAAATGTTTTCTTTCTTAAATAGTTTGTATTCCATTAAGAGCATTCTAATAAGTGAATGGAAGATTTCATAGGAAGCTAACAGGCTTCACTGTGAAGCAAACAGTTACCAGTTAAGCACCATGGAAATGAATGCAATTTTAAATAATTTGCTACAGGATGAAGCCACCTCCGAAACAGAGTTATTCTCCTTCTTGAGGGATGCTTTAAAGAAACATACCTCTTGTGAATTAAGAATTGTTTTCTTTAAACTTCTTGCACCTACCTTTTAGGTTGTTCGCGTAAGTTACCAGGTGAGCTTTGATGATAATAAATAGTAAGAAATTTGATGCCATTGGATTCCGCACTGAACCCAGTAACTATAGATGTTGCTTTTTTTGCTGAAACATATCCAGAAATCAAAGCTGAATTTCATTTTTGTTCTTGCAAATGAACAGGAAACCCCACCTGAGCCACGGCCATAGGAATCAGAAAAGCAGCAAGACCTGCTCTAGTCTCATTTGCCCAGTAGTCAGCTGTTGGCAGCCAGTGCCCTCAGCCTCTGCTTCCTGTGATACATGGATCTTCTCAACTGTTTGGCCCAGATTCCCAGTGCAAAGTATCTCACACAGTACATAAACTTCAGTTTCAAATATGCGACCTACCTCACTGATGGCTTGTATGCGCAGAAATATACAAAACCCAAGTACCTAGTGTTTTCTTTTAACATAATATGAATTACTATTAATCCACATCATATACAAAAGATAAAAGGAAGAAAGTACACTAACACATAGATTCATAGTGCTCTTTAATTTTTATACTGGGTAACTTTTGTTAACTAGGGCCGTACTACAAGAAAATAAAAAGTTCCCATCATTTCTCCATTTCGGACATCCTTTGATACCAAATCTCTCTGATTTAAAAACACAAAACTCAGCTGATTGTTTATATATCTATGCATACTAGCAACATGAAGCAAATAATGTTGAAAACTATATATTTAATTCAGAAACCCAGTTTATGATGTTTAAATAGAGTTGGTCTTGTAAAGTAAAATCCTTTTTAAAATACATTTTCTCTCCAATGTATACTTTTTAAAGATTTAAAGTGAATGAGGCCTAAAGTCCCTGAAAGTTTGTAAATATACAGTAAATGGTTGAAGGAGATAAAAAGGTGTCCTACTAAAGAGTTATGTGAAGTCAAAAAAAAGAAAAAAGTAATATTAGTTCATTAGTTCTTTGAGTTAGATTTTAAAACTGCACCATGGATACATTTTTCTAAAGAAGACAAAGCAGATTACAGTATGTTTATACAATATATAAAAAATAAATTGCTACACAAGAAAATGTCACATTTTAGAAACATTTCACCATATGCTGGAAATTTCCCCTTTACAAGCTCATTATCCAATAGTAGCTCTCAAGAATAAAGCTCATTTACATGTAAAATAAGAGTATGGTATACTCTTTAAAGGCACAGTGATAAACACACCAATTTGACAATTACATTAATATGAATATTTGCATAGTCTCCCGTCTACACCTGTTCTTAATTTGAAGCAGCTGCAGAACAAATCATACCACATAATCTGAATATGCCACTGAGTCACATAAACACACCAACCCTTCTCATCAAGTTTTTTTTTTCTGTTTGTATGTTTGTTTTGAATTTACATGAACCCACAGAAAAAAGGATTTTGGTTGGACAATTTATATTCATCAGTGATAACATGTAGAGGATAAATTGCCTTTTTTTGTTGTTTTGTTTTTTATTCTGTTTCCTATAACAATGAGCATTTAATTTCCATGACTAGATGAACAGCACATAGATACTCAATATTTTAAAGCTTATTGAACTAGATACAGCTCCTGTTAAATATGTTAAAAACATGTGCAGTCACCACCCAGCACAATAAAAGTGTACCAATGAAATCCTTATGGCTCTTAGCAAAATAGGACTGAATGGTCACCACTTCACTTTCTTGCAAAATCGGTGCTTTCCACTATTTAGAAAACTCTGTATTTTGTACCAGCAGCATAAAAGGAACAACAAAACCACAGTTGACTGATAATTCAAAATGACAGTTCACACTAACGACACATTCTTCCTACATGTATGCTGCTCCTTTTTGATATACAAACAAGAAATAATTGAGTAATTTAAGACATTGACTCTATTCCTATGCATTCTGACTGTCATTAGGCCCCATTCTGTAATGTTAAACTCATTCAAACTGAAAGATGAGGGAAAGGCAGCACATGTGGGAAATAAATGAATACATGCTTGACACAGCAATGATGGTGAAGGATAATTCCAAATGCAAAATGTTCACTATTAATACTAATGCTAAATTCTTTTTCAATGAATAATCAGCAGCACAGACATACAACCCATGTTCTTCTTTCCACAGCTTTCTCAGTAAAAATAACCCATCACAAGGGCCTGTGTTGCTTATGAGGGTGTTGCCTACAACCTCTAAACTGATGGTTTTACTAAAAGTAGGTAAGACTCTTCAGAACAAGTATTTAGAATTGGATATCCTTTAGGACTGGGATCCATCATCAAATACTGTGGTAGATCTACAATCCTTAGCACCAAAATAAATATCGACTGGAGGACCAGGTCTGAACAGTCTCAGCTGCTCTCACACTGAAACATCACTCAGACACAGGAGTTTTGTAACAGAAAACCACCTCCTCTGGTGGCTATCAAAAAGTGTAAAAATTTTTATATTAAAGCTATATTGTAGTAGAGATAACATTGTATGTTATGATGATTCTTTCAGTGTAGAAAAGAGCATAGCATCTGCCTGAAGCTGTCCCATTAAGGAGAGTTGACAATGCTTTTCCAGTTCTAGTCTAAATATGTGGGGATCCTAACTTTCAGCAATAGGGAACTACAGCAAAGACAAATGACAACCAGTCTGGACAACATGTAGGACAACCATAACCTGTCATCAGAAATGAAAATGGGCAAAGAATTAACCACATGATTTTGAGAATTTTCAACAATAAAAATATGTATATTTAATTTAATAATAAACTATCATTTAGCTGTAAAACAAATGAAAAGGAACAACTATTTTTGTAAAAGAGAGACATTTCTACAATGTGAAGCAGAGGCCATGCTGCATAATTCCTGGGAATAATTTATTTTGATACAGATGTCTGGTACTTTCTAGGTGACTTAGCAGGACTCTGGACAGGGAAATTTCTTCCTATTCCTTTTTTCCACTAAATATTTAACTTCTCCAGGCTAGAAAGAAATAAAATGAATTCCATATTTCACCATTATTTATAGGATGATGGGATGAGATACTGGATGAGATACAATGACTCAGAAACTCTGTACTGATGCAGCAGAAGAAAACGCATGCATTCACTGTTTGCTGTAGTCCTACCCAACCAGATAGACATGTCAACTAGTATTTATATCTTGAGACACCATATGTGTCGCACAAAACTTACAAAAAAAAATAAGAAAGATCAAAGTTAAACAGCTTGAGCACATTGCAGCAATGTTTGTACAACCATAATACCCAGTTTGGGAAGAAAAGCACCAACTGATGTTAAACACTACTAGAAATCAGGATTCTGCTAAAGAACAAATAATAAAGTCAAAAAAATCATCCGATGTATTTTAAAATAATTCTACCAATGTAATAACATGCAGAAGCTGGATATCATGCCCAATATATTGCAAATCTTTTAACGTTAGATTAAAATACCTGATATGAACATCAAATGACAAAACATGATACCTACATCAATTTGTTCATCCATCCTCGTTTCAAATACAAAGCTGTACTGTGATTTTAGAACTCAGAAAATTCTTAAAAGCAATCACTGGTGAGTTTGGTACACACTTTTGTATGAGGGGTATAAAAGCAGCCACTCTTCTTGATGAGGTCTTCAGTTCCCTTCATATTTTTTCACAATGATAAACACGCTTATCAAAAGAAGCGTGCGATGGATGACTACACTAGGGAGAGTTGATCAGCAGAAAAACTAGCACAATCTTTTATCTAAAATTAGCCACAATGTAAGAGATGTAAATCATAAATTGCCTCCTAGGAATAAGATCACACCCTAATCTTTCATATATGTCTTATGCTTAAGGTAAGCCATTTTATCATAACCATATCAAGTACTGTTGCCTCTCTTGGATCTCTCAGAGAATAGAAACATAGACATTAGTCTTAGGAAAAAGGAAACACAAAACATTTTTTAATTACCATCAGCTCTAGTACATTTCTAGTTATTTCACTGTGGTTTTTGTCAGACCCAGAAGAAAATCAGAGGGGATACAATTGCTCTCAGTAAGACCAAACATATGGAAGATTTGCCCTGAATGGTTAGGTTTTAAATGTATATGTGGTATTTTTTTTAAGAAAACAGTATACCCAGAAACACAAAAAGTATCTGAAATACAACAAAAGCGCCTCAATTTCATATTGAAATAAATATTCTCTCACGCTAAGTCTCTGTTCTGCCACATTTGTCACATTCTTTTAGCACTTACTTAACTTCCTACAAAATTGAAATTTAGTTTATTTCAGAACAGGACAGTCAATAACAGAATTTCATTTTGCTTATTTTTATAGCAGCAATTTATATGAGATTATATGTGGACTGTAGCCCACAATAAAGTTAAAATTAGGTTTATAACTTGCCTTGATGCTGTGTTTCATAGTTGTTTTCACCAAACTAATGGTAGATGATGGTACCAGAAATGGTAGACTGACACATCAAAAGAATGGAACCTACTTTAAGGATTGTGTTGTAAATGCTTTTTAAAATGCTTCCCTCACTTCTAAGGAATGCAGGCACCCTTTCTCTCCTTTTTATTGACTGAGTTATTTGCATGGAAACTGAAGACATAAAAGGGAACATCCCTTTTCCTTATGGAGGGAGAGACACTGAAGTGCTATATGTAAGACCAGGAGTCTGAAGGTCTGGGCTTCACTGCCTGGATGGCCAAAGCCATAAAGTAGATAAAAACCCATGGAAGTTCCATGGAACTTCCAATGGAATTGAGGTACTACCTTTCTCTTTTTGAAGGCCCCTTTTTAATCACTTTCAGAGCATAACACACGTTGAGCATCTGATTCACTCTGTGTTGTTAGAAAGCAGCTGTGTAGGTTGAAATAATTTGAAGGCCCAAAATGCATACTGCATCATCCTGATGTCAGCATTGTGTCACAAAGAGGATTGTTCATTAAGTGGTTGAACAGGAAAAGGTGAGATATTTTTAGGGATTTCCATCTTAAAAGCATGACTAAAAGCAGTTGTGAGAAGTCCAGTGCACTATGATTTGTGAAATGTGAAGTTTGCTGGGGGACCAGACTGCACTTGGAGGGAAGTCAAGTTCACTTGAATGGTCAAAAGCACATCATCAGAATTAAAACATATTGGCTTCTGGATATTGTTGAAATAACAGAAGAATGGCAAACTGAATTACATGAAATTATCATTTAGCCTACTGTGCTGCTTTTAACAGTGGTCGATACTCAGTGCCCAAAGAAAACAAGCACAGCAGCAGACAAATATTGAGATGTGTTCCCGAACTTGGATATATGTTGCTTAAAAACCTACATCATCCTTTCAACTTAAATTCATGTCTTTTATACCTTGAACAAGAGAGCAATTAGATCCTGTAGACCTTCAGAACTACAAGAGCTGAAGGGATGATAAAAGCGCAGAGATATCTTCGGCTCTGTATGGATCATATCTCCTTCTCCTTTACCAAGGAATATTCAAAACCTGAGCCAATGGATTTTGGTATTCCCTTAAAAGTGTGAATAATATACACCCATTCCTTGTGCTCACACAGCTGTGCATGAAATATAGTCAGAGATGTACACGTATAAACTACCTGCCTGCTGTTTAGTCCCATTTGAATATGTACGTCAATGATGCATGTCTCTGTGGGTCTCTGAGGTTCTTTTTCCCTCCTTGCACTCTGTTAGTAGTGCCTGAATGCACTGAATGCTCTCTGGATAGCTGATCCACATTCAAATTTTGTACATTTAATAATACAAGCAGACCCAAATCTCTAACATAAAGATTTCATAACTACAACAGCAAGAAGAATGAAAATAAAAGTTTCATCCTAACAATGAGACCAATATTGAAGATGAAATCTAATGCATTTTAAGTTTAAAACCAGTGGATTTTTGATCATGGACTGCTAGTCTAGCCAGTATTTGTCAAAACCAACAGTTTCTCACTGTTTTTTCTCTAAGAGAGAAAGCACATAAATTACGATTCTATAAAAGACACCCTTCTTGTGTTAAACACATTTAAAACTAATAATTAATAGTGAAACTAAAAAGGCTTATATGTAATGAAATGAAAATCACAACAGTAAATGTCCTAGAATGAAAAGAGGAAGAACAATGTATTCACCATTTTTGTGGCACCATTCCAAAGGCTCTGCACTAATGACGTCTAATCACCAAGGAAAAGACAAGGAAAATATAAAATGATCTGCAGGGTGAAACAAAGGTTTTCAAAATCTTTTTAGAATTTCTCTTGACAGTTTTACAGGGGAGGGAAAAGTGGTTTAAATAACAGGGATTCTTCTCTGAAAAAGGATTCTGCTTATGAGTTCCTCATAAAATCTTTGTCATTCATGGAGGTTTGAGAACCAATTTTTGTGTAAATCATGTGGTGCAACAACATCTCTGATATGTTCGATCTCACCAAAACTACTAGAAGGGGTCCAATACTGCTATCATTAAAATTGCTTAGAGCTTTCACTTTAAAAAGTTAAATGATTCTACATTACAATAAAAGTATTATCAAATCATTTTGTGTGTTTTCATTACACTGGAATTTTTAAAAAAATTATGCCATTACTGTATTCAAACCTTTCTAAAAGCTCTTTTAAGCAACTTACTATACTTATAGTCAAAAAAGTAAAAATATCCAATAAATCAAACAAATTTAGATGAATATTTTACCTTGAAAATATGACCCCTATAATCAATTGGCAGGTTTTACTATTTCAATTTTATCTTTGCAAAGTTACCAAAACCCCAGAGGATTAGGAAATCAGTCTTAACAGCTGTTGATACATCTCTGGATGCATTTTAGGACACTATTATTAAAGTTATTAAGACTGATACAATTGCACTTATGTTTCTTAACTACAAATATTATTAAAAATAATACACAAAGTCAGAATTATTTGCTACTAGAGGTATGGCTGGAGTATTACAGTATCCTCCCCAGCCCAATTACAATGATTGAATACTCACTCAAAAAACTCTAACCAAGTATTCCTCACCTGGAAAGAAAATTTAAAAAATTCTAGATTAAACTATTTTTCTGGATGCTAAATAAGCACGACTTTTCCTTATGTGGAAAAGAGCCCCCTCTCTTAATCTTGACTCGGAGACTTATTGGGTCATAGTATATGCAAGACCTTAAAATGGTTGCAATAATAATGATCTCATAAGTGGGTTGTTAGACTAATTTGCTTTATTTTCAGGTACTATGAGACCATCACCTCGACACTATAACCACCCTAAAACATTCTTAAAGTGGTTATTTTTGGAAGAAAAAGTATTTTAAAAGTTGGTTGGGGTTTTTTAATAAATCAGTCTCTTGTTTCAGGGTATTTATTGATATGAAAAGCAAATTACTTTTAAAATGAATGCTTTCTTATTAAAAATGTCCATATTTATTAATTCAGTGGTATTTCTTTCAAGCCTTACTAATAATTATGAAGTCAATACATTTTTGTATCTAACAGGCTGAAAAAGTCCAAACTATATTGATTATGGGAAAGCTACAGCTGCTTAGATTATGCTCATAGAAATAATTTATTGTAATCTAACAAGTGAAGATTAAAATATCCAGAATGGTCACATACTGAAAGTGAATTTAAGTAGGTGAAATGTTGTGGATATAGGATGCTACCTGAATTTTACTAAATGCCAATTACTATCTAGTCTTCAGTCTCCTCTATTCATACAGCAGGACATAAATATGCAGAAAATAAAAATTATTTCTGAAAAAATAATAAACTATCATTTTCTGTAAGGTGTTTTAGGTAAATTCAGTAACTTTAAGAAGGCATTAAAATCCCTTTAGAATAGCTTAAATGAGTCTTTACCTTTTTTAAGAAAACGGCAACAACAAAAAATACCACAAGACTTCAGGACTAGAGGAGACTTTCTGAATTTTACTTTTTGTTTTATTACTTTAATTCACATCACATAAATCCCCTTCTAAGTTGTCAAACTGGAGGCAAAATGTATGGGTGGTGGCTATTGGTTCCAGTGCTTCTACTAGAACAGTGTTCCAGAACTCTTTTCTCTGTATGGTGAAAAGTTTCTTTTCCATAGTTCGTTCACCCTAACCTTAGTTGCATATTACCATATTTAAAACTCTTTTAAAGAAATATGACAGATATTTCTTCATTCCTGAAGTTGGCTTTTTGATCCACATTGCACAGAGCAATCCCAACATTTCAGCCTGTATTCACCTTTTCTGGAGGAAACTTTCTTGGACTTTTATAGCATAAAAATGTATTCAGAATTTACACAACTTCACTGTAGGTGTATAGCAAGCATGCCAAGCTATCAGTCACAGTCAGAACAGGGAGACACCTTCACTTAGGGCACCAGTACTAGAACCCTGAATCTTTCAGCAGAACCTATATGGAGCACATTTCTAATATGCCAGCAATCCACCAGAAATTAGGTGGATTGCATATCTCTATTACCCCAGATGATATCTCAAAGATATCTTTCAAAACTGAAATTTATTATTTCCCAATTTTAATTGGAAACACAGTTTTAAATTTAAGATAGTATCTTACTTTTCCCACCTATGTTATATTTCTGGTCATTCGGTTATACTAAAACACTGTGACCAGCACACTGAGCTTCTCTTTTCCTTTTTTATTTAGGTGATGGACATAAGGCAAAAAAAAATTAATGCTGTATTTTCTATATCAACCCTGTCCAACAGCCCAGCCCTCTTGTAAACCCTATCTTCCTATTTTGTTTTTCGTGGGTGAAATACATCCCCCCTGTTGCTATGGAAGGCCCAGAGTTTAGCATTTTTTCTTCCTTACCCAGAGTATGGGTCAGTCGTTTCTAATCAAGAGATATTTTTCTGCATACACCAACATCAATCACAATTTGCCTCTGGATTTGCATTATTAATTCCCCTTCAAATACTATACCCTCAAAGAGAGGATTTTCATGGTATCATACTCTGTTCTTGAAACAGAAATACACATTGTTTTTCCTATGACTCCACTCTAAATCTTCTATTAAGAAATATTTCACATAAATTCGGAAATTTGATTATTCTTAAGCATCAAGTCCACAGCTTTCTGCACACTAAATTACAGCTGCATCAATTTAGAAATCGCTTCTGCAAGTACACAGTTAATTTTGATTTTTTTTTATTCTCACATGTTGGGTTACTATATTGGTTCTCTTCAATACTGTGGAAGCTGTCTTTCCTATTAGACAAAAAGTATATTTATTGAATAAATGGATTTACTGTGAACACTTGTGGGAAAATCTCATTCTTCATTTATACTTCAAATTCTTGGTAAGATCCTTGAAGCATATCGATGTTGCTGAAACACTGTACATTCCTTTTGTACATATTATTATTATACAATTGCTTTTCAAAGCTTGACATAATCAAGCAGTAAAACACTGAAGTAGTGTTTAGTAAATTTTTCACCATTAATTCTACTTCATAAGACCTTCACCTTTCTGTTTAAAAAAAAATATTAGAAGCATAAGAAGGCATAAAAAGACCTAGAACATCAAAGTGGCAATTGTTGACAATCTCCTTCCACAATACGATGGACTGGTATGATTTTCCACCCCACTGTGTGATTGCTTTTTCATCAGCACATATACTCACATGCTGTTCTTCTGTAGCATTACTGTGTACTGTGTGATCATTTGTATCATTTTAACACTTTTTAACACTTTACATGAATAAATCCCAAGTGCTGGCAAACTAAAACTAACACCTATGTTGATCTTGGTATACATTCAGATTAGCTGGCTCCTCACATCCCCAGTAAAGTCAGCTTGCTTGGTAAAGCAACTGGACAACTATGACATCATAAAATAACGTCTAACAATTAGAAAATGTCAAGAAAATAGTTCAATTCACAAAGCAAAATTGATCTGAAAGGTATGTGAAGAAATCAGCTCTAGGAATGCCATGAGTGGCTATGGAGAGAAATTGAAATTTCGTGTGCAAAGTTTCACACGCTACTATTATCTGAAAAACCTTCATTGTTTAGTCACAGAACTTTGGTTTTGTCCAAAAATTGTCTTGACTTTATAATTGCCTGATGAAAGGAAAAAGCATTGTCTGGAAAAAAAAAAATTAGAAAGAAAAAATAGTTTCCTTAATAAATTAACTAGAGACAATTCTGAAATATCTACCCCCATCTAGAGCAATCATAGAATATTGTGTTTAGTTGCTTTTCCTGCATTGGTAATTTCTAAATCGAAAAAAAAGGAGCATGTTTTTCAAATGCAAGAGTATCAGGAGAGCCTTATTTGAATGGTGCAATCATAATTAGGGCCCTGCCTGGGAGCAGACCCTTTAATAGAGCTGCACACTGAGTGGGGAACCATTCACACTTTCCCTCTCAGCTCTTCATGAGCTTTTCTGGGCAATGAGCCAGCTGGTAAGAGAATCAGGCTGATCCAACCTGTTGCAAGAGCCTGGAGAAGCAGCTTAAGGGAACCTCCAGCTCTCAGCTCTGCAGTAGAACTACTCACACAGTCCAGAGAGGAGCAGTCGCAGCCGTGCGTGTTGGCTGCGCTGGGAGGGACAGTAGCGGGACAGAGCTTTCCAGCTGCTCAGGAAGGCAAATCAACTTCTCAGTAGTCCTGGTGTCAGACAGGCTGCAGATTCTACTAGGAGGGAAAGAGGAGTTTGCCAGTCTGCCACATAAAAGCTACTGTGAAAAGACCTAGACACTATCTCTGAAGGTTTGTCTTTCTGAATCTGAATGAAGAACTGGACTGTGTGTTCTCTCTCCACTCCTAGTTCTCTAGAAGTACCAGAATCAGCAAGAGAGAAAGGGGGAAAGGAAAGACATTCCAGTGATGTAGGTAATAATTCGTGGACAGTCACAGTAACAGATTGACACATCAGATTCTGCACAGACATGTGTTCAACATTAAAATGTCTCCTGAAATCCCTAATCACATAATAATCCTAATTAGTATTCTGCACATTCAATACCTGTAAACAGAACTTGCATAATAGTTCTTTCCTCTGAATCCAAAATATTTTATAATATTGCAACAATATTGTCAGGATAAAGAAGTAATCTCTGCGTCAGCTAGTTGTTTATGGGGTTTTTTGTCTCCATTAGATACAGATGAATCCATTATGTGATAATTTCTGTTAAAAAACCTGCTAGTTAAAATATTCCCATTTTACAAAAATCACACATAAGGTTAGCTGGAATATTTTATACTCCTGAAAATTGCAATAGGACATGAGATAACACCTCAATACTAACTAGTGCCACTTTCTTAGTAGATGTATGTTTTTAATACTGGAAGTTTTCAAGAATAAAATGTGACTTAAAGTAAATCTGTTATTAAAAGATTTTACAGCAAGATGAAATGTTGCAAAATATGGGTTTTCATGAGTAGAAAAGGTTGTCAAATATAGGACATAAGTCTTTGGAGCAAGTTCCATCTATATAAATAAGAACTTCCCAGCAAGTTTGTGATAACGACATTCCACTGAAAATGAAAGAAAGATTGTCCTGTTTTTTTCTTTATATTGTATTTATACCTCTTCCATTAAAGAAGAAGTATAAATACAATATAAAGAAAAAAACCTTCCTGTTTTCTTGTAAGCTTGAACATGTCTATTTCTCCTTTCCCTTCCCCCTACACCTTACGTAAAAATAACTCCTTGCCTTCTTTCCATCTCTTGGGGTTATCCTTGTCTTTAGAGTGGGTATTAGTGATGCAAATTTCTGCACGTCAGAGGATAACTGCATATTCCTCCGAATAGACTTACAAGGGAAAATGGGACTTACAATTTTCCAGCAGCTATCTTCCAAATTTAATTTACCCCAAGCCTCAATGTTTGCTTATATGTAGGCCACACATTTCCTCTAGAATTATACTCGAGAGGGAGAAAGACTGTTTATCACTACTCTCCTCTTAGACTACATATTATGCATTTGCATCTTCTCTATCAGTGTTTTCTACCGTGTACAAAATCCTCCTACTTCTTATGGTTAGCAGCATGCATTAGATAAACAGAAATATGTAACATGCAGTTTATGGAAAAAGAGTTTTAAACCAGTTAGATTTATTTCTATTTATGTTCACTGTAATGCAAAGAAAACTCTCTAAGCTACAACCACAACAAGTTTTTTTGCTGTTTTTAAAACAGCACTTTTTGACTGACATTAAGCATGCACGGTTGAAGTCAAAGTGCATTAAATCAGAGGATATAATTTAAAAGCAGTGGGGTTTGCTTCTTTTTCCCCACATTCCCTATTTCTTATCTCCCATCAACTCCTTATATATGTTTAAAAAAGTAACTAAAGGTTACAATATTAATGATATGTTTGCTTATTTATTATGTGCAATGAATTTTAAACTCAGGCCCACATGAAGATCCAAAGGGAGATGACCAAACTAGGAGAGAGTAAAGCAAGGAGAGTAGGTTAAAAGAGACTATGAATATCTTTTTATGCTAAATTTTTGCATTTTGAATGTCTTCAAAAAAAAGTGGTTCTTCTTATGTTAGGCATCAATGAAATAAAAATTAAGTAATTAAACTTAAGTATATACTTTTCCCAATTTTTATCAAATTACTACACTTCAGTGAAGTGCTTATGCTAAATAAACAAAGCTTACCATAACAACTCAACACTCCATACAGCATGATATTTATACAACTGGCTTGGTACACACTGAGCTTAACCCTTTGATTCCAGGAGTCATGATTTCATGACATGCCATCCTCTTACAGAATGCATTAGTACTGATGTTGAAACAAGAAATCTCCTAGCCTGAAGGAAAAAAAAAAACCTAACCAATTCATTGTAGAGATATATTAAACTATAGGGCTGAAGATAATTACCTATTTTTTCTAATCGACATAATGTTCACAGTCTGACTCTATGAAAATAAACTACTCCTTTAGAGACATTAGTGGGAATAGAAAAAACTAGGCAAACAAATAGAATTACAACTGTGCAAATCACCACGCTATGCAGACAACATGGATAGATTAGTCTAAGGTTAGAGACTGTCTACCTGGAAGTGAAATAATTGCAATGCTGTACACAAATACCCCCCATGGCAGAAAACTGACAACATTTACCTTTGGGTTATGCTTGTGTTCTCATAGTTCTTGAAGAACCCCAAGTCCCACTTGTGATTGTAAATGTAAAATGGAAATAAAGCTGCCAGTATTAAAACTCAAGCTAGATGATACCAGGTTCTCCAGTGGCTCTAAGGGCAGTGACTTTCTCCCCTAGGAAAATGAACCACATGTTCTATGAGCCAAGGTGACATTTCCCCCTGTTATACCTACTGTAGATATTTGGTGATAGGGAGAGAAATCCTTGAAAGCAATTAGTAAGCTTCACCATGAATTACTGTTATAACAAATTCTACAGGAAAAAAAATATTCAGAAAGGAAAAATGGTACTACAAAAATCTTAACTTTACTACAGCAATATTTTACTGGATGCACAGTAAAATAGTAAATGCTATTATCTCATCATATTCAGGTTAACATTACCCTCAACTCTCATCAAAAACCCTCCATAGCTATTTTGCAATATGTCATTAATCAATGTATGTACTGATTGGATCCATTCAATTGGTACATCAGTGTAATGAATGGCATATATAAACATGTTTCAAATACATTTATTCGGATATCTATACATGAAAGTAAAATCACTACCACAACTGGTACTCAAGCTTGTCAAAATGGATGTTTTTCTTCTTCTATTTTACATAAGACATGCTAATGGTTATGCCATCTGCAGTGTGAAACCCAGACAAATGTAAATCAAAGTAATAGTAGATCAAGACAAGCGTCTATCTAAAACTGTAATTTTTGCAGGTATTCTGTTAACTCGCAATCTAAATATAAGCCTCCCATCCCTGAAAATATAGGATAACTACTAGTTAAAGGTAACTTTTGCATCAGAAACTAAAAAAAAAAAAACTTCTGCACTTTTACAATAGATCACATAGCTAGTGGTACATTTGTAAAGGCTTTTCATAAGGATAGAAAAGACACTCAAATTATTCTAGGAAAATTTCAGCAGTTCCCCTAAAGGAATCCTCTCAATAAAGCACAAGAGAACATGATGACTTACCCGACACCCTCTTTTCGCAAATTTGAGGACACAAATTTGAAGGTTTCTTCAATCAGCTTTCAACTGGCTGATTAGCTAGTAGATGCTGTAAGTCACTAAAATACTTGATGCATTATGAAATAACAAAGAGAACACACATAAAAACACCATACACTACATTTCCCCCAAAAAAGATGGCCACTAAAATAAATACTATTTTTTTCCCTCTTTGGCTCATGGAACAATAGAACAGGTTACATCAGACTACAGAGCACAAGAGATGCATGGCAAGGCTTACCTAATAGCCACATTTGCTTGCCAATATGTGAGCTAGGTTTTAAAGGTTTTACTGCATTTTTACTAGATTTATAAATCTATTCTAACATATCAACAGTTGTCAGATTAGTAAATTTCTCTGAAATGGAGGAAATTTGCCATGCACTAATTTAAAAGTATTTTAAAATATGGGGACAAGTCTGTTTTCTTCATCACAAACACAAGTAAAAGTATTTTTGCTTATAACCCTCAATTTTGTCTTAAAAACCTTACAGAAATTTAGCAATTTCTACTGCTAGAAGATTTTCACTAAAGTTACCATTAGATTTGGCATAACAAAATAATAATGCTGCACAATTTTATGACAGTATTTGGTCAAACAGGCATCATGATGACCGAAATGTAAATTTCCACTACATGATGAACAATGGACAGTAAGAGACAGGAATGGAAAAGCTCACAGGACTCAGGTCCATAACCTTTAAACATCCTTTTCACTATAAAAGAAAATCAAAATGTAGTTTGTGCTCATACCTGAATTTACATGATATTTGATACAAAAAAGCAAAGTCTGGAAGCAAATTCCGTTTTTCCTCTCCTTTAAAAATGTACCAAATGAAGTGTTCAAGGCCAATAAGAGACACTGTACACACTGATAATGGAAGAAAAAGTTGGAAACATAAGCAGTAATCTAGGCTTTCAGGAGTATGTAACAATTCTGAAAATAAAATTATCTGCTTTATTTTCTTCTTCCTGCCTCTTAAGTATGACTCATGAGATGCTGACTCCTCCTGGGAAACTAGTGATACAGAACCAATACATCCACCCCTAGCATTTAAAGGGCATCAGGCCAGAGTTAGTATTTTGAGAGTGCGAAAGCACAAGACTCCCTCTCCATCTCATCATCCTCTAGGTTCAGTGCCTCCCAACCATCTTTTGCCTCCAAACATGGTTTTCTATCATTTCACCAATGCCTACCACAAGCAGTGCACCCTCAGACTTCTTTAACCTTGAAAAAATGTTTGTGAATGGATAGAGAATGTGGAAAGACAAGTCCGTAGCTCCTGGACTATGCTGGTTTAAAAGGTGGAGGATTAAAGTAAGAAAAAATATGGAAAACAAATACTGAGGAAATACCACTATTTATGCCTGTTTAAAATAGTTTCCTTATTGCCTGGTGTTTGCCAATTCAGAGACAGAACACAGGGCTAGATGGATCTTGTACACCCCTTGTACAACTCGTTATCTTTCAGAATGAGGAGCTAGCAGAATGAAGTACTTTCACAATATTTATTAAATCAATAATTTTCATGGTTCAACCCTTCAAGGTCATTCATTCCACTTTAAAAACTCAAAACCCCACATAGTTCATAAGTTTCTACCTTTATGACTACTCTTATGTGCAGAAGATATTTGATACAAAGCAAACATGAATTTGCATTTACAAAGCAAAGTCAAGGGTGAAGAGTGGAAAGCTGAGAGGGCCCCAGGACTTAGCCTCATCCAGGACTGAACTATAACCACAGTATGGCAGGATGCAATCATGTCATGTTTTCCTTTTTTCCATTTCCCTTGTCATATTCCTAAATTCTTGTTTCGTTCTGAGCAAATAAATAAAACCTTAAAAGTAAATTTGAAGAGAGCTGATCAGTAATGTGGAACTCTTTGTTGTGTCCAACATTACCCCACCAAGTTTCACAAAGAAAAGAAGACAATGTGAATCACATTCAGAAACTGCACAAGTGAACAAATTTTACAGCATTTCCCTGGTGGAGAAAAAAAAAATATTCTAGTGCCTGGGGTCCTCCATTATGCATGACAAAAACTAAAAATGAGATAAAAAACCCTACTCCATCAGAAAACAGAGGAAATCCTGAGAGAATAAATGCTCACCCAGAAAAATAGATGTGAGGAAGAGAATGGTAGGATTCATACTTTTTCTATTTTCCTGAACAAAATAAAATTGTCTGCAATAAAATGTAATTCAGCAGTTAAGCACCCATACTTGTTTTATATACAAGAGAGAACAAGTTTTGTCAGCAGAATGCAACTTGATAAGGAACTCTGCATTAGGAATAAATTAATTAATACCTCACAAAAATACCACACTGATAAAATTTTCCAAGAAAAAAACCTCTCCTTATGTTTTTACTAATGCATTTAAAATAACTATTCAACAGCAGAACTTCTGTTTACCCATTCACAGTCTAAAGCCCAACAAAATTCTAATGTGGAATTTCGTGACATATGGTTTTCTTTAATAACGGCAGAAGCAGCTTTCATAATTTCCTGCACTTGTGTTGGTAAGTTTCTGAGCACTTCTCTGTCACTTAGATATAGTACCTGTGAGGTATTTAGCTTTTTTTTTTTTCCATGGATACTGTTTTGCTCCTAGTCTTAACATGGTTTTATAATTTAAACCATGTACGTATAAAAATCACATACCAATTTTCTAACATGTCTATAAAGAATTAATGTACCACAGTTACTGAACTCAGACATTTAAGCATGTACAGCCACAATAGGCTTTTGTATCCTATAGTGATTTTTTCCTGTGAAGTCAACAGCAAGAAGCCTGTAACCTGTAGCATGTGAATATGCACATACAAGGCATTAGAGGACAGGCATTGACACACATCCCCTCGTGTGAGTGAGCACGGCACTCTTCCCTGAGATTAAGGTCCCAAAAGCAAGGAGACTTTACTAACCTGTAGTGGTCTCTGTTTCTCACTGCCCTTAGGAGATTTCAGTCCACTTGTCTGTTGCTGTAAAAGCAGCTGCCTTGCTGCCTGGAGTGCCTAAAAGTTAAAAAAAAAAAAAAAAAGTAAATAAATTCAACCAATTCCTAGAAAGAAATCAGTTACTCACTGCTAATGTTAGGTAAAAGTCCAATTAAACAAACAAAATCCCCTCCTATTTGATTTGTATTTGCTAGATTTCAGACTTCAGGGGTCTTGATGGTTTGTTTTTCTGGGGTTTTTTTGTTTGTTTGTTTTTTGGGGGGGGTTTTGGGTTTGTTTGTTTGTTTGTTTTTTGGGTTTTTTTGGGGTTTTTTTTAACTTGAAACATTAAAAAATATTCTGCAAGTACATATATATAGGACTTCACTAGAATTTATGGATGTACATGAAATCCTGCAGGAAATAAAGTTAATTTGTTTGAAGTGCTTGAAGAGGAAAAATCATAAACTGCATCAATAGCCTCATTTCCACAAGGAACTTGTCTTTGAGTGTTCAACTAAAATGCCCACTCCCTGGCAAATTATCATTCAATTTGCATTTTCATATTACAATTTGAAGTAAAAGCAAGTAGACTTCAAGTGTTACCAGAAGCTGTAATTAAATTTGACAAATCAACATCAGATTATCTTGAAAGTGAATTAATAAGGATATTCATTGAAGATTAAAAACACTTTTTGTACTTACAATTCAAGGAGAAACCTCTCCTTTGACAAAAAAAAAAAGAGTGCAGCTTTAACGCCAAATAAAAATGAGTGGTTTTAATTTGCATTCTTAGGAAAATCAGAGAACAAAGAAATTATTACTCAACCAACCAGATCAGGCTCAGGGATGACAGTATCCCAATCAAAACAGAAGATGTTTTCATTTATTTTACATTTTCATTCCAACTCAGCCAAATACAGTTAAACATATGAAATGTAAACAAACATTCCACTTACATGAAGAATGCTAATCTATATTATTTTTCCCCATAAAATTATTTTTAAATGTCGAGGGTTATAAAGTGGTACTTATTTAGAAATAAAAATAATAAAAATAAACCAAAAAACCTGATTCAAAACATTTCCACTGAAACCACCTGGAGAACTCATTTTTTTCCCCTTAGAAAAATCAGCTCAATAAATAGCAGTTATAGCTTTACAATACATCACACTATTATTTCTGTTATTAAAACCTACTGTAGATGGAATGTACTGCAATAAATGCCATTTGATCAATGTTCCCTAAAATAATAAAGATTCTTGACTGATAAAGAAAGGTACAATTTTGATTAGACTCAAATGAGCTGGTTTTTAAGATAGTTTCTAGTATCCATGACAACAGTTGCTTTGACAAGATGTGCATATGGCATTACACTGCCAGCTGGTGTGAACAATGTTTGAACTACTGCATTGAGATGCTGAGCAAACAGAAAAAGTTGCCACGTCTTAACCCTCAGGGAAGGCAGTCATCCCCTGATCAATTATGAAAAGACAGAGAGAGGGCTGCTACAGTCTGGCTCCAAGCAAGTTTTCTGAGAAGGCAGGCAGACATAGAAAACCAAAGTAAACAAAGTGAATGCACTAGTACCATCTCCTAACAACATTGATTCGTCTCCCCATAGAAGGCCCTGGTACAAAGTTTGCAGAGCAGACTTTTAACATTTGGAGACATTCCCACAACAATCCCTGTATTGTTTCATCAAATTCTCAAGTAATTACAGGTCAGCTTTACAAAGAGTATACATTCCTCTGAACCTAAGCAATGAGATGCACAGATCTTCTCTCTGCCAAAAATAAACAGAAGTTAACATATTTAAAAGTGTACTTGAAATATTTTGTTACCAAGGAATCACTGGGTCCATGATCTCTACTGCACTCACAGTTCTTGAGCATATCCTAAAGGACAGTCCTTCTCTGCCTGAGATCAGAATTAAATGTATCTGTTGATTTCAGAGGCACCAGGATTTGGTCCCAACTTTTTGCAGTGGTTTTAAGCAAAAACAGATTAAAAGCATGAACAGAAGATCTTTGGCAAACTTATATTCCTTAATGTCTAGTGCTCTCCAAAAGGAAAACTTGAACGGAAGCAAGAGAACTCCGGCACTCGTGAATTCACAAGAGACTGTAGAGGAAAACTAACCTCACCACTTGCTGTGATACTGCCAAGAGAATGAGAGACCTGGAGTAAGAGGAAATGGAAAAAAACCAAAACATAAAGACTATAATCTTTTATTTTTGGCAGTTGCAGGAATCCTAATCTTCCTCAGAAGCAAAGTCCTCATATCAATACAATAAAACAAGCAAGTAAGCATCTGGTAAAGCTGTACATTTACAGTACTTGAAAATTAGAGAATTATAGTCTGCTGTAGCTTAGATTTAATCTAGACAGTATGATTTCAAATTGTGTCTAGCACACTCCTGTGGAATGAGCCTAAGAAAGTATGACTTCCTACAGCTAACTTCAAAAAGAGTCACACTTCATGAAAAAGCAAGGCAGCACAACAGGATATGCTTGCATAAAAGGCTCTACTACTTAAACTATTTTGATTCATATGTGCTGGTTGGGATATTTCTAAAGGAGTAAAGGCTTATCTTTTAATACAGAATGTCTTACAAATCATGACTACCTGAATACTTCAGTGATCTTATTGTGGCAGTTTAGATTATTGTAAACACAGGAGATAGAAGGAGAACAGAAAACAATTTCAAGAGATCAGAGATGATTTAAAACTCATAAGGAGAAATCACTGTCAGCCTTTGTTCTTAGAGCAGTCATCATATCGTATTTTTTTCTCCCAGTGTGCTGCTTAACTTTACATTTTGCTACACAGTAAACAACCTCCCAGAAACACAGTTAATTTCAAACCATTAGTACTGACATTATTCATAAGTGAAGATCAAGACACTGTAAAACATTAGTTCTAAAAATTCATTTGCAGCTATTAAATCTTTGCAAAACAAACTGACAACTTTAAAGTATCTTACAAAATTCATGGTTTAACATCTACACTTACATCTATACACCCATCCCATGTATCATTTATAAATTTCTCTGACAGTAACTCATTATCTAAAAACAGTGTAATGAAGACAAAGTAACAGACCCTTATAAATCTGGCAGATCAAATTTACGTTGAGTCCCACCTCAAGTTAAGTGCAGAAAGAACAGATTCTAGGGCAGTCAAAATTGTATATAGTTTCCAATAACATTTGTTTCATATTTAGTAGGAACTTTTCCTTAATTATCTAAATTAGTAAAACTATTAAAAAAATTTTGATGTATACAAAAGCAATAAAAAGAACTGAGGATTAGAAATTATTTTAATTGCATAAATGAAAATCATTATAATGCTTAAAGTAATGGCTATATACAAAGGAAAATTTGGGCATATGGTTTCCAGAAGTCATTGTATCTTCTAGTAAAATATTTATTGGGAACATTACTTCTTAATATTTACTACAAAGCTTTGGCATAGCTAAAACATAAGCAGAACAGAAATGAAAATAATTGCATATAACTCGCACTATTAAAGTTGATAAATTGCCGTAGATTTTGCCATTTCTTGGCAATACTACTAGGAGATATAACTTCCTATAATTTTGTATTCCAAACCCTTCTATTTGATGTATGTATGATTCAAAATTATTTTTAAAGTCTTACCATTTTAATAAAGTGAAAGCTGTCACCTAAAGACAGTAAACTTACTACTCTGGTTTTTAGAAATTAAATATATGTGTATTTTTAGGAAACAGATGTCACTCATATCCTTCCTTTAAAACCAGGAATGTTTAACCTATCAGCCTGTTGCATTTGAGACGTTAAAATGAAAAATGACATCTATGCCCATTAATATCGTCAATGTATAAACAGCACAGCGTGACACATTCTTGAGAGCTGAAGGCTACAAAATCTCTCTGAAACATAAATAACAAAGCACTCAGAAGGATATTTGATGTTGATATTCATCTCTGAGAAAAACACTGCTGCCTGGGCTTCTTATGAAAATAGATGCAGCCCAAATGGATCTCCTGTAATTGGTTTCAGATAGCGAGGTCAAAAGAAATATGATACAAGAAACTATTATGTGGAACAGGCGAAACAAGAATGTTTATACAGGCACTCCCTATTTATACTGACAAGAGGTGTATACTCTGCAGATAACCAAAACACTTGCCAGTAGTCAACCAGATTCTTTTCTTTTCTAATTCTGAGTCCCGATTTTATTTTTTTCAAATGACTGCATACCCTAACATTCCTGCTGAACACAAAATAAGTTTCTGAACATATAAGTTTCCAAATGGCTGAATATGTCAAACGAGAGTCATCTCACTGGTAGCGCTATGCAACCGAAACATATCAACATGCTAAGCTGGATTTAAGGCCAAAGACTGCTCTGCACTGGCTGAATAACAAGTTAACGAAATGATTACATAGCTACATTTATTATAAAAAACACTTCAGGAGAACCTCTGACCCTTTATAACCTGCTCAGGGCCTATTCTCTGGCTGGCTCCCAACAAGAATCCCAGAATTACCCACAGTTGTACAAAACCCTGAAAAGATAGTGACTGAAAGACAACATTGCTCAACTCTTCCTAGTAGCACTCAAATGATATTGCTCAACCTTTTTCTCTCACTGATTGTGTTTGCCCAGAAAGTTCTCTAATGAATATCAGAGTCAGTCAGCACAGCAACTTATAGAGTAGCAAAGCAGTTAGCACTATTTAAAGAATCTTGAATTTATGATCTAGCTCCTTTCCAGCAGCAGTCTCTCCAGAAGCCTCGATAGAGAAGGCAAACTCCCATTTTCCCCACTAAACAAAAATCTTTTTTCTCTAAGCCACACAAAGAAAAATGAGGACAAATGTGCTACACCAGAAAGTCCGCCTGTATGTAACAGAAATCCAAGCCACATAACCTGTCTGATTTCACCTGCAAGAGACAGACTGAACAATTTTTAAAGTATTTGCCTATAGAAGTAGACCAGATAGCTAAGGCTATTGGTGCCTATCTCAAGGAATATATTATCTAACAAAACTAGGTGTTCCCTAAGAAGGATTTCACGCAATTAACCTAACATCAGACAATGCCAATACTCAAACAAAAAAAAAAAGGTTTTCTGTCTTTTGAATTTAGATTAGGGTGCCTTGCCTAGTAGTAGAACATAAATCTGGAAGAGATTACAATGTTTGAAACTATATTATGCTCCAGAAGAACAGGCAATAGTCTTTGACAATGTATTACAATCCCAAGTACTCCTACCACCAGGCTGCTAGACAGGACGACAAGAAGTGGTAGTGCCCACCAAATGCAGCAGTAAGCCCAACCTTACAGGGTGGGATTAAGTGAACACTGAATATGTTTGAAAACATTTACTACATTAACACTACAGGAATTTGTGCAAATGTTTGTCTGCCTCTTGGATCCCCACACTGCCCAGCTTTTCCAAGGCCGGGAAAATTCTCCACTTGCTCAGGACAGCAACTCTTCGTGCCTGGGGAATTTCAAAATAAAACAGCAGAGCACATCGAAGGTTGAGGGCAAGTAGGGAAAGACGTTCTCGATCACACTTTAACTTACATTCTTCAAGTGCTTCAGCTCAGAAAACATAAGACTATCTCAGCATATGGCTCTTGTTTCCTTGGAATAAAAGCACTTTGTGGTTGGTTTGTTGGTTGGTTGGTTGGTTGGTTGGTTGGTGGCAGGGGGGATGGTGTATGTGTGTGTTTTGTTTTCTTAGGCTGTTACTGCCAGTTTCAGTATACTGAGGCTCTGATTTTAATTCAGATTTGTGGTCTTCCCTGCAACACAAATGCCACTGGAAGAAATGATCTTCAATCTACCTGAGCTTCTGTTCTATCCTGATGTTATCCAGGATTAATTTTCAGTTGAAGAGAAAAAGTAACAGTAATAAAGTGATAAATGCAACATGAAGTCTTATAATGCTGTTTAATAAAAGGAAATTAATCACATAATTGTCATAAACCTATTTTCAAACAGCAATCTATCAGAGAGAAATTATGCATCTGTAGTTATTGACCTTTCATTTCACCATGACTGATTTGTAATTAGACTAGTTTTGTGAAAAATAATACTTAATTACCAGATTTTTTTTCTCACTCTAATTGTTTTGCATTTTTTTTGTTGTTGTCTGGTTTTTGGTTTTTATTTGGTTTGTTTTTTCTGTTTTCTTTTTGGTTTGTTTGTTTTTTGTTTTGTTTTTTTGGGGAGGTGGTTTTTTTTTTTTTTTTTTTTTTTTTTTTTTTTTTTTGTTTTTGTTTTTGTTTTTGTTTTTGTTTTGTTTGGTGTCTTCCTTTTTTCTCCTGTGCGAAGGATGAGAAATAAATACAGGGCACTAGTAATTAGCAGTTTACATATTTCATTTTCTGAAGCCAATTTAGCTTCTCTCCCTTTAGTCCAATTTAATAGATTCTAAATACTTTTGCAAAAACAATTTTTAATTTTCCCTGTCCATTATTTGTCTGACCAAGAACTAGAAACAAAACACCCATAACAGTTACATGCTTCAATTCCTGGCGGCATTCACAGGAATGTCTTCCCTGTAGACATAGTCTGCATTGGTCATTAGGGCTCCATGTCAGACCATGCATAACATGGTGCCTGACAGCAAATCCAAATGCTTTCTCCAAAGCTCAAACCAGCTGAAGAATGCAAATGTCAAGGGTTAGGCGAGATGGGGGCTCACAACACCAAAGTTGTGCTCAAACCTGACAATCTCCTTTCTTTCATCCCACATGCCTGAACTTAACTTTGCTTTTGTACACAAAGAAGCAAACAATATACTCTACTTCTTTCCTACTCCTTACATTACACAACGACTAATTGAATTTATGATTTTTTTTTAAAAAATGCACACATAAAAAGCCAGCAGTCCAAGCTCACAAATATTCTGATACTGCTATATTCTTCCATGGGAGGTGATTTTTAAAAGACTGGAACATGTAACAGCTAAACAGGAGAGCTAATCTCTTAGTTCTACACAAAAAGAATGTGGTAACGGTGGTATGTGCCAGACTTTCACATGAAAACTGGTATAATCTATTTCTAATGAAAATCTGCTAACTGATATATAAAAGCTATTTAAGTTTGCAGGCAAAGAACAACAATCAATACAGCTATCCCATGTGTGAAGCCAAAAAAAAAATCCTTAAAATTATTAGAATTTAATATAATATTATGCATATATGGTAGAAAGTATATATATGATTTGAAAGGAGTTGGTTAAAAAATTACCTTCTTTCAAGTCTGTCTATTGCAGACATTCCCTTATTGGCTGTGAAACCTACTTTCAATTAAAGCAGTCAGAAACAAAGTAATGTTGACTTAGGTAGAATAACAGATGATTTGATAATTTATAAATAAGAAAGGAACTCATGCAAGTTAAATTAAGGGTCGTCCCATGTGTATTAAGATCAAAATTCGGAGCAACTTTGGGAGTGGAAAGAAAAGAGTATCAAAGGAAGCATTGTAACTGTTAGAAGGCTGTTAGAAAACAGTTTTAACTGATAGAAATCTGAAAGGAAATTCTAAAATTGAAGACACTGAATTAATCACTGTCCAATTTTTAATCAAATTATTAACAAAAAATCATCACCAAGATATAAATTAAACCAAGAAGTGGGGCAGATACAAACCAGAAGGAAGCATGCACTCAAACATTTTGTTCTGGCCAACAGCAAGATTCCCAGAATAGAATCTCAAGTTTGAGAGGACAGATCTGAGGACTGATTAGTTTTGTTAAGTAATACAGGGAGGTAAAAAAACATGAAAAGAACAAATGCCAAAACAATTTTACCCTAAAATAGCCCTAGCTATTTAGAAGTCAGAATGAACTATGTCTATCTTTACAACTTATTTTCAATTAAATTGCATTCTGCACTCACTGGTAAAGGAGAGCTGACACAAAGTATTAGAAGCACAGATTCCTCATTTGGATACCCTCCTTGCAAGCTAGTAACCAAAACTACCGATCAAAGAAAATGGATCTACATGGTACCAAAATCAAATAAAATTACAGTAATTATACTAATCAAACTCTCTCAACCAATCCAAGTGTGAGAAATTACACATCCATTGAAGAGTCACTGATTGAAAGGGCTCCAAATATTTGAATGATAACTATTTGACTTACCACTGCCCTTACAAATCCATATCTAGAGGAATGAGTGAGACTGTAACCATGAAAGGAAATATTATCAAGATGATCATATCAGGCTTTTACTGTATGGGAGGAAGGCACAAAAGCCATTATTGAAATATCCAGTTGATTATTGGTGGAGAAGAAAAAGGTTTCACATTTGATATTATAAATTTAAAGGGTGTTTTAAATAGTTTTAATAGTTCTAATTATTGACTTTTAGTTCTTACAAGAGCATAATTTAAAGAAATCTTAAATTTAATACATATAGCTGTGATGAAAACCATGCATTGAAGACATTAAAAAATCCTGTCATATTATTATGATAAAAGCAACTGGGATAATAAATAGAAGTGTCATATGCAAAACTGGTATTTTCTCTACTTTCCTCAACCTTCTAAAGACTCAGTTAATGAAATGTACCCCCAGCTTGAGACACAATGGTCCAAAGAGATGGACCTTTTTACCAGTAACCACGTAAGAATGGTAATAACAATGTCACTGAGAAAATCCAACATATGGGATAGCAGAAGTCTAATCATAAAAACAGGTATAAATCCCAACCCTAAAGCAGTAACAGTCATCAGCAAGTTTTTGCACAGAACAAATTATTTGTATTCCATGGGAAGGACAAGCAAAACCAGCCTTAAGCTGAATCCAGGGAGATTTAATTAAATTTAAGAAGAAACTTTCCAATAGTAGAGTAGTGGAGGAGTACAATAAATTGTGTACATGCTGCAAAATCATTATTGCTGAACTTGTTCAAGAAGCATCTTAAGGTAAGAGCACTGATTCTGCTCTGGGACAGAGAAGATTTTAGAAGTGTCTCACAGCCCTGTTTTATTTGATTGTGTGGCTCCTGTGAAAGCATGCCAAGTTCGGATTACTGTGATGCCTAGCACCTTGCTGCATTTCAAATAACACCATGTTCTCATAAACTGAGTATCATGAGTATCTTTGGAATTTTCTGACCTTACATGACCAATTTTGTGTTTATGAGACTGTCCTTGAAATTTTGGAGTGAACAGAGAAATAGTGTATAGAGAACAGGAGATGGCTTAGAAATAAATTCTGATCAGGATTCTTGTGTTCTCACCTCCAAGTATGCGCAAAACAGTAGCAGAAAACAAGACTTTCTTGTTATTGCAATTCTTCCTAGAAACAAGAGATGTGGCTGAAATGGAGAACTAAGAGAAGAGAAAGATAAGGCAAGAATGAGCGTCCAAAGCACCACCAGATTAGCCTAAGTCAGACATCTTCACAAATTTGGAAAAAAAAAAACCAAAAAAACCCAGCCTGACCCATATTTGGTCATGTTTTTCATGAACTAATTTGATCCAAAGTCACTATGTAATCTCACCCACATTAAAAATCATTCTATATTGCTAAAGCTAATCAGCTGAACTGAAATCCTACTGGGCATAATTTTTGCTTTTTCTTATGGATATTTTTGTGATGCTTTCTAAAACTTCAGTTAACATAATCTAAACTAATGGGAATATATTCAATAAAAGAATGATATGGGGAAGAAACAATAAACATGATCGTAAACAGGCAATAGAACAATAGCCATTTTATTTGCAATCTTTCAAGGCTTTTGAGAAACCATGTTTTGGAGACAGAAGTGGACTTTGGTCTGCAGTTAAAAATACAAAAAAAAAAAACCAGTAAAAACTTGTCTTGATATGAGATAAAGAAGTAAATTATGCTAATAGCAGCCCATTTCTAGACAGTAAACTTATCAATGGTGGCACTGGGCAATAGTTCCTAATGTGCTGAAAACAACAGGTCTGATCTAAACTCCTTGGAATAACTCTGGCCACTAATATCTGGTACTAAGTGCAGACAGTGAGACTCCAGAGGAACCTCTGTTCCATGATCACAAATTAGTTTATATGTTTCTATAAAACATATATTTTATATGTCTATATAAAACATGTAAGTGCTATCTGCACTTGTGGCTTACTCTGACCTGCTTGAATTATTACAATTTCATCTTTTGTCTTGGACTGCTTATCTACCTTTTAACTTTTTGCGCATTTCGTGATGATCTAGCAGGCACAATCCAACACACGAATCTCTGTCTCCGATGAATACCAATCTTCAAGTTCTTGCTGTTGTTGGCAAATGGACTGTATGTTTTAAAGGGTATAGCCTTAACAGTCCATGTAGACAGTGCTACTGAGAAAGCATTCTCCACTTTGGGGACTTTTAAGAGTGAAGATTATAAAAAGAGTGAAATGACAAAGAGCTTTAATTTTAAGCTAAAATTCAACTATGGAGAGACTGTCCTCGGGCTCCTCATCCCAGTTTCAGTCCTTGTGAGGACATCCAGTAGGAAGTATATTCTTTATGATTAGAAACTTGCATGGATGAAAAAGAGAAGACCTGAAGGTATTAAAATTGTTTTGCAGAAGAGGAATAAAGGTATTTTGCAATTCCCAGGGCATTTAGATGCTGGAGAACCGATAGCAACTGTGCAAGGAATTCCCAAGTAATATGCATGAGCAATGCAACATGTTAGGCATTTGAATTAAAAGGTAAATGTTTCTATCATACTTCATCAAGCTCACCCAGGAAAAAATTATCCTTTTTATACTGCCTTGGCATCTACAGTAATCTTCCTAAACAGTAAGGTAATCAAGGAATTATAATCATAAATATGCTCAGGGGCATTATCACCTTTAAATGCATTTGTAAAAGCAGACACACCCCATTATGTTGATGCCAAGCACATGTAATACTTCACATCAGTTAAAGTCTCTTCTGGCATCAGACTGTAAAAATTTCCTCTGAACCATGCAGCATATATTACATAACCACTATCACTAGCATGCACATAAGAAAAAAGCACTGGCAACCCAGCCCATGATCAAAATATGTTGGAAATGAAGTTTAGACATAAATTTTACTCCATATTTACTTCAGCTATTCATGCTTTATATAAATCAAAACTTAATAATCAGCTTTTATTTTTTTTCAGTCCTCTGTCATTTCATCAGTTTACTATGGTCTAAGCTCAGTCACTAGTCTTCTCTTCTAAAGACACTCCTCTTTACACATTGCACAGAGTTCAGATTTCATGTCCTAGAAGTATTTTCCAGATTCTTGTTTCTGCAATAACTTCTTTTTCCTTCTTGGTACATTTTAAACCTTAGAAAACTGTAACTACATTGCCTTTTAATTTAATTTACTAGGTAGAATGCAGTGCATCTTCTCTGTGAACATTTATCTATCTTACTAGATCTTCACTTCTTCATACCATGAGTTTCAAGTATCACACAAAACATGGATCTATTCCTGATTGGATATCTCAATACTAGCACAGTGTTACAATCAACAGTAAATTTTAATTTGGCTGTTATTGTAAAAATTTTATGTCGCCTATTAGAGATGGATTTTTTTATTTTGCAGGATGAAACGTTGATAATTTCACCTCTGAGATTTGGGAAAAAATACAGGACAGACACCATAGCATTATGGTATTTTTAGTCAGAAGGCCTTGTCTTTTATGAGAAAGCCTTCTGGATAATGCCTATTCATCTATTGCAATTCTTGTGCCATAGGACAGTGGACTGAAGATAAAAACAGGAGAGAAATTATTTTATTTGGGGACTTTGGGATGGCTTTGAGATACTTTCTGGAGCACAGCTTATGGCATAAGGTTTATGCTGCTACCTGAAGAAAGAGCTGTGGCCAACAGGTGAAACAATCTTTGATTTTAAATTAATGTCAGAGGTTCTCACCCTCTTCTCCAGCAATCCCCAGGTTCATTAATAACACTAAGATATGAACCCTCCAAGCACTTTCATGTATAGAGTTACAAAAAATATAGGGAGTGCAATACTGAAAAAGCTGTGATGACAATATCACTTTTACCAACTCTCTCAGGCTTCACCTACACTAAAAACTGGAGAGTGACTGAGAATGTGATTTTCCACACCAGCAAGCTGTGAGTACAGCTCACGCCCAATGCCCTGGCACAGTTCTGCTGTCAAGGCTTTCCCAAGGACCAATTTGACTATGGAACTGCGGACCGCTATCCCAGTTTGAGGGACTAAAATGCTTTTTAGCTCATGTGTGTCTCACCCTGTGTCAACTACTCAGTTTAGTATCCAGGAACTGCATGTTTAATATACTAGTGAAGATCATGGCTATGTGCTTAAAATAGGTGAGCCACATGTTTCGGAGCCTCTCGTGGCAGAAGTAGCCAAGTTGTGATTTTGGGATGGCTTGTGAGAGTGTCAAAGAACCTGAATTTCATATCTTAACAGGTTGGAAAAACAAATTGTTGTCAGAAACAAGAGCAGACACTCCAGGGTGAGGGAATCAAGACTCCTTTCATTCTGAACTGCTGCTTCCTGAACCTCCCATGGTGTATCCGCTGACATGTTTTAAGTGCCAGTTTTATATGGACATCTTATGCATCTGGGATGAGCTCTACTAATGAACGTCAAAATTTTGACAACAGTCACTGGTTTATGAAAAACCTTCATTTCTTCCATCAAAGAAGCAGTGATAAAACCTCCAAAGCATCCAAAGCATCTGTTTCCAGAGTTACCATCAATCAAATCCACAAAAATAGTACCATATAATCATTTCTGTAAATGCTAATTTGGTTGATAGTATTTCTCATCCTCATGTTTAGACACATAAGACTGAATATTCAGAGTTATGTAATTTGACAAAGGCTCTTAAAAAAGTAATTTCCAGAGCTCAGGTTTGTCACCAACTTCAGGAGTGCCCCAGATCTCAATTCTGGGACTGAACTCCATCTGCTACTGGCAAAGGAGCAAGCAGTTTATTCAACAAACGTGACTTGCACTCTGAAACCAGATGACAGAGAGCATTGCAAAGGCTGTGGTGTATCACTAGTGGCATTTACACAAAAACAAGTGAAAAGAGTAAAAAGGTCCAACTTCAAGCACTTAGGGTTTGGGGGTTTTTTAATATTATCAATAGTTTTATTTGTTTATTTTAAGGATACTATGAAAATTAGATTTTTCAGGAAAAGCATACTGCGAAAATGAAAAGTCCTAGGAATGCATTTAAAAATAATTTAATCATCAGCAGTACTTTTCTTTCGGTTATTCTGCATCAGAGTTTGGAAAGATTCTGGCTAGAGGTTTTGTGCCTTTCTGAAGAATGACTGAATTATTCCTTCATTGCCATAAAAGACACAGGTGAATTACAGAAAGCCTATAAGAACTAAAACTGTATATTAAGGACAATTTTTAGAATTTTTTACAAGTGCAAAGAGAATACCACCAAAATAAAAACAATGGAAGTAATGTTGAAGAGAAATTAAATTTGTTTCCAACTAGAAGGTATTAAAAAAGACTCATATAGTAATCAGAATATAAAAATCAAGCCAGCACAATATAATTGAAAATAGATATTTTAGTGGCTAGAGATGATTACGCTACTGAACAAAAAAAAAATTACTTCAACTGACATCCTTAATTTTCAAGGCAAGTGTTTCTCTGACTAGTCTGACACTAAGTAGAATAGTGTCTCTTTTATGACAAACATTGGAAGACTCCAAACTGACCTAACAGGCAACATCCTTTGACATTTGAACACATGGAATTCACTCAAGTTTTTCCATCATCTTGCAAGACAAGATATATCATGAGCCCCTTTTTAAAATTATTTACATATGAATTAATAGCATTCCAAAGTAGACATTTTGCAACAAAGCTAAAGTTCGAAAAAACCTGAAGAGCAATGCATGTAGGAATTTTCACCTTTACCAATCATTAAATTTGTTGGAAGAAGTGATTTCTGAATTTTTGCCAAATGTAAGTGGCAGCAACCTGAGCAGTTGTTTTCCAGATTGTAAATTTTTTCAGACAAAGTTTTCTTAACATTTCTGCATTTTTGAGAACCACAAACCTCTGTTGCAACTTCTTATTTAATTTCTGTTCTAGAACATATTTTTAAAATTTTGCAAACATATTACTCCACATTATTTATGGCACAGCAGAATTCTGATTTTGGTTCGGTTTGGGGGTTTTTTTCCTAGGTGTCACAAGAAGACAAAACAATGACACCTAAAGCTTCAACAACATAGTTTTATGAGAATTGAAAATGAAAGATAAAGAGAAGAAAGTGTCTACTCGAAAGAAAAGAAGGGAATTTAGCACTGTACATTCACACAGTCATAAATTATTGTGTTGTATATAACCTGCCACAAACCACGTGTATTCACACACACTGTAAAACAGCTTCAGCAAGTTTCCTGAATTTCTCGAGTAAAGGTTTTGGAAACAGAGGTAATTCAACATTTCACATGACAGCCTTTAATGCAGCCTCAAATTTCAGTAATTAGTGGCACCAAACATAGAAAGATATCTGGTCCTCTATCCAGAGTTGCATTTCTGAAACTGTTTTCTACACAGAAAGGAATAAAAGCTTTTGACAAGCAAAGGAAGAAGGGACAGGTCAAATCTGTGTTAGATTAAATGCTTATACTTTTAAGTTTTACCATATGTTGATTGTCCAGAACATTATAAATATAATTGAATATAAAATATCTTTATATGGAGGGGTGTTCAACCAGTACAAATTAGCTGCAATTGAATCTTGCCCTTGCTGATTACTATATGTGTTCAACTGTCAATCTCTCATGTCTACTCATGCTGTAGCTAATTTCAAGCAATATCAAAGGTATACAGATTTCAAACCCTTCAGTCTAGTAAAGAAGAAACACAAGGCGACAGTGAAATTCAAGGCATAGACAAACTCCATTCTGCCACGAGACACAAGAATGGAGTGTGTAGAGATGTTAATTTGACTGGGGCACCCTCTACCAAGGGCTAATGTTTCTGTAGAATTCTCAGGTCACATATAAATGTTTCTGAACAACAACACTCCTCCTCTTTGTTTTGTTTTTCTTTCTGTTTAATGTTAATGGAAGATGCCAGATGGATGGTTTTGGGGATTATAATGCCCTTTTTCTATGTTCAGGGGAAGTTCAGCATAGCCAGCTGCAGGAACTACTAAATGCAGCCTGTTATGCCTTCTTTTAAGGGGTACAAAAGTAATTCTATTTTCATGCTCTTTCACTCTTCATTTCTTGTACTGATTATGTCAACTAGCACAGTCCTCTTTGTGATGTGGTCATCTGCTTTCTAGAAATCTTACCTGCCTGTTTATATGCTTGCAGGTACTGACAGCTGCAGAATGAATTTGATACAGATAATTTAACTATCCCCAACAATGAGCAAAGAGATAAGCAATAGACTGAGTCATAAACACTGCTGAGTAATTTATACCATTTCTGCCTTAGTGTGCTCTTTTCCCATGGAATACAGACTGCATAAATTTATATATATTCTAGAAACTATCTTTAAACTGGAAGAAATTTTGTACTGTCTTTACTGTAGATATGTGGAACTGTCCTAGATGTGGGGAACAAAGAGAGAACAGTATCTAAGTAAGATGCATGACTGCACATCTCCTAACAAAAAATTTAATTTCTTTGCCTCTAAACCTCATTATTTTACAAATACTTCTTTTCCAGTATGAGAATATCTAGTTCACACTAGTTAATTCTGCCTGGTTCCCTAGTGAACACACCATTTGTTTTCAAACCAAAATTGAATCCTTTATTCTCAAAGTCCTAGTCAATGTGACCCCCTAAAGAACCTTGTATACATTTTTTTCTTCTGATGTGTCAGCCTTCCTTTTCTTACTATCTTCTTCCCTGGGTGACTCCAAAGGCTTCCTTACATTGGCCACCATGGTAGCCTCATCTTCACTTATGTCTCTGCTTCACTCAAGAACTTAAAAGTCTTCTCTCAAAACTTTTTTCAATTGATTTCCTAATACTAGCCTTAATCTTTCCAAATGTTGTCTTTACATTTTTAGATTCTTGCTTATGTTTAAATAAATAAAAATTAATTAACAAAAAAGTAAAAAAGTGTTATTAACATGATACACATGTAAAATAGTGGATTTAATGACATTTAATTTCTTCTTACTCCTGTTCTTAACTGCTCTTTTCTCCTGTATTTTAATCCCTGCTGAATCTAATTTGTATGCTGTGATTAGTATGTTTAGAATAGTCTAACTTTCAGCCTGAAGGGGTTTGAAGATGTTACTGCATTGTAGTGCAACAGTATTATTTTGCTTACAGTAGTAAGCATTCAGAATATCTATGAAGTTCCAAACGCAGTAAGAGCAGATGCAATAACAATCAACTGATTTTAAAATATACTATGTCATTTTATATGTAATAGTAGCTGCAGTTAAAGCCACTCTTTTCTGTGAATAGAATACACATGAATAAGAAGGTTTTTACATGCCACATAATAAACAGACCTGCATACAAAATCATTTAACATATAACAGTAAATGAGGCCATTGGAAAAGAGATTTGCCAGGAAAGAAGAGATTAGGGCTCTGTATTAACACTTGGGCAAAGTCCATGAAGCCAAATATGCTTTTGCCTTTGGATATGGGCATTGTCTTACAAGCAGAAGGGAAGCTGAAAGTGCCCTTTCAGAGCCCTCTCCACAGTGGTGACCACATTTGTACATAACTGATTTCATCAATCAGAAACATACTATGTGCAATGTAACAGAGACATAAAGAATAGAGACTAAAGAAAACTCTGCTCTGAACAACAGCAGAGAATGCAGAAAAAGAAATTACATAAAACAATACTCCTCATTAGTCTTTAATTTCCTGAAATACTGAGTATTGTAAAAAGCAAGTTGACTACACATAGTGTAGCATTGACTCACAGGCTTCTACTGGGACATCTCAAAAGATCCTGGTACTGGGAAGAAACACAGGTAATTTTTAATTTGTGGGCTGTTGTTTGGTTTCTTTTTTACTGGTAACAACTTCTATACTTTTTTTAAATTTGCTTGAAAATTCTTTAGAAGAATCCTAAGCAGGGCAACACAAAAATCTGTTCATTCTGAAAAACGGCCATCGTCTTCAATACTGGCTGCAGTTTGCCCTTTGTGCTTTGAGACTGAGAATTCAAAAATGCAGACCTACAATAGCCAAGCTGCCCCTTTTTATCTGGAGGCTTTGGGTATCCCCCAAGATTTTTATATAAATGTAGTGCACTCTGGTTTACATTAGAAAAGGAAACATTTATCTTATCACATTGATAACGGCTCAGTGCAATATTACATTCTGGAATAAGAAAATATTGCAACTTTTCTTGAAAAGGTCAAGAGGTACTGTTTATCTTCAGGGCATAATGAATTACATTGTATTTCCTCCCCAAGAACTCTGAAAGAATGGATTATGTTTTGACGCACAATGCACAACTCAGGGCTCTGTGATCGTAGGTGGAATAACAAACAAAGCTGTAGTGGAGTACTTCAAGCTTCAAAATTCTGTATAAATACAAATCTATGTGAGAAACTTGGCTAACAAGTAGTGCTATTGCTACTAAAAAAAAGTGTGACAATTCTAATAAGGCATGACCTTCAAATTCTTCAACCTCTTAACTGCATCCTAAATTCAAGTTTACTTACTTATATTATTACATGTTAAACTTTATAGCTGTTCAGCTAGGTAATGTAACAGCTAACAGTTTCTGGTTTCCAATTTTATAGTCAGAACACATCTTTTTATTTATGAAAATCCATTCCCCCTTATGTCTGACTGCTTGGTTTATGCTGCAAGGATCACACTCTCAATTCATTGTTATTGATTGCTAAATACTGCCCACTTTCCTGAAGAAATCTTTCCAGTTAGGTTTCGTAATGTAAAAAAAAAAAAAAAAAAATTATAGCTGAACCAGAAATCCCAATAATAGAGACTTGTGTCTCTTTATATTTCCTGTATCAGGACCAGTGACTAATAAGTGGAAATTTTAGTGGAAAATCTATGGTGATACTTACAAGCAAAAAACATTTTTCCCATAGAAAACAACAAAAAACCACAACCATTATTTTATACAACCTCATCTTTCAACAGCTCATCTATTGTATAAACAGGAAGTACTATATGACTTAGTCCTGAATATTAATTTTTCAAAAGAAGAGAGACATTGAATTAAATGAATGAGGGTCTGTAGAAAAAAATCAGAGTTAAACTAGGGGGTAATGGCAACACAATACATTTGAAAATCTCTACTGCTCTGCAAATTTCCTTTTGCAATCTTATTTTGCCTATTGCATTAAGAAATTAGCAGAATGCAGATGGAGATTGGAGCAGTAACCTGGAAGGGAGACGTGTGTCAGCAGGCTACCTTTTTTCTGTTACAGCAGGGCTGGTTGGCTACTACCTACTAGCCAAGATTCCTGCAAAGAGCTTTTCCTTACTCTGTCCAGTTGAAACTCAAAACAGTGATCACAGAGGTCAGCTTTTACTTTACTGCTTAATACAGGAAAGAAGTACTCACCGAGCTGAAATTTGTCTCAGATGGCAAGCGAGAGCTAACAGCACCAGGTCTTGTAATCTGTTCATTCAACACAAGAACTCACATTTCAATTTATTCTGCCATGAGATATTGAAACACACAGTGGTCAAAGAAGAATCAGTAGGCAGGGGTTGCTCTAACACATACTATAGATCATTGGCAATGCGGAAAAAAAAATTAAAGATACAAACCTGGAAATGTACGGAGACACACCTAGACTAAAGATCCAGGACACTCAGAGAGACCTTCAACTTCAATTCAAAAAAGAGGTGAGAAATAGAGAAGAAGTGAATACACAAATCTTTCTATTTGTAGGTACTGGGTCAATAAGGAAACAATGAAGATTAATACGAAGTGCATCACTTGAGGGCACTAAGCCTCTATCAGACCTACAAACAGAAATGCCACATCAGTGGCAACAGCTGAACAGCTTCAATGGCAAGATCAGGCAAGATCTAAGTATCAAAGTAGTTATCTGAAATAAAGTAGCTTAATAGAGTGAGCTTGAAGCTACATCGTGTGGGAGAAAAATCACAGCTAGATCAGTTTTCCAATGAATATGCCAAACACAGATGTTCATGTAGTAAATCAAGGCTTCATTTTTTAGATAAGAACTCTTACCCTATGATACAGAAAAAGGGAAAAGAAACAAGAAAAGGAAATATATTACTGTAAGTAATAAAGAAATATTAACTGAAGTGTAATATCATGGACCTTGTGGGTATGGGAGATGGAAACAAGATCAAACTGAATAAATAGATAGAGTTGGGATCATAGAGTTGTTCAGAAAACAGTCTGTTTGGAAAATTATTTGAGTCTGCTCTGTCATATATAGAAGTTAAGTAATTGTTAGAAGAAAGTAGAGTGAAATGAAAAGATGATTTATATTCAAAAACTTCTGAATGAATTCTCCATGAATTCTTTTGTTTTCTGGTAGAAGTTTTCTTTCCTCTGTTTTTCCTAATAGAACAAAAGTTGAAGTATATCAAATCATTTAAAGTATCATCAAACATATTGAGATTCTTTGCAGAAAAAGGAAACAATACCTATTTTCATCAGATTTTAAGATCGTACCCATGGCTGCCTCTGTCAAAAACTACAATGAACAAAACACTCTCTCTGGCTTTCTTTCCAAAGTATTCCTACATTCTTAAAATGCGTCTCGATCAAAGCAAAAAACAAGAAAAAAAATTACAGACTTATAGGATGGTTAGATTTTAATAGGACACTTAGGTTTTAATAACTTACTATCAGATTAATGATAAATATTAATAGCCCTGAATAGGGCTATGCTCAGTTCTGCCAGTTGGCTCCTAAGTATGCCATCTGAGTCTTGAAGCAGGGTTGCAGAGTTTTTGATCAAAGTAATACTCCCAATTTTAAGAACAGTGTTTAGCATGCATAAAATACTTAAAATTCCTAACAAATTACCCTTCAAGTCCAAACTGCTAAAACAGTAAGCTAAATGCCTAAATATAAAGTAGTAAAAATGAAATAATATAACCCATAATTCCCACATGTTTAGCCAAGTTCTATCATCTATCCCTTACTATTTAGGAAAAAAAAAAGGCATATAAGAGCTCTGCTCTGCTTTCCACACCTTTTAAGAAAAGCACCCTTGACTGTAAAACTAAATGAAGTTTTCTACTTTGATTTTTTTACATTTTATCTGACTTTTCTGCATCTTATTTATCAGGTTCTACCAGTGGTTTTCTGTTGGGGTTTTTTGAGTCATTTGGCCACAGATTTCTCACTGGATTTTAACAATCAAAATGCATAAATGATTTTTGAATACAGAGTTAGGAGTTGTTTCTTCATACTCCTCTTGCATGTACCAATACTGGATAACAGTGCTGGTAAATTACAATAATTCAGACCAACTGAAAGGGCTGCCTGTATCTCAGTAAGTCAGGTTACCATACTCAGGTTCCTCTGAGAAGGAACTGAGGATATCCCTGGACTTGCTGGGCATTTTAGATTTAACACTTGGCCTCTCAGAGCAGTTTTCATCTTTTAAAACTGTTTTTTGGCTTTAAGGGACATTTCTGAAGAGCTTGGCTAGCTCCAGGCACTTAACCCTGGTTTGCACTTGCAGTGCACCAAAGGCTGTGGCTTCCAGCTAGGAAGTCAACAACTGACTGACAAAGAGACACAATATCCTGCCACTGTACAGGGAGTACAGACTGAAATTGTATCCTTGAAGCACTCTGCACGTTTTGAAAAAAAAAAGGAAAAGAAGGTACTGTCTGAGGTTCTAAGAAAATTTTGGAGCCCGGCTTAAGAAGCAGGAGAGGCATTGATTGAGAAGAACAACAAAGATATGGACAAAAATGAATTTTTGATCATTATGCAATTATTTCCAACCTGTAAGAGGGAGAGATGAAGCAATTAGTGGTCATCCTTGGGAAAGGAGAAATAAAAAAAGGCCCTTTATGCCTTGAGGAATCTTTCACATCTCATTCACATCACAGGGACTGTTGGAAGTTACAGTTAGCCCTTACAGCACTTTTCTGATCATTGGTCTGTGTGTAAAAAAAAATTTGATATTTTGGGCCATTCTTCTCTTATACTGCCAAAAACCTCTCTTCTCCTTCAAACTGAAGTTTGTCTATTAAACCTCAGGTAGTAGGGCCTTTAAGATCAGGAAGGATAAGAAGAGCCCTTAGGACACTTAGCACAACTAATCATAAAAAGCAAGAAATAGAGTAAGATATTTGTCAGAAACAATTAGGGAGTCCAGGCCTCGCTAATAGATTTTTTGTTATTTTGTTATTTTATTAAGGAAACCATTAAAGATGAGGAAAAACTCCAATCAGAGATTACAGCACCTCGTGCTAGACATTCAACAAATAGAGTGCACAGACAAACCTTGCAATATTTTGGAAACTAGGTTCATGAAGTGTTAGGGCCACTGAATGAAAGTATAATTCAGTTGTGCAGTGAAAAGTTTCTCATGTATCCATTGTGATTCAACGATGTAAAAACAATAGCTAAAAGAATGTCTTGCGTTATCTATTCACATAAATGGCATGAAGACAGATTTTTGGCCTCTCTTTAAAAGCTATGAAAAGCAGCCCAAAAATAATGGGATAAGGTGTTTAAGAGAAGGTTTTAGCAGCACAAATCTACACAGTAGCAAAACTGGAGTGTGGTAGCCACTTTGTTGTAGGGAGATATATGATAATTTAGATTCTGGGATACTTTAGCACCTGAGACAATTAATATCAGGACAGGCAGAAGAGTCTGTGCATCACAAACACCACCAAAACGGGTTACTGTTGCCTAATACACAATACTCATGCTTCAAAGATGCTCACAAGTTCTGGCATGGATTTTAAGTATTCCGTATTTTTCCCTCAGATTTGCACCTCTGAGCATTACTATCAATACAGGTAACATGACTTTTATTCATTCTGGTTTTTTCCCCAAGTAGCACATGGGACTGACTTCTGACCCACTGGTTTATAAACTGTTCCATGTGTCTACACAAGTAAAAATTACATTAAGTTAAGAATGCAATGTAGTAACACAGGATTATACATACAAATTGCAGTATCTTTTTTAAATTATCCTTAAATAAGAGATGTCAATAGAAAAAGAAGAAAGTTATGGTTTTACTTATGTAGGATTATAGGTATGGTAACAAATGGAATGAAAGAGGGTAGCCAAACATCCCTCATTATCTGCAGTAATGTTATACAGCAGCCATGGCATCAAACTGCAGGCATGTAATTAGGTTTGCTCTGAGGCAGCAAAAAAAGCATTATTGGTCACTCAGATATTTTTGCAACACAAGATGAGTTTTTACTGATTCTTTTTCCTTGACTGTGAAGCTCTTTTTGCTTTCAAATATACATCCTTGAAAGTCCGTGGCTTCTTCCTCAACCCTCCCATCACAGCTCCTCCTCCGTCCTTTAACTCTGTATTTGCTCATGCATTTGTGGAAAACACCATGTTTTCTCTCCTATGCTCCTTGTCTCTTGTTTCTTCTTTCAAATTCTTCTAATCAACAAAATACATATAGTTCATTTTCCTTGTATTACAGAGAACATCACCTAAACCAGAGAAAGGTGCTCTGAAAACGGCCCCTACATCATGCTTGGGGAGCCAGCTGATGACTTTAAGCACAGTCTGGGATCTGAGCCC